>CAUDMG010001775.1:2342500-2777500 GCA_958450375.1 Homarus gammarus
CAGGGTGGGTGGTGTCGGAAGCCGCCCAAGAAGCGATCCACCCTCAGCCATCACGCCTGTTCAGAGAAACAGATAGATAGATAGAGAGAGAGAGAGAGAGAGAGAGAGAGAGAGAGAGAATTTCAACACAGCCTATTACAACTTAAACAGCCAATAACACAGCACGAGAGAGAGGCAGCAATAAACATCAACACAGCACGAGAGAGAGGCAGCAATAAACAGCAACACAGCACGAGAGAGGCAGCAATAAACATCAACACAGCACGAGAGAGGGGCAGCAATAAACATCAACACAGCACGAGAGAGGGGCAGCAATAAACATCAACACAGCACGAGAGAGAGGCAGCAATAAACAGCAACACAGCACTCTAAAACAGCGCCATCATACCCCATAAACAGACGAAAGCGATCGACAACACCAGCGCCATTCCTCCCATGTGTCTAAGTCGTTGCGGCGTTGATTGGAACTATAACCAGAGTGAGGAATATGTGCTTCAGTACTCGACTAGAGATGACTGAGGGAGAAACTCTTATATTCGGGAAGGAGAACGATGACAACTACGCTTGTTCGTTTATAATAACGACCCGATCGACGACCACCTGATTACAGAGAATTAGGGAGGAAGTTGATTGTTCGTAATTGTGTTCTATTATATGTGGTTAATGACATTGGATGAAGAAAAACCTTTTGGTGGTAAGTCTCTCTCTCTCTCTCTCTCTCTCTCTCTCTCTCTCTCTCTCACTTTATAACACAGAATGACACTATTACATCACTCTACTTGGGACAGATTTTCAGTACTTGTCAAAAATCTGCCCATATTTGATGACACTCAAGAACGTTTGGAAGGTTTACGTCCGATTATTATGGATCTCGACAACCAAAGTTCCGATTTAAAAAGAAAATTATTTTTCAGTTTCCGATTTCAGATTTTTTATAGAGGTAAAAGTTATCTTAATTAATTGTAAAAGAGCTTAATCTGACCAGTAAAAACACAGATTTTACACCTAGTCACGAATCCCAACAGAGTTCCAGATTCCTGATTTCTAGCCAGATAATTAGGTTTGCCTCTCTGAAATCTGTAGGAATTCCAGAGTCGTCGTTTTCATTTGATCAAAGGTAATTATGCCATTTGATCAGGCTAGTAAAGGTAAGGTCACCTGCCCACGAGGCCATCACCCCTCTTAAAATAATGGTCCTACCAGGTAAGGTCAACACAGATGACGTCATACTCGTTCCTTCTTCATACTAACGAAAGGTCACGCTATTAAAGGTCACAGGAGATAAGTTAAAGTGCTCTCTTTGTGGGCCTTCTTTCTGACCTCATTGTTTCAGGTCACTCATGGGGATTACTGGGATTGCTACTGGGATTACAGGAATTACTTCTGGGATTACAAGGATTACTACTCGGTTTATTGGGGGTTACTACTGGGATTACTACAAGGATTACTGGGATTACTACTGGCTTTATTGGGGTTACTACAAGGATTACTGGGATTACTACTGGCTTTATTGGGGTTACTACTTGGTTTATTTGGTGTTACTATAAGGATTACTACAAGGATTAGTAGGATTACTGAGATTACTAAAAGGATTACTGAGATTACTACAAGGATTACTGAGATTACTACAAGGATTACTGGGATAACTACAAGGATTACTGGGATTACTACAAGAATTACTGAGATTACTACAAGGATGGCTGAGATTACTACAAGGATTACTGAGATTACTACAAGGATTACTGGGATTACTACAAGGATTACTGGGATTACTACAAGGATTAGTAGGATTACTGAGATTACTAAAAGGATTACTGAGATTACTACAAGGATTACTGGGATTACTACAAGAATTACTGAGATTACTACAAGGATGGCTGAGATTATTACAAGGATTACTTGGATTACTACAAGGATTACTGAGATTACTACAGGGATTACTGAGAATACTATAAGGATTACTGGGATTACTACAGGGATTACTGAGATTACTACAAGGATTAATGAAATTACTACAAGGATTACTGGGATTACTACAAGGATTACTTGGATTTCTACACGAATTACTGAGATTACTACAAGGATTACTGAGATTACTACAAGGCTTACTGACATTACTACGAGGATTACTGGGATTACTACGAGGATTACTAAGATTACTACAGGGATTACTGGGATTACTACATACTCATAATCAGGGCCTAAGGATACCATTTCAAAGGCCCTGGAATACCATCTTAATGACCCTGGAAGGCCATCTCAAGGACCCTGCGATACCACCTTAGAGACCCTAGGAGACCATCTCAAAGGTCCTGGGAGACCATCTCAAAGACCCTGGGAGACCCTAGGAGACCATCTCAAAGACTCTGGGAGACCATCTCAAGGACCCTGGGAGACCATCTCAAGGGCCCTTGGAGATCATCTCAAAGTCCCTGGGAGACTACCTCAAAGACCCTGGGAGACCATCTCAAAGGCCCCCGGAGACCATCTCAAAGACCCTGGGAGACTACCTCAAAGACCCTGGGAGACCACCTTAGAGACCCTGGGAGACCATCTCAAGGGCCCTGGGAGAAGTTTTTACTGTAGCCGAACAGAATCAAGTCCTCCCTGCCAGCCTCGCTAGACACCTTGATCAATGTTGTCGGGGTGACGATGTTGGAAAGGGGGGGGGTGAGGGGTGGAGGAGGAGGGGTGAGGGGTGGAGGAGGGGGGGGTGAGGGGGTGGAGAAGGAGGGGGGGAGGATGAGGGTTAGAGGGGAGAAAGAGGAGAAGGAGAATGGGAGTATTAAGAGGAATTGAATAGGATTTTACCACGTAACCGCAGCTAGTTTGTTGTGTAACCATATCCTCTTCCTGTGAGCGGTAGCACAGAATTGTCATAGACTTGATTCTTTATCTTCACTACTTGGCTCCCTTTGACATCCTCCAATTTAAGTGGTTCACGCGACTTGTCTCAGAATCCAAACAAAAATATAAGTAGTTTGTTGTCTTAAGAGGGAGGAAGAGGAGTGGAAGGGTGGAAGTACTAAGAGGGAGGAGGAGGAGTGGAAGGGTGGAAGTATTAAGAGGGAGGAAGAGGAGTGGAAGGGTGGAAGTACTAAGAGGGAGGAGGAGGAGTGGAAGGGTGGAAGTATTAAGAGGGAGGAAGAGGAGTGGAAGGGTGGAAGTATTAAGAGGGAGGAAGAGGAGTGGAAGGGTGGAAGCATTAAGAGGGAGGAAGAGGAGTGGAAGGGTGGTAGTATTAAGAGGGAGGAAGAGGAGTGGAAGGGTGGAAGTATTAAGAGGGAGGAAGAGGAGTGGAAGGGTGGTAGTATTAAGAGGGAGGAAGAGGAAAGCAGATGAGAAGGTATATGAAATGAAGGCGGGAGGACTATGAAAGTAGAAGAAGAAGAAGAAGAAGAAGAAGAAGAAGAAGAAGACAATTTGGGTAGCTAGCAGTATTGGCGTTGTTAGTGGTAACCGTGGTTGTGGTAGTTGTGGTAATAATAATAGCTGTAGTGGTGAAGATATTCTCTCTCTCTCTCTCTCTCTCTCTCTCTCTCTCTTTCAGATAGATAGATAGATAGATAGATAGATAGATAGATACCCTGACTTAACTATCACCAGGTAATGTTTGTGTACCTGCCGCTGACACTCGTAATAATTAGTAATATCTGTTGAGTCAGGTGTGTTGTGAGTCGTATCTCTCTTGTATACATCCCAAAGACACTGAACTTTAGGTGCCTACATATGAGCAACTCTCAATAAAGTATATATAACGTATTTATATTCTTATATAATCATACAGTTCGAAGATGTGGCGAAGGTGTGGCTAGAAGAGGAGGTTGGAGGCCACATTATTAAAAAAGTAGTAGTAGTAATAGTGTAGTAGTAGTGTAGTATGTTTTCAGAACTTTACCTACAGTAGTTTGTTCGTTTGGGGCAGTGCAGATATAGCACACTGTAAACTAAGAATTATTTTCGATAAACACGTTGTCAATGTGGCCGGGTACTGTACTCGACAGCCTTCACTTCACCAGCTGTAAAGTTAGGCGCCCATTTACTGGTGGGACGAACTGGTGATGTCCCAGACTCGAACCACCGACCATTACGGCAGGTTTTCATCCCAGGTTTTCATGCAGATAAAATTCCTGCCTCGAGGGTTCAAAGTAGTAGAGTTCACGAGAGGGTTCAGAGTAACGATTTTTACGCCTGGTTTAACAAGGTGTTTAGTTGAAGTAAGTTTATGCATCTGAAGGTTTAATTGAAAAAAAACTTAAGTCGTTCAAAATGAAAGAAAAATCTCCTCTGGGGTTCAATCTTGGAAGTTTTTATTTTTAAGGTTCAAAGTAGCGAAGTTCCTGTCTTAGGCTGTTCAAATTAACAAAGTACTTATCATTTGTTCACCTAGAAGTTCAAACTAACAAAGTACCCACATTACATTCACCTAAGGGTTTAAACTTCAAGATGGTAAAAGTCATGGAAGCTGAACCTCAATCTTGTTATATTATTTCTCCCGACAAAACGTGACACTGATATATAAGAAGAATTTAACAAGAAATCAAACGTGAAATAATTACTTACACCGCCGTCAAAGAGTTTCAAATTAAGATAAGGAGATACAATTAATAAAGATACAGTATACTTCAGTTAAATATAATCTCTCAGTGAGGAGGAGAAAAATAAACGACGTTGTTAAGTCTCTCAGTGGGGGAGATATCGTTACACCAATTAAGAAACGAGTCAAGAAAAAGAATCAAATAACATACAGTAGAGATTCGTTTGAAGAAAAGAAAAAAAATTAACTGAAAAAAATTGTAAAATAAAATAGTTAATTAATTGATATTTAAAAAAAAAGTTGAGACCAAAAATTATTTCAAAAGTCTGAGAAGCCGATATTAGTTCATTAGCAGGTTATTAGAGAAGTTGGTTATAAAACTAAAATTATATTACACACACACACACGTAATATTATTGAAGTCTGCGTCAGAAGGCGAGCCAGAGACGGGGGGGGAGGAGATGGGAAGCGAGAGAGAGAGAGAGAGGGAGGGGGGACGTGTGTCGGAGAGGAGGTGAGAACACCTGTTGCCAGTACACCCGGAGTGGCGGGACACGGAGGAGCCTTCCCGCTACGTTCTCTCAGTGCCCCTCCCTTCACAGCGTCCCTCCCTCCACGGCGTCCTTCCCTACGCAACGGCCCTTCCCTCGCGGCGTCCCTCCCCCCAACGGCGTCCCACCCTCCACAGGCGTCCCTCCCTTCACGGCGTCCCTCCCTTCACCGGCGTCCATCCCTCCACCGGCGTCCTTCCCTCCACGGCGTCCATCCCTCCACGGCGTCCCTCCTTCTACGGCGTCCCTCCCTCCACCGGCGCCCCTCCCTCCACCGGCGTCCATCCCTCCACCGGCGTCCCTCCCTCCACGGCTTCTCTCCTTCTACGGCGTCCCTCCCTCCACCGGCGTCCCTCCCTCCACGGCTTCTCTCCTTCTACGGCGTCCCTCCCTCCACCGGCGTCCCTCCCTCCACCGGCGCCCCTCCCTCCACCGGCGTCCCTCCCTCCACGGCGTCCTTCCCTACTCAGGTTAGTGCCCTCCTCTGCTCACTTTCTTCCCTCCATCCCTTCCCTCTGCCAGTGTCCTTCCCTCTGCCAGTGTCCTTCCCTCTGCCAGTGTCCTTCCCTCTACCAGTGTCCTTCCCTCCGCCAGCGTCCTTCCCTCCGCCAGCGTCCTTCCCTCTGCCAGTGTCCTTCCCTCTGCCAGTGTCCTTCCCTCTGCCAGTGTCCTTCCCTCCGCCAGCGTCCTTCCCTCCGCCAGCGTCCTTCCCTCTGCCAGTGTCCTTCCCTCTGTTAATTTATGTTAACTCAAGATTAGTCAAGTTAGTTTGATAAAAATTAGGTTAGGATAGCTTTGGCTAGGTTAGGTTATGTTAGGTTAGGATAGCTTTGGCTAGGTTAGGTTATACTTGGATAGGAGAGGTCAGGTAGAATCATCAAACGATAAAATCGTCAACAAGTCCAATCACCAACAGGTAGAATCACCAACAGGTAGAATCATCAAAAGATAAAATCATCAACAGGTAGAATCATTAATAGGTAGATTCATCAACAGGTAGAACCATCTTCAGGTAGAATGATCAAAATATAAAATCGTCAACGAGTAGAATGATCAGCAGATTGAACCATCAACAGGTAGAATCGTCAGCAGGTAGAATCATCAACAGGTAGAATCATCGAGAAAAAATCAACAGGTAGAATTATTAATAAGTACAATCATCAATAGGTAGAATCATTAAGATATAAAATCGTCAACAAGTAGAACTATCAACAGGTGAATCACTAATCAGTAGAATCGTCAACAGGTATAATCGTCAACAGGTAGGATCATCTTCAGAGAAGATCATGAAGAGGTAGGGTCGGTTGCAGGTGAGATAATTAAACTCAGGTGATTAAGAAGGACCAGGTGAAGTAATTACATGTACAAGCTTTCTGGGTCACGTTCAACCACTTGAAGGGGGGGGGGGGGGATTTTTTTTACCGTAAAAGAAAATTTCTTTCCTTCCCATAATTGCTCCTTCAACGTGATACTTTCTTTGATAACACGCAAAAAGAAAGGTTAAAAGAGAAAGTAAAATAAAGATGTAGGAGAAGTAAAGAAAGTACAATATGCGTAAAGGGTGAAAAGAAAGTATATATAAAGATGTAGAAAAATAGGAAATACAAGGCCGTCTGTCATAACGTAAAAAAAAAAGTGAGGAGAAAGTCTAAGAACATAAAAGTAGAAACGAAAGCATCGTAACGAGAAAGAGAATGGAAATTATAAAAATGCAGAGATGACAGTAAAAAGAAAGTATAAGAACAGGATAAGAAAGCACGAGTAATATATTTGGGACATAGAAGAAGGAAAGAAAGTAGAAGGAAGTAGAAAGAAAAGGCAAAAAGAAAGATCAAGGAATAAGGAAGCGAAAGACAAGTAATATAGGAAGAAGAGAATAGAGAATCACTGAGAGAGGAGAAGAAGAGATAGTGGAGAACAAGACGAAGAACAGAAGAGAAGATGGAAGAGAAAATAGGTTACGAAAGGGACAGTAATTGAAGGGTGAAAACGAAGGAGAAAGAAAGAGAAAAATTCAATAAATAACAAGTCACAGCCTCAGGTTAACGAAGAGTCAAGTTCAGATAATTGTCGGGTCAAACTTTTTTACAGTGAGTGTTGCAAACTGTTGGTACAATCCTCCAGAGGGTGTTGTGACGGCACCGAGTGAGAGATCATTTGAGACTAGAGTTGAGTAACACTGGAGCAGGTACAGATACATGCTGGAGCCAGTATCTTCTACCTTGACTTGTTTACACCTCAGTAACGCCAAGACGCATCCCGTTTTCTGTCTGTTAAAGGCTGCGTCCCGCTTTCTGTCTGTTGAAAGTGTACAGTGTGTGTTTTTTTTTTTGTGTGTGTGTGTGTGTGTGTGTTTTTGTGTGTCCACTGGAAGCTGCACTCCGTTATTTACTCCCCGGAAGCTGCATCTTGTTTTTAGTCAGCTGGAAACTGTATTGTGCTTTATGTCATAGATTGGGTTTTTATTACCTGTCCGCTAGATGATATCACGTTTTTTTGTCCGTGTTACGAGTGTCCGCCATAAGTTTCTGTTCTGGGTATAAAATAATTTAGTTTGGATGGTGTGTGAGGGTGGGTCGGGCAGTTTCGCTCAGTACTCGACCACACCGACTGAGCCCTTTTACGTATTCAATTTGATTTACTACATTAGCACTTTGTATTTATTAATGCAACAGTTGTCTCTCATGTGATATTGATAGTCGTATGTTTGTATATAGGTAAGATAGTAGAACTGATGTCATTAGGATCATTTAGGTACAGTTTACGTTTTGGGCAATCCGGCTATGATACACCAGTACTATGGCGATAGAGAGGTGACGTCTGTGGCAGGCTAGTCCACTGTAGTCAGTCTCAGTCTCTGTACAGCTGTCTTAAGTTGAGTATACCTTCTCTCTGGTGTTTTGAGAGTTGGCATTTGACTATTGAGATTTGATATTGCTTGTGTACATACGTGGTGGTGGGAATAAGTTATTAAATGTTCATATATTTATTGACTTGTTTAGGTTTTGACCTGTTAACTTGACCGTTGTTGGGGGCAATTTGGGATTAATAATATAATAAATAATACTGACATATTTGAAAGATTTCAGTGATTTGTGTTTATGTAACGATCTACCCTAAGTCATAACATAAGAATATAAGAAAATAAGGAGTCTGCAATAGGCCGGTTGGCCTGTGCATGGCAGCTCCTGTCGAGAGTTACTACGACTCTCTATCATCCATGAATCTATCTAGCCTCCTTTTGAAACTTTCCAGAGTTCCCGCACTTACTACAAAGTTGCTAAGCTTGTTCCACTCGTCCACCACCCTATTTGTGAACCAGTTTCTTCCTATCTCCCTCCTAAACCTAAACTTATCCAATCCAGTTAATACCACCTTTAACAAACCAGCTTTAGTGTGGGGGGAAACCTATGACGCTTGATAATGCCACAGTGGATAATACCTTTTTGCATCGATTCTGTAGTACTGTAGTGAGAATTAAATGCTGCACCGCTCTAACACTGTTTGGTTAGGTTAGGTTAGGTACGAGAGAATTTGTATCTTTCTTATAAGTATAATAGATAAATTGTAGTCGAGGAATAAAAAAATGTCTGTACTCATTCTTTAGAGGATGTCTTCATAGGGTGAGTAACATTTTCATAATAGAAAACTGACCCGTGTGTCACTCTTCCCTGGGGACACAATTTTCTATCTGGTGCCAGCAGCCTCTCTGGGAAGCTCGTGTTGACAAGAGAGCGCCTAGTCTTGAGACACTTAGTACAAGAAAACTGATCTATCCCTTATAAAAGTATACACACGGGATACGACAGAATTTAAATTAATAAAAATAAAATCTCCTCAAACAAAAACAAAGTTGAATGTACAGTTAAGTTGTAAAATATATCCTGAAGTTTTATCTCAACGGATTAATCAAGTAGTCATAGGAAGGAATCAGATATGCATTCGAAAGCAGTTTGCCAAGCACTACATTGACTCTCTGTGTGTGTATTTGTCTGTCTTTGCGTCTTGTCTGTGTGTATGCCTGTGTCTGTTTCTTTGTCTGTTTGTGTGCCTGTGTCTGTTTGTCTGTGTGCCTGTGTTTGTTTGTTTGTCTGTCTGTGTGCCTGTTTGTGTATCTGTGTGTCTGTCTGTCATGTAATGGACCATATCTGCCATGTGGTCAGATAGTTTTATTAAATCGTAGGATCATAAAAGTTACAAGTGTTGAGTTTCAGTTCGAGTGGTAATAGAGAGGCTGAGGGGAAGACTGCTGTTACTCACAGCTCGTCCGTTCTTTCAGTGGTTCAGGTTTAAACGACAGAGGGTGACTAAAAGATATAAATGTAACAGATGGTGTGAGAAGTTATCTATTGGGTAAATGTTTCCATCAACACTGTTAATGTCTCTTTGTCTGTCTGTTACGGTTATGCTAATGTATTAATTTGAGGTGTCTGTAGTGGTTCTTTGATAACAGGTGTATAAAGCTTTGTGTATATTATCATTATTATTATTATTATTATTATTATTGTTGTTATCAGCATCATCAGGAGTAACAACCATCATTACGTACGTGTGTAACTGTCATGTGTAGTGGGCTCAGGACGTGGACAGAGGGAGTCACCCTTTTCGCTTCAACTTAGAGGAAATACGACGCCCCATTCACCCTCTACACACAAAACAAGCTCCTTTGGTAGATGTTATTGGTTTTATTGTCTCTTTCATTTCTCTCTCTTTTTTTGAGCTTGTTATTTCTCTATTTGTGTTCCTGTGTATTGATGTATCGCTTTAGCTATATTGGAGTATCTGTATATCTGGGAATCTCTCGCCTTTTCTCTCTATCTATCTGTCTCCGTCTATAGCTCTATACAGTATATATAATGTAGATCCACAATGGAAACGTGGACAGGATAAATCTCGATAAAATCACACGGGAAAAGGGAAACAATGGAGCATCTTAGCTTTCGTCTTTATTCAAGACATCTTCAGAGGCAACTGAAGATGTCTTGAATGAAGACGAAAGCTGAGGTGCTCCATTGCTTCCCTTTTCCTGTGTGATTTTATCGAGGTTTATACACACACACACACATCATATATATATATATATATATTATATATATATATATATATATATATATATATATATATATATATATATATATATACATCAACGTTTCATCAGTGAACAGTAACAGGTATAGTGCAGTAAATCACATATTTATATAATTATTAAACGCCGGACCTGAGGGCCAGGACACTAAGCCCCGTATTTGAGGAGTACCTCAATGTACCTAATAAAGTAACACACCTCATGACTAATGTCTGGCCTCCGTGAGGGCTGTTACTATAGGTATAGACATCTCATACGACTTTGATACTACATGGACTTTAAATACCACCCCAGACATTAATAGGGGTTTCAATATTAAAATAGCCTGTTCCTCACCAGGCCTTACCGACCAGTTTTCTATAACGCACCACGAACTAACAACAGCACTACTAAAAGGTGAATCATCCTCCCCTGGTGAGGATGGCATAACCTATAACACCCTGAGATTATTAAATGAGGTCCCTAACCATCCACTGCTTGACCTGTATCAAATGAGCCTCACACAGGGTATTCTGCCCAAGACATGGACTCATGGAAACATAGTACCAATCCCTAAACCTAACTCTTCAAACTTAAGGCCAATTTCACTCACATCCTGTATGTGTAAAGTCCTTGAAAGAGTTGTTCTCAACCGTCTCATGTTTCAAGTCAAAGACAAACTGGCCCCTAATCTGTATGGGTTCATGACCGGGCGCAGCACACAGACATGTTTTGCAGAATATCTTGTTCACTCAAAAGATAAGACACAAACAGCCTTCACAGACCTTAAATCAGCCTTTGATGTAGTTAATAGACACATTACACTTGAGCAACAAGCTAATTTTGGCATCCAAGGTAACCTCCTGACATGGATAATAGGTTATCTGTTGTGCTCTGTTTAGGGAAGTCAAAAGTACCTGAATGAGATCATTTGAGCTTGGCACGCCTCAGTGAGGATTGTTCAGTCCTATGCTCTTTAATATACTGATGCACAAGCTTATTGCTGACATTCCAGTTTAGCCAAACGAGGCTGTAATATGTTATGCTGATGATATCTGCATTATGACACAGACCAAGCTCAGGCTCCAAGCCTTGCTGGATATATTTGCTCAGAGGACTGTGGAATGTGGTCTCATAATATGTTGACAAAACGAGGGTCCTCAATCCTCGTCCTGCTCACCCTCTGCCTTTTTACTTTAACATTAACAGCATGCCCTTGGAACTATGTAGCTCTTATAAATATCTTGGAATTTGTGTGAATGATGCAAACTTTGTCGGCAACCTTCGTGCCAAACTAATGCAGTGCATTAAACCCCTAAGAACCCTTGTTGGCAAGGGCTATGGAATTAACATCACCTATGCACGTACTTTCTATCTTCACTTCATTCGTTCTGTAGTTAACTATCATGCTCTTCATCTTGTGACTATTCCACCAAAACAACTCAACAGGTACTGCAAAATGAAGCCATGCGCATCATTCTAGGATGCTCAAAATCAACCAGAATTGTAAACATGAGGAAAGAGCTCGGGCTGCCCTCCCTATCTGAGAGGATAGCTCTACTTAGTACCATGTTTTGTGTCAAAATTTTGAAGAACAATGGTCACCAAACTACAGCTCAAGCTGAGTTGATGTTCGATCTAAGTAATCCCGACCATCTCGCTAACCTTCCACAAAAGACTCTCTTTGGGGCGTGGCTTCATAAAATTGTTGCAGATCTCTTGAAACTGAATGTCCCAATCACCCCAGACGAACCCATTAATGCCATTCCTCCTTGGCTGGATCTATCAGTCCCTATTAATTACACTCCTGTTGGTAGTAAGCAAATGTTAAACACCGATGCGGTGAGATGTGTCACACTAGAAACTATTAACAGACACAGAGTATTAAATCAAGCGAATGTTGTGCTTTTACTGGTAGTTTTGTGCAGACAAACACAGGTAGAACAGACTGTGCAATTGTAATATATAAAGAAAAAGGAGATGATAGTGTCAAACAAGCAAAGGCTGAACAACTGGGCCAGCACAACACAAACTTAACTAACTGGAATCTACTTAGCTACAGACTACCTTAAAGAAAATGAAGGTGGGGTGATATTCTGTGACTCTCAAAGTGCTTTGAAATCAATGAACAGCCCGTCAGGCTCTATGTCTAAAGTTGTATGTGATATTAAAAGGAATGTGATAACTGCCAATGAGAACAACTCTCGTAACGAATTTGTGTGGATTCCGTCCCATGTTGGAATTAGGTATCATGACCGTGCTGATAGACTGGCCAATGAGGCATGTAAGAAAGAAAATGTTGACCGCGACCTTGGCTGTCCAATGCTATACTTAAAAACATTCAAGTCAGAATCATGAACTCTGATCTAGAAGAATTGAGAAATGCAGAGAGACCTGGCAGTTGTAGCATTAGTAAATATGACAACTTTTGTGACGAGAAGTATCGGTATGGCCAGCATAAGGACAAAACCAGACAATGTGATGTAGTCGTGGCCAGAATTAGGCTAGGATGCAGACACATCTGGCAAGTTAGTAACGCTGTACCCATACCGGAACACTCAGCATGTAAACTTTGTGATAAACCTTTAAAGCATACACTTGAACACTATATTACTGAATGTGATACTTTCAAAGACTTCAGGCCACCTGGCTTATTGTATCATGAACTTTGTAATTATTACATTGAATCGGGGGTGCTTGAGGACATTCTTGCTGTTTATCCCAAATTTGCTCGCCCACACTGATTAGTCTTCAATTAGAATATGACGTCCAATGTACAGTATATGAACCGCTGTCCTGCATGGCAGTGAACAGTGACATTACCCACATGAATCTGACCTTTATACATATATAGCTGTTAATGAATATGATGTATTTCTTTGTGTATGAACCTCTGTCCTGAGTGGCAGTGAGAAGTGATACTACCCTCAGTGTCAAGACCTGGCTGAAATACTCAGAATAGGCAAACTGTATTCCAGGCTTTGTCAATAAATTTGTTAAACTAAAAAAAAAATATATTACTTTACAATTATTTTTTATTCCTTCGTGTGGCGGCGTAATAAAACTTGTGTGTTCCCCCCAATGGTGTGTGTGTGTGTGTGTGTGTGCGTTACTATGTACACACAGCAGCGTCAGAGGATATTATACCCTTTGGCTGGGGATCTCCTGCCCCCCCCCCCCTCCCTCCCTCACTCGCTCTATGTAAACAAACAGCAAAGTCTCACTCCTATAATTGTGTTTATATTCTTCCCCTTGTCTTCCTTCTCTTGTTGTTTTCCTCATCTCCCATTGTCTTCCCTTATCCTCCTCCTCCTCCTCTTCCTCAAATGTCTTCCTCATTACCTTCTTTCCCCTTTATCCTATTCTTCATCTTTCCTCCTAATTGTAGTCTTCTTTCTTCCTTTCATCTTCTATTTTTGTCTCCTCCTTCTTAGTCTTCCGTTATCCTCGCGTTTCCCTCGTTCCTCTCTCTCTCTCTCTCTCTCTCTCTTTCTACATTTGCGAAAGATACGGAAGGAAAGAGATATTATATAGAATGGTACATAAGAGCACAAAATAAAGGTGAGATATAAAAGAGAGAGAGAGAGAGAGAAAAGAAATAAAGAGATATATAAAAGGGAGATAGAGTTAGCTCTAAATCTCATTAAACCTGAAGATCCAACCTCCCGTTCTTTGTTTACCGTTTCCTACAACAGCCAATACATAATTATGTTAACCTGGCCAAGTTAATTAATGAGCTGAGCCTCAACCTGAATAACAAAATATCATGTTTCATCATTTTTCTTCCGCCTCCGCTCTCTTCTTCTTCTTCGTCTTCAAAGTCGTTTCTTCTTCTTCTTCTTATTATTATTATTATTATTATTATTATTATTTATTATTATTATTATTCACTGTGGGTGTAGATTGTGTACATTAACTGAATGCCATTACGAGTAACTGACTAATGAGTGTCATTGTGAGTGACTGACTGAGTACCTGTGGATACATGTGTGTGTGTGTGTGTGTGTTATAATAATAATAATTAAGGGCTTACTGAAAAAGTTCAGCATCCAAAAGGCTTATGACTTTTTACATATAATGACATGGATCGTTTAACAAGAGCTTACATTACAGCTATTACGGTGTAAAGTAGACGGCAGGGGCTGGTCTCTTGTTCCTCTGTGTAAGGTCACGTTGGCCACTCCTCCACAGGTGTTGATATGAAGGATCTCACGTGGTGCAGTAACTCCTCCACAGGTGTTAACATGAAGGACCTCACGTGATGCAGTAACTCCTCCACAGGTGTTAACATGAAGGACCTCATGTGGTGCAGTAACTCGTCCACAGGTGTTAACATGAAGGACCTCATGTGGTGCAGTAACTCCTCCACAGGTGTTGACATGAAGGACCTCATGTGGTGCAGTAACTCCTCCACAGGTGTTAACATGAAGGACCTCATGTGGTGCAATAACTCCTCCACAGGTGTTGACATGAAGGACCCCACGTGATGCAGTAACTCGTCCACTCAATCAAAACGTCGCAGTGTTGTGGTGACACCTTGTGGTCTCTGCCAAGTGGTGTTGTAGTACAGTACAGTACCTCACAGTTAGGTGTAAGGACGACCCACAGTTTTTCCTAGAGTGGACTGTTTAAGACTAAACCTCCTGGTGAGCTGAAGATGGTATGTTCCCTTGGGCGGTTTTATCTGGGTATCCTGGGTCCTTACTGTTTGGTGTGAAGGTTAACTTGGCCACCACTATCAGCTGTTAGTGTTTACCGTTGACATCACTGGCCTAAACACTGTCCAACAATAATTTCATTCCTTTCTCAAATGAAATTGTCACTTTTGGCGGGATTTTCCTGATATCCCGGAGAGGAGGGGTGGAGGGAGGGGAGGGTTATGGGCCAACAGCCACAGCAGCCTTATTTATTTACCTTTCCATGTACTAATACAATGTTTCTTGGCAGATTTACCTACACGAGGGAGCTTCACCAGTAGGTGCTGGTGGCCTCTACATCACCAACCACGCTCTCACGGTCACCATGTCGGGCGTGATCACCACCACTATGTTACTATGTGCACCAAGTATAATATGTGTTCCATGACTCCTGTCGGGACCACCACGCAAGAACTGAGCACCATTAGGTTGACATAAGCATCATTACGTTATCGTAAGCATTGCTGCATCTGTCACGAATATAAGCACCACCACGCCTGTCATGAGCACCACCACGCCTGTCATGAGCACCACCACACCTGTCATGAGCAACACCACACCTGTCATGAGCAATACCACGCCTGACATGAGCACCACCACGCCTGTCATGAGCAACATCACGCCTGACATGAGCACCATAACACCCAACTCAAGCAACACATTACCTAATACTGACCTCTTTGTGACCCTGAGTGCCGAGGCGGTGGGTCGCGTCATGATCAAGAAGATGGAGGAGCTCAGCACCCACTTGGGCCTCAACACCTCCACCCTCTACGACGAGCTCCACAGTTTCGCCAAGGACAGCTTTCCTGCCAGCACTGGCGACGTGACAACGATCCTGGCGAAGGAGGACTTCCGGAACTCTGCCCTGGCGGTGGTGGAGATCGTGGTGTTGGTGCTGATCATGGTCGTGGCGGTAATCGGAAACGTGTTTGTGTTGATCGCTCTGTGGCGTCACTCGCTCTTCCAGCCCATGTCGCGGTGTTACCTGTTCATGCTGCACCTGAGCCTGGCTGACCTGCTCGTCGCCCTCCTCAACATCCTCCCGCAGCTCATCTGGGAGATCACCTACCGCTTCCGAGGGTCTGACCTCCTGTGTCGCTTGGTCAAGTACGCCCAAGTGTTCGTGCTCTACGTGTCAACTTACGTCCTGGTTTTCATGGCAGTGGACCGTGCCCGCGCCGTGCAGGGTAGTGGGCGTGGGTCACTGCGGGCGGCGAGGCTGATGGTGGCGGGGGCGTGGGTGTTGGGGCTAGTCCTGGCAACGCCCCAGACGCTGCTCTTCGCCGTGAGGGAGGTGGAGCCCGGCGTGCTGGACTGCTGGGTGGTGTTCGAGCTGGTGAGTGAACGCATGTACGTGACGTGGTTCGTGGTGTCCGTATTCCTGCTGCCCCTGGCCATCATCGCCGTCTGCTACGGCTACATCTGTTGGGCAGTGTGGCACAGCGCGGGTACCACTTCACCCAGATCTGCATTGAGACGCCGCCTGTGTTTCGGCTGTCTGCGGTGGCAATCCAGCGCTCTTTCTGAGAGGAGAATGAGTATGGAGCTACAGCCCATCTCCAGAGTGAGGGGAGGCAGTCATCACCACCACCTGCCGCATGCCATCACCCCTGTGGTGGACAAGGTGTCCGCCGCCAAGATGAAAACCGTTCGCATGACCTTGACCATAGTCTTCGCCTTCGCCATCTGTTGGGCACCCTTCTGCATTGCTCAACTCCTCACGGTCTACAACAAACCCCAGGACTGTGAGTAATACTTTCTCTCGCTCTTAGTGACTGTGTGTGTGTGTGTGTGTGTCCTCACCAAGGTGGTATAAAGCAAAACGTTAATCTATAATCACTAAATTATCATTTCAACAAACTAAACTACACCGGATATGTCGCCATTAAACATGCATTTACTGGTTCGTAGAAAATTCAAACAATACACAAATCATCTGGATATTATTAGTGCAGGTAACCCTTATTTTTTGTTAATAAAGTGTGTACATAAAATTTTATCGTCGACCGATTAATTCTACATGATACAAAGGACTAATTCCCTTTCTTGTTTACGCACATACCTCTAGGAAGTCCTGACACTGTAGTTGTTTATTAATTATCAAGGTCGATCATGACAGCCACATAAAGTATAGCTGTTAGGGAGAATTGGCAATTGAAAATGTTGCCATAATTCTACACGTATTACGAATTATATGAACAAGAACAACAAAGAGTTAATTTCGACTTGCATTACGAGTCATTGGACAAGAAGCAAATAATAAAAGGTAAAAAAGTTTTTGGTGTGAGAATTTTTACGTAATTCAAACAGGATCTGGTGTTTGATATTGATGTTGGATATAAACCTGGAATTATGTTTTAACACACACACACACATCCCACCTACCCACCGACTCACCCACCCCCTACATCCAACCAGACACACCCACAAAGGCTGGTGATCTATTTCTGTTTTCTGTGATGGTCTTCGTCTTACAAGGAACGCCACAAGATCCTCAACGAATCCTCACAATGACCCACATCGGGGCCTGGGGGGCGAAAATGTGATAATAGTAATAATAATAATAATAATAATAATAATAATAATAATAATAAAGAATTACAAAAATGAAAAAAGATAAAAAGTGAGAAACGATATGCAGTATGTTGTGTTGTCAATAGTAAGAGAAACAATTGAGACCCTGCAATTGTGTGTAAATGAGGCAGAAAGTCAGATCAGCAACCTGGGACTTGGTCACAATTTTCCTGGTGCCATATGGCAGCAGGGTCTACCATTAGACAACACATTATGCTTCCAATATCTTCCCAGGCGGTAGTACCTCCCTGTTTGGTAGCTGCCTACTACCTACTACCTATCTTGGCGGGCACACATGATACGCTAAGCCTGAAAAAATTAAGTTAAATTGGATCGGGATTTGGTTCAGTGTGGGTGGCTCACGTCTGGTAGAGCCTGGCCGGGTTTAGCAATGAGAATTTCTCGGTTAGTAAATGATTTTTTTTTCCTCCAATTTATCGTGTAGACGAAATGTGACCCTATTATATCTGTCCTTTTTAACAACCTATTGAGTGAAGACGTCTTTCTGTCCTGTATACCTTCCCATAAGCTCCGTCACCTCACTTAACCTAACCTAACCCAACATAACATAACATAACATAACATAACCTAAAGTAACCTGCGACAAAAAAAAAAACATTCATCGACCATCACACAAAAGCCCTTCCCATTTGTTGACACACACTGTACCCATTGTTCATCACTGTCTGTCTCGGTGTGTGTGTGTGAGGTGTGTGTGTGAGGTGTGTGAGGTGTGTGAGGTGTGTGTGAAAAACCATAAATCCGTCTGAATTAACACTGAAAAAAACCATATGATTGCTGTAAATTAGTTTAGACGTACGTTCATAACCCTTTGAGGATGATGGTTTTACCCTTTGAGGATGATGGTTTAACCCTTTGAGGATGATGGTTTAACCCTTCATGACTCAAAGGGTTAATCTGATTTAATACACGGAGTCTCACCTCTTGCACCCCGATAGTGTCAACAATGAACCCCGTGGCGGTAGTGTGTATGCTGCTGGGCTCACTCAACAGCTGCACCAACCCCTGGATCTACCTCTACTTCAGCGGCACACTCCTCAACCAGCTGCGGGTACGTAAATGTAGTCTTCAACCAGCTGCGAGCACGTATACACACCTACACATACTCCACAACCAGCTGTGAGTATAGACACACCTACACACACCACAACCAGCTGCAGGTATGTACACACTCCACAACCAGCTGCAGGTATGTACACACTCCACAACCAGCTGCAGGGATGTACACACACCACAACCAGCTGCAGGTATGTACACACTCCACAACCAGCTGCAGGTATGTACACACTCCACATCCTGCTCCAGGTATGTACACACACACACACACACACCTTAACATTTTATAAACTACTTGTAACACGCTGTTCCTCTCCTTTGATATAGAGATACGCTGTTATTGGCATAGTTACGAAATAATCTTCCCCGATCACCAAGTAATACAATAGCACTTAGGGGGAATTTTAAGACACTTTTCCAGCAACACGATATATTTTCGACTTCATTAAGCATTCTGAGCCGACTTTGTGTGTGTGTGGAGGGAAGCCAGGGATTTGGGGGGGGTTTAGTGACTGGAATGATTGTTTTTTGTTTTTTTTATTCTGATTTTTAGATCCTGCTGCGTCACATATTTTGTAAACTGTTATTCCTATTTCATTATTATTATTATTGCTATTACAGTTACCAGTTACCAGTTATTATTATTATTATTATTATTATTATTATTATTATTATTATTATTATGGTGGTTAACGGCACTGCTACTTTCACTACTGCCACTATTACTACTACTATAGTTTCCTCACTCCAATACAACTGAGGCATAGGGGTCAGTTTGTAACAAGGCAGCTGATTGGCTAGCCGAGGGACACGGAACTCACTACAGTTCGTATTTATATTCTAATATTTTAAAGGATAATAACTATTGTGATTTGATCTCTGAAAATCTTGAAAGAGCAATACAAAAAGTGATTATCTCTTAATATACTGCAATGTAAATACGACAGATTAATTACAAAAAAAAACTCTATTGACCTTTTCCGTACCCGTTAGCCAGCCAATCAGCTGCCTTGTTGCAAACTGAACCTAGGCCTCAGTTGCAAGCTTCTAGTGAATAGACTGCAGTATTATACTACTAAGGGGCGGATCCAGGAATATCAAAAAGGGGGGTCCAAGGAGTTATAGGTCGGAGAACATGGCGAGCACAGCGAACCCACCCAGCTGGGGGGGGGTTCTGAAATCCTCCCCCCCCCCCCGCCGGAAATTTTGTGAAACCGAACTAATGTCATAGGCATTTTGAGGTCATGTGCACTTGATAATAATAGATATTCTGAGGTCAATAGTAATTACTTTTTACTATACAAAAACGCCTGAATACTATACTATACTGCATTAAAGAAAAAGTATTATTGAAATTTTCTCATAAAAGGGGGGGGGGGGTCCCAACCCTCAGAACCCACGCTAGATCCCCCCCCCCTACTACTACTGGCATCACACTCCACCACAACGGAAACTCACTCTTGTAAATAAACAGTAAGAAACATCTCAGAGTAATGTAGCAAAATGTGTCAAAAATACAACCTGTATATATAACCTACAGTACACGGGTAATCTCTCTCTCTCTCTCTCTCTCTCTCTCTCTCTCTCTCTCTCTCTCTCTGATTAACCTGCACGACTGACGCAGGTAATTTCCGCCGACAATAGCACTTTCCAGGAATGACACCACTACACCCCACCACTACCTCATCTCCCCACACCACTACACCCCACTACCACCTCATCTCCCCACACCGCTACACCCCCTATACCTTTATCTCCCTTCAACAATACACCCCATCACTCTCATCTCTCCACACCACTACACCCCACTGCCACCTCATCTCCCCACACCCACATACACTCCACTACCTCCTCATCTCCCCACACCACTACACCCCACTACCACCTCATCTCCCCACACCCACATACACTCCACTACCTCCTCATCTCCCCACACCACTACACCCCACTACCACCTCATCTCCCCACACCACTACACCCCACTGCCACCTCATCTCCCCACACCACTACACCCCACTACCACCTCATCTCCCCACACCACTACACCCCACTACCACCTCATCTCCCCACACACCACTACACCCCACTACCACCTCATCTCCCCACACCACTACACCCCACTACCACCTCATCTCCCCACACCCACATACACTCTCAACACTAAATCCCGAAACCCAAGCTACCTATCTTTCAATCCTTGTCTATCCTGCCTGTCCTCCCCACTACCCCCGTCTATCCTGCCTCTCCTACCCACTACCCCCGTCCATCCTGCCTCACCTCCCCACTACCCCCGTCTATGCTGCCTGTCCTCCCCACTACCCCCGTCTATCCTGCCTCACCTCTCCACTACCCCCGTCTATCCTGCCTCACCTCTCCACTACCCCCGTCTATCCTGCCTCACCTCCCCACTACCCCCGTCTATCCTGCCTCACCTCCCCACTACCCCCGTCTATCCTGCCTCACCTCCCCACTACCCCCGTCTATCCTGCCTCACCTCCCCACTACCCCCGTCTATCCTGCCTCACCTCCCCACTACCCCCGTCTATCCTGCCTCACCTCCCCACTACCCCCGTCTATCCTGCCTCACCTCTCCACTACCCCCGTCTATCCTGCCTCACCTCCCCACTACCCCCGTCTATCCTGCCTGTCCTCCCCACTACCCCCGTCCATCCTGCCTCACCTCTCCACTACCCCCGTCTATCCTGCCTCACCTCCCCACTACCCCCGTCTATCCTGCCTGTCCTCCCCACTAACCTTGTCTCTTCGTCATTTCGTCGCCTCATACCTTATACTTTACCTTACTCCAGCGAACCTAATAAATTAATTCATAAACCTCTGTGTGTATGTAATAATAATAATAATAATAATAATAAAAATAATAATAATAATAATAATAATAATAATAAACGGTTTATTAATAGAGTTGCAGCAGGTGGTTGAAAATATACAAACTTACATTTAATTTAGACATAATGATATGCGTTGAATACATTTACAGGGCTGTGTGTGTGTGTGTGTGTGTGTGTGTGTGTGTGTGTGTGACGTCCACTGTTTACACATTCAACAACTAATCAAGTAATATTCGGGGAAAAAAAAACATAAATATCAGAACAAACACCGTCGCCCACAACAAATACACACACACACACACACACACACAATGCAACATATCAATAACCATAAAGACATTCCACGTATATACAAGCTTGTCGTGCTTTGATTGGTCCATATTTATCATGTCGGTCGCTCATTGGTCCTCGTCTCTAAGCTGTATGAAGGTAATTACTACAGAGTTTTAAGTTAACTGTGTCAAGGTGAACTGTCGGTCTTAACTGTGTTGACATGTGATTCTTTCCCCGTAGAGAGAGAGAGAGAGAGAGAGAGAGAGAGAGAGAGAGAGAGAGAGAGAGAGAGAGAGGGGGGGGGGTAGGAAGGAACATACAGACAGATATTAGATAGATAGATAGATAGATAGATAGTAGAATGAGGGAAAGGAATAGAAAACAAACGCAGAGTAAGGGAGAGAGACGACGACAGACACACAGAGATCGAAAATGAAATCAATGTGTGTGTGTGTGTGTGTGTGTGTGTGTGTGTGTGTGTGAGTTATCTTGAACTCAAACACTCAATTAAACCCCAAACATCCTAAAATACCCCTTCCCCTCTCCCTTTCTCCCCTCTCCTCCCCTTATCCCATTTTCCCTTACCTTTCCCTCTTCCATACTTCCTTCTTCCTCCCCCCCCCTCTCCTCCCCTTATCCCATTTTCCCTTACCTTTCCCTCTTCCATACTTACTTCTCTTCCCCTCCCCTCTTCCCCTCTATGAATGGTAATCGGATTATCATCTTGTACTGTGTCAGTGTTCAGTCGTCTTACAGAGCTCGGTACACTAATGACCGACTGTCGAAGTTAAATGCTAAAATCCCTCCGGTGTGTTCATTTGTTCATCCTACTCTTCTCCTTCCTGTTCACATTTACAAAGTTCTGTTATTGTTCTTACTGTTCACATTTACTACGTCCTGTTATTGTTCTCCTTCCTGTTCTCTCTGTTTACTCAGTTAGTCACGTGTGTTCTATGTTGTGTTTGTTCTGCTGTTCATTGTGTTCTCTGTTGTGTTTGTTCTGCTGTTCATTGTGTTCTCTGTTGTGTTTGTTCTGCTGTTCATTGTGTTCTCTGTTGTGTTTGTTCTGCTGTTCATTGTGTTCTCTGTTGTGTTTGTTCTGCTGTTCAGTGTGTTCTCTGTTGTTCCAGGTGGTCCTTGGGTTTGGACCAAGTTGTTCCAGCGACAACGTGTCCATTGGCGACCAAGAACCACAACAACGGCGCCACGACCCCAGCAGACGACCTGTCACCCACTCCAACGTAGTCTAACACGACGACGACGACAATAACCTAACCTAACCTAACACGACGACAACACCATAAAGAGAGAAAAAAGATAGGGGGGGGGGGACTCTGCGACGAAACGACCCTCAAGTAAACGACCTTTCAGTAAACGACCAATTCCAGCTTGGTCTGACACGACAACATAACCTAAGAAGGACAATACGAGGAGTTAAGTGGAGCTATAAGCCAGCACAGGTGAGTGAAACAACACAGTGAATGTTTATATTATGGTGTAATGTTGTGAACTACATACGTGCATAGTGTAAGGCAACCATACAGAATAGTGTATTTACTAACTGATGTATAATGTATACATGTAATGGAATGTAATCAGTAGTTAACGAGTGTCTCACTTCTCCAGGTTTTGACCATATCAATCAATAAACGTTGAGTGAGTCCTCGTTGAGAGTTTCTCTCGCCCTTAAGATGTGACGTCATCTAACTGTCGAACCATTCGGCAGTTAAAATCTTCTTGTTCTCAAAAAGGAATAAATACAGCGAGATAAAATAATAATACTCGACAGGTGACACACGTGATACATCACAGACAACAGGCACGTGTCTTCGAAGTTACCTTTCGTCCACCTGATGCTCACAAAGATCTTTACATGTTCCATTAGTTCGTAAGTAAAAAAAAACGAGATTTAGAATAACAAACTTTCTCATAGTATTATTTTTGTCCTCGAGGTATAAATGGAAAGTGTATTGTATGCTCTCGTCTTGAGGAAGTTGGCTCTTAACGTGTAGTGGAAATAAATATCCAAATACAAACGCTCATCCATCATTGGCTGGAGTGAAGGCTAGGCTTAATTATTTTTCAACGAGTGACATTTTCGTAAGAAGGAATAATATTTTTAACATATTATTGTTTGTATACAATATGTGGCTTGAGATGTTTATGGAGACTATGTTGTAATATTTGTAGACTGTTGTAATATGTTGTAAGTTACTGTAGTGTGGTGAGGATTATTGTGGTGTGGTGAGGGCTACGGTACTCTGCTACGGGCTATTGTAATCTGCTGTGGCTACTGTAGTGTGCAGAGGGCTACCACCGTTTTTATTGTAGTCTGCTGTCGACTACTGTATTTCCTACAGTCTGTCCTGGACTAGTATAGCCGCACCGTAAATTACATATCCACTGTGTCTCTATTGTCGTCCAGCCTTTCGTCCAGTATCCTCAATCCAAATCCATAACAACGGGGGAGGTTAATACGGATTTAGGAAGCTTGATGACCATTTCTTGTACTGCACCATCATCACGTTTGTCAGAAGAGTTTCCTTGTGACTAAATTAAAATAATATATATATATATATATATATATATATATATATATATATATATATATATATATATATATATATACTGTGTTTGTATAAATAAACCTTAACGAAATATGTCAACAGGAGCGTTTTCTAATTCCTCTGGGTTACGTTAGTTTCCCCTCGGTTCTGTTGCTTAACCCCTTAGTAACGCCTGTTTCCCTTCAGTTCTGTTAACCCCTTAGTTACGTTGGTTACCTTGTTAGTAGAGCATTTATCTCACTGTGGTTAATATAAAGAGAGAGAGAGAGAGAGAGAGAGAGAGAGAGAGAGAGAGAGAGAGAGAGAGAGATAAGATGAGAATGATGAGATGGAGACATATATTTATAGAGAGAGAGACATTAACACAGAAAAGGAGACAGATAAGAATAGAATGAAAGAGACGCATACAGGGAGACTAACACAAGGGCAGAGAGAGAGAGGGGGGGGAGGAGGGGATCCTACCAATCAGCTTACGTTCAATATATCGACAGATGGCGTAGTACACACACACACACACACACACACACACACACACACACACCTTACATTATTTCATCTCTCTCTCTCTCTCTCTCTCTCTCTCTCTCTCTCTCTCTCATTTCCTTCATCACCCCCTTCTCCTCCTCCTCCTCCCCTTTCTTCTCTCCTTCTATCCTTTCCCCCTCACCTTTCTTCTCTCCCTCTATCTCTTCCTTCTCACCTTTCCTCTCTCCCTCCATCCCTTCTCTGTACCCATACCGGAACACTCAGCATGTAAACTTTGTGATAAACCTTTAAAGCATACACTTGAACACTATATTATTGAATGTGACACTGTCAAAGACTTCAGGCCACCTGACTTACTGTATCTTGAACTATGTAATTACTTCGTTGAATCAGGTGTGCTTGAGGACATTCTTGCTGTTTATCCCAAATTTGCTAGCCCACACTGATTAGTCTTCAATTAGAATATGACTCCAATGTATGTGATCCACTGACCTATATATGCTGCTGGTGAATGTGATGTATTTCCTTCTTTGTGTACGAACCTCTGTCCTGCGTGGCAGTGAACAGTGGCATTACCCACATGAATCTGACCTATATATAGTGTCAATGAATATGATGCATTCTTTGTGTACGAACCTCTGTCCTGTATGGCAGTGAAAAGTGACATTACCCACATGAATCTGACCGACGTATATGTATGTATGTGTGCGTGTGTGCATGTATATGTACGTGTACATGTATATGTGTATGTGTATACGTATATGTATGTATATGTGTGTGTGTGTGTTTACATATATGTATATGTACTGTCAATGAATATGATGCAACTCTTTGTGTACGAACCTCTGTCCTGCATGGCAGTGAACAGTGACAGTATCCATTTGAACCTGACCTATATACATTTATAGTTGTTAATGAATATGATGTATTTCTTTGTGTGTGAACCTCTGTCCTGCGTGACAGTGAGAAGTGATACCACCCTCGTGTCAAGACCTGACTGAATTACTCAGAATAGGCAAACTGTACTACAAGCTCTGCCAATAAATTTGTTAAACTAAAAAAAAAACCTTCTCCCTCCCCTTTCTTCGCTCCGGTCCATCCCTTTCCCTTTCACCCTCCTACTCAATCATTCCTTCCTTTCCCCTTCCCCCTCCTCCTCCCCTCTTCCTTCCATCCAAATTCCAACCCGGGACAGAATTCAATCAAGCTCAATATTACTACAATAACAACAACAACAACTACAACAAAATCAATATTATAATAACATCAACAGTGAGGTTGTTTTGCATTGACCTTTACCTTGTATATATGGTGTAAGTATCGAGTTGCAATGTGTTTTAGTGTGTATGTATCGTGTTGTATCGTTCTCAATACCTCTCTGAAACAACACGATACTGAACTAACCCTCAACCCCCCCCCCCCACCACCAATAAATATGTTTTCTCTTTCAATAACTGTTCTGAATTGGTTTTTCGAATTTCCTATAAAAAATAAACAAATAAATAAAAGAGTGTGTGCAATAGTTCTGTAATCTGAACTTAACCAAATAATTTCTCATGTGACAGTATATATATTCTTGGGTGTTAAAGCTAATGATCTATTTCTTTCTTTCCGTCTTTCTTTCCTTCTTTCTTTCTGTCTTTCTTTCCTTCTTTCTTTCTTTCCTTCTTTCGTTATCTCTCTTTCTCTTTTTTTCTCTCTTTTATTCTTCTCTCTCTCTCTCTCTCTCTCTCTCTCTCTCTCTCTCTCTTGTGTACCCGAATATCCATCTATCCATTCAAGTTCACTCATAGGATAACAAGAGTCTTTCACAATTCACCTGACAGTACTTTTATCCAATCGCCTTTTTTTTTTCAATTTTACCACTACAGTACAGTGCAGTACAGGACAGGTTGACAGATACTATTTGTTTAGCTTGTAGTATGTGTACCTTAGCTTGAAGTATGTGTACCTTAGCTTGAAGTATGTGTACCTTAGCTTGAAGTATGTGTACCTTAGTTTGAAGTATGTATACCTTAGCTTGAAGTATGTGTACCTTAGCTTGAAGTATGTATACCTTAGTTTGAAGTATGTATACCTTAGCTTGAAGTATGTGTACCTTAGCTTGAAGTATGTGTACCTTAGTTTGAAGTATGTATACCTTAGTTTGAAGTATGTATACCTTAGCTTGAAGTATGTGTACCTTAGCTTGAAGTATGTGTACCTTAGTTTGAAGTATGTATACCTTAGTTTGAAGTATGTATACCTTAGTTTGAAGTATGTATACCTTAGCTTGTAGTATGTGTACCTTAGTTTGAAGTATGTATACCTTAGCTTGTAGTATGTGTACCTTAGCTTGTATGTGTACCTTAGCTTGTAGTATGTGTACCTTAGTTTGAAGTATGTATACCTTAGCTTGTAGTATGTGTACCTTAGTTTGAAGTATGTATACCTTAGTTTGAAGTATGTATACCTTAGCTTGTAGTATGTGTACCTTAGTTTGAAGTATGTATACCTTAGCTTGTAGTATGTGTACCTTAGTTTGAAGTATGTATACCTTAGCTTGTAGTATGTGTACCTTAGTTTGAAGTATGTATACCTTAGCTTGTAGTATGTGTACCTTAGCTTGTAGTATGTGTACCTTAGCTTGTAGTATGTGTACCTTAGTTTGAAGTATGTATACCTTAGCTTGTAGTATGTGTACCTTAGCTTGTAGTATGTGTACCTTAGTTTGAAGTATGTATACCTTAGCTTGTAGTATGTGTACCTTAGTTTGAAGTATGTTTATCTTCAGACACACACAAAATATTGTATGTAGAATTATGAAAAGTTTATGAAAGCGTGCCAAGAATCATACTAGGGTGATAGCAAATATTTCAAGCATGGGGGGGGGGGGGGGCAGATATTGGAGAACAAAGACAGGTAGGTAAACACAGAGAGAGAGAGAGCGAGCGAGAGAGAGAGAGAGAGAGAGAGAGAGAGAGAGAGAGAGAGAGAGAGAGAGAGAGAGAGAGAGATAACAAGGGAGACAGACATACATAGAGACAAACAGACAATAGCAATAGCAACAGAATACAAATACAAAACAGTGTCGATATTCAGACAGATTTTGAACTTTAATTTTGTCCTCTGTACTGATATCAGGTTAATCTATCTATTTAAGGTAGGGTCGCAGTGTAATTTTGATCCCATTTTACACATGGATTTGGTCAAATAGGTACTTAATAACATCTACTGTTACAAGCAATTTTCAACCCACAAACCTTTGAGAATTCTTGGGCAGGTAAGTACACAGAGACGCCCAGGTGTTAGTTATGTTGACAACTTAATGTTAAAATCAATTACGCTTGAGTTTAGGTTCGAATTTACGTTTGAGTTCAACGTTTGAGCTTACGTTTGAGTTTATGTTTGAGTTTACATTCGAGTTTACATTCGAGTTTACGTTCGCGTTTACATTTGAGTTTACGTTTGAGTTTACGTTCGAGTTTACGTTTGAGCTTACGTTTGTTTTACGTTTGAGTTTACGTTTGAGTTTACATTTGAGTTTACGTTTGAGTTTACGTTTGAGTTTACGTTTGAGTTTACGTTTGTTTTACGTTTGAGTTTACATTCGAGTTTACGTTTGAGTTTACGTTTGTTTTACGTTTGTTTTACGTTTGAGTTTACGTTCGAGTTTACGTTTGAGTTCCCGTATTTCACGTCCATTTCCGTTCACTAATGGACGCTGCTGGCAACTTACCCTCACCACATACTTATATTACTTATCTTTTTACTCTCTCCCTCATACCCCTCCCTCCCCCTACTCCAAATTCCCCTCCCTTCCCCTCCCTCTGCTACTCCAAACTCCCCCATCTCCTCCTCCCAGTCACCACTAAAAATTCCCTTCCCCTTCCCACCCTTCTCCTAACCCTCCATTATAACAATACAGTATAATCATTTCTCTTTTTTCTTCGATGGGGGGGGGGGGGGTGGGGGGGGGGGAGGGGGGGTAGGGGAAGGGGGAGAGGGGTGGAGAAACAACAACATCTAACGGTGGTGAGTGATGGTGGTCAAAGGCGCCCAGAAGGCTTCACGCAATCATCTCCATGGCAACCTATACGTGAAAGAGGTGGACAGAGAGAAAGAGTGCGCACTATATAGATGGAGAGAGATAGAGAGAGTGCGCAATATATAGATGGAGAGAGATAGAGAGAGTGCGCAATATATAGATGGAGAGAGATAGAGAGAGTGCGCACTATATAGATGGAGAGAGATAGAGAGAGTGCGCACTATATAGATGGAGAGAGATAGAGAGAGTGCACAATATATAGATGGAGAGAGATAGAGAGAGTGCGCAATATATAGATGGAGAGAGATAGAGAGAGTGCGCAATATATAGATGGAGAGAGATAGAGAGAGTGCGCAATATATAGATGGAGAGAGATAGAGAGAGTGCGCAATATATAGATGGAGAGAGATAGAGAGAGTGCGCAATATATAGATGGAGAGAGATAAAGATAGATAGATAGATAGAGAGATAGAAAGATAAAAACAGAGAGGCAGATACAGTGAGAGAAGAGAAAGTGAGGTCGATAAAGAGAGAGAGAGGTAGATAGAGAGACACGGATAAAAAGAGAGACCAAGAGCGAGCGAGAGAGAAAGAGCGTGACAGACAGACAGACAGACAGACACTAAACAAACATACTACACCAGTGCTTCAGTCATCAGTCAGTAATACCAACATATCATAAATTCGCCAGACAATCTACAGTACAGTGAATAAATTAAATAAAACGTTCAACCTAACCTAACCTAACCTAACCTAACCTGACCTAACCTAACCTAACCTGACCTAACCGAACCTAACCTGACCTAACCTAACCTAACCTGACCTAACCTAACCTAACCTAAAATCTATCCTAACCGAACCTAACCTAATTTAAAATCTATCCTAACTTAACCTAACCTAACCTAACCTAAACTAATTTAAAATCTATCCTAACCTAACCTGACCTAACCTAACCTAACCTGACCTAACCTAAACTAATTTAAAATCTAACCTAACCTAACCTAATTTAAAATCTATCCTAACTTAACCTAACCTAACCTAACCTAAAATCTAGCAAAACCTAACCTAACCTATCCTAACTTAACCGAGCCTAACTTAAAATCTAACCTAACCTGACCTGACCTAACCTGACCTGACCTAACCTAACCTAACCTAACCTAATTTAAAATCTAACCTAACCTAATTTAAAATCTATCCTAACTTAACCTAACCTAACCTAATTTAAAATCTATCCTAACCTAACCTAAAATCTAGCAAAACCTAACCTAACCTATCCTAACTTAACCGAGCCTAACTTAAAATCTAACCTAACCTAACCTAAAACTTAAAACGGTATAGCTATAAGCGGTTAAATGTATATAAGAAATGTGTTCAGGTTAGGCTAGGTTAGGTTAGGCTAGGTTAGGTTAGGCTAGGTTAGGTACACTATGTCGTTAATGACCATTTTTCCTATCAGTGGATTCTGTCTATCTATCTATCTATCTATCTATCTATCCATCTATCATCCATCATGGTATCCATTTATGTATATATCTATGTATCTATCTATCCATCTATCTATCTATTTTACCCTAACTTATATAATTTGGAGATTCAAAGTTCACAGAGGTTTAATTAAGCACCAGGAAGCTGTTAATCCCTCAGGAGCAGGACAACTACAGCAGTTGGGAGTCTCCTGTGGGCTCGTCTTGGGGGGGGGGGGGGAGGGGGGAGAATATAACTGTATACATGGGGGGAGGGGTGAGGGGGGTGGGGGAGGGGGGCGTGAGGGGGGTGGGGTAGGGGTAGGGGTGAGGGGGGTGAGGGGGGTAGGGGTGAGGGGGGGTGAGGGGGGTAGGGGTGAGGGGGGTGAGGGGGGTGGGGGAGGGGGGTGGGGGTAGGGGTGTGGGGGAGGGGGTCGGGGTAGGGGTGAGGGGTGAGGGGGTGGGGGTGAGGGGGGAGGAGTGAGGGGGTGGGAGAGGGGTAGCTGTCTCTTCAGTGCTGTACAAGTGAATCTTTCCTTCATTGATTCTCAGGTGTTGGCGAGGTGATATTTTTTACCTCCACTATGTCTCATTCGTTGCTATAGGGAACAGTGTCACACGCCAAACAGCTGTGTCATATGGCAGGTATTAGCGTCATACGCCAGGCAGGGGTGACGTAAGCCGTAATTTATAGCAGTAGTCAAAAGCTATAGGTAACAGTGTCGTGTGCCGACCAGTCATAAACTAGGCAGCAGTGTCACAAACTAGGCAGCAGTGTTACAAACTAGGCAGCAGTGTCACAAACTAGGCAGCAGTGGTACAAACTAGGCAGCAGTGCTACAAACTAGGCAGCAGTGTCACAAACTAGGCAGCAGCGTTACAAACTAGGCAGCAGTGTCACAAACTAGGCAGCAGCGTCACAAACTAGGCAGCAGTGCTACAAACTAGGCAGCAGTGTCACAAACTAGGCAGCAGCGTTACAAACTAGGCAGCAGCGTCACAAACTAGGCAGCAGTGTCACAAACTAGGCAGCAGTGTCACAAACTAGGCAGCAGTGTCACAAACTAGGCAGCAGCGTCACAAACTAGGCAGCAGCGTCATACGCCAGGTAGCACGGTCAGTACTGTGGGGGGGTGATGTCGTACGTGTAAACAAGACTATCGACTTCCGACTGCCGGTCCCGAGGCTGACAGGTGGTAGTGTATTCAATGGTTCGGCTGGCGGCTAGACTACCACCACTCTGACACACTCACTCGGATACGCAGGTAAGGACATACACTCGGACAAGCGAGAGGACAAGGCATGGCCGCAAGTATTATTCTGACTTCTCGATGGTAACCTTAGTCCTTGGATCATCGGATGACGTCAAATATATTTGCGGATGTCCTGTAGGATTCTCGGACCTTTAATTGGAACCTGGACTTGCTAATACCCCCCCCCCCCCCACCTTAGGGACTTCAAATAGGATCCTGACCCCTTAATAGAAATCTCTGGTGCCTTACTTAGGAGTCTAAACCATTACCATAAATAACATCCTTCTGAATTTCTTTTAGGATTCCCAGGTCTTTTAAATAGAACTCCGAGCCCATGATAGAATTTCCAGTCCCCTTAATTAGGATTCCGAATACTTACTAGGATCCATGAGTACTTTAAGGAGGAATTCTGACGCCTCTAAGATTAACAGATCCTTATAATGATATCAAATCCTCCTAATAAGAATTCAAACGCCACATAAGATCCCTAGACCTTCAATTCTGTATCCGAATAGAAAGGAACGCTTAACTCCTTTGCATTGGGATCCCCAGTGCTTACAGGATCCCTAGGCGCTTCAAATACCTGTCAATTTTATCCTCAAGGACCCAAATAAAGATGTGATAAATGTAGAGCCGTCATCCTCTTGCTGGTAAACGCAATATGTACCGCAGTGTTGGAAAGGTACCGCAAAAAGTGACCGCTACGCCATAATCATTTCTTTTATTTTTCTCAGAGGACATGGGCCAATCGCAACTAACCTAACCTAACCTAACCTAATCTAGCCTAACCTAACCTAAAGCTGAATCGTAAGCAGTATATTTAGCCATTAAGAATATACTCGGACACAAATTTAAGGTTACTTTTTATCAACTAACAGACGACAGAACTAAACAGAACGGTCAACAGAACACCGTTAACAGCGAGTCTCACACGTCAAAGCAAAAGAGTAACAGAGTCAGCTGATCAGGGACGTCATCAATCAGTCAGCTGATTCTCGTAAGCAAGGATGACGGAGGCGGTCAGGATATGGGAAGTCTTACTCCTCCTAGGGGCACTTGGACCTCTCTTAACCTCCTGTAGTCACGCAAATGATGCCCCTCACGCCGCCTCCTTCAACGACCACAGAGTTCTCGCCACCGATGCGAGGACGTGGAGTATCTTCTTCAGCGACTACATCCAGTACCACAACTACGAGAACATATACTTCCTTACACGACACAATGGTGAGTACCGCCAGCGAGAGAGACATGTACTGTAGGGTGTCCCAGAAAAATGTCCCTGCCTACCTCCCTGCCTGCTCCCTGAGACACTGTTAGTTGGAGGGAGGGAGGGAGGGAAACAGGGAGCAGGGAGAGAGGGGGGCAGGGACCAGGCAGGGAGCAGGGAGGGAGGCAGGGAGACAGGGAGCAGGCAGGGAGAGAGGGAGGCAGGGAGTAGGGAGGGAGGCAAGGAGGCAGGGAGACTTTTGTGGGACGCCCTATATTAGCTCATTGTATTGTTAAGAGAGTTACATATTACAGTATTTACTATTATCTGTAATAAAAACAATAACAGCAAACAAAAATCACTTAAAAATACATAAAAGAACAAGAGCAGCCAAACAAACACAAGAGATTAGTAACACAACACACGTCATTACTGTATAACAAGAGCTGCTTATGTAAATATTTGTTTTACAGTATAAATAACACTGAATCCCCTTTATGTTGTGTTGATATAACTAACGCATCTTTTTCCCAGTGCAAATAACGGTGATTAGTGGCAGTGGTGGTGTAAGTGGTACAGCGGTGGTGTTAGTGGTACAGTGGTGATGTGTGGTACAGTGGTGATGTTAGTGGTACAGTGGTGATGTGTGGTACAGCGGTGATGTGTGGTACAGCGGTGGTGTTAGTGGTACAGTGGTGATGTGTGGTACAGCGGTGGTGTTAGCGGTACAGTGGTGATGTTAGTGGTACAGTGGTGATGTTAGTGGTACAGTGGTGATGTTAGTGGTACAGTGGTGATGTTAGTGGTACAGCGGTGGTGTTAGTGGTACAGTGGTGATGTGTGGTACAGCGGTGGTGTTAGTGGTACAGTGGTGATGTGTGGTACAGTGGTGATGTTAGTGGTACAGTGGTGATGTGTGGTACAGCGGTGGTGTTAGTGGTACAGCGGTGGTGTTAGTGGTACAGTGGTGATGTGTGGTACAGCGGTGGTGTTAGTGGTACAGTGGTGATGTGTGGTACAGCGGTGGTGTTAGTGGTACAGTGGTGCAATGGTGGTGTGTGACAGTGGTGGTGTTTGTGATACACAGGTCATGTTCAAAGTCTAATTAAACTTTTGTTCATGGTATTGACTGTTTTAACACACAGTTTCAGTTTATAGTTTCAGAGAGTTCCGCCCAAAGTCCCAAAGTTCAACCAAAAACTTTTAAAAAGTTCAACCAACAAGTTTCAGGGTGCAACCAACAAGTTTCAGGGTGCAACCAAAAGTTTCAAAATTCAAACTTAAAAAACTTGTAAGCGTATCACCAAAAAGCTGCATAGTTACACCAAAATGTTTCAAAGAGTTTCATGACAAACTTTTAATGAGATCCACCCAAAAAAGTTTCAGAATTCCATCAAAAAAGTTCAGAGGGCTTCATTAAAAGATTCAGACTTGAAGCAAAACTGACAAACATCAATTGGGATCATCAACACCAATCAACTGCTTCAACCAAGAGTTTCCTCGCCAAAGTGTAAGAGAGAGAGAGAGAGAGAGAGAGAGAGAGAGAGAGAGAGAGAGAGAGAGAGAGAGAGAGAGAGAGAGAGAGAGTGTGTGTGTGTGTAAAAAGCAAGCAAGCATTCACCAGAAGTAATTAGTCATCAAGATTTCTTTAAACGTGTGCAGAAAGCAGAGAAAAAATGGACGAACAAAAAATCATATTCAACCAGTACAGCACTTTAGAGTCAGTCAGAAACGCTTGTAATAACGTGATGATATGATATAACAATTATAACATAGTTTGGTAAATGATATATAATACAGTATTATAGTTCCACGGGGTGGGAATAAACCGAACACACACCTTGCGAGGATTTCTTATAATTGGGGGAGGCTGGAGCCACGTTATAAAAAAGAAAAAAAAAAAAAAAGACAACTAAAAAAAGTAGTAGTAGTAGTAGCTGTTGTTTGTTGTGTTGTGTAGCAATGATAATTGGGATACAAGTATTCCTAATATTGGAACGATTAAGCTCACGGCAGCCCTCACTGACCACATAATAGCCCAGAATGCAACAGGGGAAGTGGACACCAGCGAAGTAAATAAGATCCGTAGGTCCATTACGACAGATCGGCAGCACTGCCAAAATGACATGTTGCAGCAACTATTGCTGCAGGTTCCAGATAATTTGACAAAAAAAGTAGCTATAGCGCAGGAGGTGGGCGCCTCGAACTGGTTAACTACGTTACCGATAAGGGCAAATGGTTTCAGCCTTAACAAACAAGAATTTACAGATGCCATTGCTCTAAGGTACGGTTGGCCAGTAGATGGTTTGCCCTCCCAATGCGTGTGTGGCTCTTCCTATGATGGCGATCACGCCATGGTCTGCAAGAAGGGGGGATTCATATGCATGAGGCATGACGAGGTAAGGGATCTCACAGCAAATATGTTGAAGGAAATCTGCCGGGACGTCATGGTAGAACCGACCCTCCTTCCATTGGAAGGCGAGATCCTCCAACACAGGACTTCAAACACATCTCACGAAGCCCGTGTGGACGTCAGTGCTCGAGGATTCTGGACGCGGGGACAGCGAGCTTTCTTCGACATCAGGATTTTTGATCCCATGGCCGCTTGTCACCGTAACCTAGCTCTCGATGCTGCACATAGGAGGAACGAGAACGACAAGAGAAGGGCATATGGAGAGAGAATTCAAAACGTTGATCAAGGCAGCTTCACTCCTCTACTGTTCACAACCTCTGGTGGGATGGACCCAAGTGCAAGATGTTTCTAAGCCAGACTCGCGGAGGTGATCTCCGAACAGAAGCAGCAGCCTAGAAGTTATGTTACAGCCTGGATGAGATGTCGACTGTCCTTCTCTCTCCTTCGGTCGGCTTTGCTCTGCCTCAGAGGAACGAGAGCTTCTGCCCCTACTCCGACAACTGCTGCAGATATTGACTATGAGGCTACAGTCACTGAATGCCGCATAGATCTGCGGCTCAACTAATTTATCACATAGGATAGCTTCTTATGTATTAGGATATTTAATATTAAGGTAAATAAATGGTGGCGAAGGTGTGGCTATTGGGGGAGGCTGGAGGCCACGTTATAAAAAAAAAAAAAAAAAAAAAAAAAAAAAAAAAAAAGTAGTAGTAGTAGTAGCTGTTGTTGTTGATGTTGTTGTAGCAATGATAATTGGGATACAAGTATTCCTAATATTAGAAAAAGATTAGTAGTAGTAGTTGTAGTAGTTGTAGTAGTAGTAGTAGTATAGAGGACAGTAGAAGGTTTGCCCTCCCAATGCGTGTGTGGTTCTTCCTATGACGTCGATCACGCCATGGTGTGCAAGAAAGGGGGGGCTTCATATGCATGAGGCATGACGAAGTAAGGGATCTCACAGCAAATATGTTGAAGGAAATCTGCCGTGATGTCAGGGTAGAATCGATCCTCCTTCCATTGGACGGTGAGATCTTCCAGGACTTCAAACACATCCAACGAAGCCCGTGTTGACGTCAGTGCTCGAGGATTCTGGACGCGGGGACAGCGAGCCTTCTTCGACATCAGGAATTTTGATCCCATGGCCGCATGTCACCGTAACTTAGCTCTCGATGCTGCACACAGGAGGAACGAGAACGACAAGATAAGGACATAAGGGGAGAGAATTCAGAATGTTGATCAAGGCAGCTTCACTCCTCTAGTGTTCACAACCTCTGGTGGGATGGGACCAAGTGCAAAATGCTTCTACGCCAGACTCGCAGAGGTGCTATCTTAACAGAAGCAGCAGCCCAGAAGTTATGTTACAGCCTGGATGAGATGTCGACTGTCCTTCTCTCTCCTTCGGTCGGCTTTGCTCTGCCTCAGGGGAACGTGAGCAACGGCCCCAAAGCCGACAACAGTTGCAGATATTGACTATGAGGCTACAGTCATAAAATGGCGGCGAATGTGTGGCTATTGGGGGAGGCTGGAGGCCATTTAAAAAAAAAAGTAGTAGTAGTAGTCACAATGTCGTTAAAACCGTCCAGTGCGTCTAAATCAACAAACTTGTGTAGAAGCGAAAGTCTACAAGGCTCACGTTCTTAACAAATTAGTAACATATTAGTAGTGAACTTTGTTGAGTGAGAGAGGTGAGAGAGGGAAGGATGAGAGGGAAGGATGAGAGGGAGGGAGGGATGAGAGGGAGGATGAGAGTGAGGAGGGGATGGAAGAGAGACAGACAGAGATAGGAGGAGTGGGGGAAACTGGGGAAGTAGGAGAGAGGGAGAGAGTGAAGGGATGAAAGAGGGAGAGAAACTGAGGGAAAAATGGTAAAGGGAGAGATAATGAGTGGGAAGGATGGGAGAGAGTGAGAGAGAGAGAGGGAGGAATGGAAGGGGAAAAAGAGAGAGTGTATAAGGGAATGACAATTGGAAAGAAATGGTGAGGAGGGAATGGGAGAGCATGTGGAAAGGATTAGGAAAGAAAGTCAGAAGGGAAATAGAAGAGAGAGAAGAAACAGAAGAGGTGGAAAGTGAGAGAAGGAGAGGGAATGGGAGAGAGAGATGATGATAGAGAAATGTGAAAGGAGAGAGGGTGTTGAGAGAAACAGAGAGAGCGAGAGGAGAAGGAAATGAAAGAAAAGGGAGTTAAGATCCGAACAAGTTAAGGTAAAGAAAGAAAGAAAGAAAGAAAGAAAGATCCAAAAGTACTGTAGGAAACAAAGAGAGATATTCGGAGTGGAACTTATGGAACACACTGTAGTAGGTATTCAAAGTGAGTTCGGATGGTCAGTACTCGAAATGGATGTGCCAGGGATGTGCTGTAGGTGTTCGAAATATACTGTACGTGTATTGGGAGAGTTTTACCTGACTCCACCACCAGATACTGTAACTCTAGAACTAATCACAATTACAGGTTCAACTCTGACACCGGAGCACGAACCTCTTTATTAATGCAATACAGTTACATCGGCATATGGATTTTTGCGAGTTGCGGGTAAACGAGGTGTGTGTGTGTGTGTGTGTGTGTGTGTGTGTGTGTGTCCTGCATTTCACTGTAGAGAAATGAAAAGCTGGTAATCAGAACAAGTTAGTTTATAATGAGTTCCTGAAATGGGACAGCGTAAATATGGCACACCGTATCATTACGCCTTAAGGGAACCCGTGAAGACAACAAAAACTCATATTTCATCTGGTGACCAAACACCCAGATCATAACCTAACCCTCACATTTAGTGTTTGGTTGTTGTTGTAGTTGTTGTTGTGTTAATGTTATTATTGAGCTTCAACAACGGCCTTTAAAGAGCGTTACAAGATTAGTAATACATTAGTCCAACAAAACTACAAATTATGAGAGATAAAACTCACAGTGTGTTGGGGTGTTTAATATCCGGTGAAGTAAGGGAAGGGGGTTTACTTCTCTTCAGGGCACCCGTCTTCAGTACACAGGGAGGGAGGGAGGGTGGGAGGGAGGGAGGGTGGGAGGGAGGGAGGGGGGGAGGGAGAGAGGGGAACCACTTGTTGTACATGTGCATAACGTACTGTTGATCTTTATCTTGAAATGAATGACACAGAAAGAACGCTAACAACAGCATTAACATGGCCGGTCCAAATGAGAGCCTGAACCCCCTTGGTGGCACCTGATTTATACTGTACATTTATATCAAAGAATCATTATATATATATATATACATATATATATATATATATATATATATATATCTTGATAAAATCACACGGGAATAGCGAAACAACGGAGCACCTTAGCTTTCGTCTTTATTCAAGACATCTTCAGTTGCCTCTGAAGATGTCTTGAATAAAGACGAAAGCTAAGGTGCTCCGTTGTTTCCCTTTTCCCGTGTGATTTTATCAAGATTTATCTTATCCACGTTTTCATTGTGGATCTACATGAAATATATATATATATATATATATATATATATATATATATATATATATATATATATATATATATATATATATATATATATATATATTAAAATGTTATAACGTTTATCACTTTTAATTTATTTATAATTCATTTGTTGTTTTGTTTTGTTTTTTACATTTATATAATAAATATATACAGTACATATATTTTACAGCAAACTGTGGACGACACTTAAATTTTACATTGACTTTCACTCAGACACATTCATGACGTGTGTTCACTCTGTCTAATACCATGACTGCAAAAATATGTAGCGTGAATAAAATGAATGAATTTCTAGACCCAAGATCATTTTGCGCTCACTAGTGTATGTGACCCAGAACACAATATATGAAGAAAATGTATAAATGTTGATGACAGTCATCTTGGATTCCAATATGGTGGACGCTATCTGAATCCCTAATGTTAATCCTTATATTAAGTTCTGGAGAGAGACAGTGAAGTGAATCTCTGCAGTAACTTACAAGTCTATGATGAGCTGAGTTATCAAGAGGATACGACCCCACGCTGCTCACAAGGTAACCAAGAGCACTATTAGCTAGACTTACAGACCTGTCACTGATAACCTTACCTCCCTCACACAGAATTATTGTTTGTTTAATTTAAATTATCCAGTTCGCCCTAGATGGCCAAAACAGAGTGGCCAACTAGGAGGGTAGGCCCACCATGAACGAGTGGCCAAGCAAGGGTCACTACGAGGCTTGTATTTTTAAAAGACTGTTCAGTGGAGAATCGGCCAACAAGGGGCCAAAAATCCTAAATAAACTACAAAAAGTGACGAGAGGAGCGAGTAGCCAAAAACAGATTGCAGAAAGGTATTCCCCAAAACGCAGCAGAAGCTCGAGTCAACACAAGACAACTGGACGGTTACACCGCAATAATCTGGATCACGTTCTCCGCCTTGTAGCATCAGTTCTCTATTAACAAATGTGTTGAACAAGACAGGAGTTCCTATACCATAAAGGTAAAACATGATACACGCTTTCCACCTCGCATTCATAAGTGACGACCCAAGTGCTGCGTGAAATACCTGTTGCTTTACAAATAAAAGTCACATCAATGTTCAGTCTGAGAAATGATACAAATATCATTATGTGACAGTTTGTTCCGAGTGTAAAATTTGTTCGCCGGTGTTCGCCCAAATACGTACAGGTCAAGCAGTGTTTAATTACCAGGCCGTGTACGCCCAACTGCTTGGTAATTTGTTTTTCTCCTTTTCTTTTTTTTACGGGTATGAGCCCACCCGGGCACAGGTCACTGACCCATATCGGGGCCTGAGGGCGAAAATGTAATACGTAATGACAATAATAATAATAATAATTCATAGTAAATAAAAATTATAATAAAATCCAAAATTAAAATAAAAAAATAATTCATTGTAAATAAACGTTATAATAAAAACACAAAATTAAAAATTAAATAATAAAATAATAATTATTACAATAATAAGAACAAACACTAATAATATCCGGGTTTATCACTTATCAGAAATTATTACGCTGCAATACTGCCACCTTTGAACTCATAATATTCCTAATTTTTACAATTAACACACCATTAGTAAGAATTTTAACAAACTCTAAAAATTAAATGTAATTAACATTTTTATTTTATAATTTTGATATGGGAGCCATTATAGCAGTCCAGACAACTATGGACCACACACACACACGGAAAAAAGTTCTCCAGCCGATAACTTTATCAAAACTACGTAATTGTTTAATGATGTTTTATTGGCAGTCGTTAGTCGTGAAACAACAATTAGCGACACACTTGATAAATGAATTATGTTTAATGGTTGTTTTGTTCATCTCGTCACATACATACTCACATACATACATACATACATACATGCATACATACAGTCATAATAACTGTCTGGAAACGGACTAATTAGTCACTGTGTGAATTGGTAATGAGCAAGGTGAGTTTAGGTCGACAACACACATCCAGCTCAATTCTACCAAATGTTGTGTGTTACCTGTCGTCTTTGCTGCAGGGTTAATTGTGTGTTGTGGTGTTACCTGTGTGATGTAGTGTTACTTGTAGTGCTGTAGTGTTACCTGTAGTGTTACCTGTAATGTTACCTATTGTGTTGTAGTGTGACCTATAATGTTGCAGCTAAAACAAAGTATTAGTAATTGCTTATATTAATAACAGCAATACATAATCCTCAACACACACCGTTAATCCCTCTCGCTTGACGTGTTTTCATTTCATCAAGCTATTAATCAAAGTCGTACGTTATATCGTGCCGGTAATATCCACACCCCGCTTCACGAGCTGTTCCTGAATCACACGTGTTGTTTAATTAACGTTTATTATTAATGTTGTGTTTGTTAGACATCAATAACAGTTTAATTACTTGGGATCACTGTTATGATTGTCTATTAACAACTATTGATTCCTGACTTGATATATAGTTTGGATTTCTTTACCCGCTGTCAAGAACATCTCATGTCGGCTTTGTTAGCTATGCTTGGTCAAATTGCCTGCCTTTCTTTTTACTATTGCCTTATACCTGCACTGTCTGGGTAGTGTACTGTTCACAGGAAACTGTATACCTCCACGGTCTATGTATACTGTGCACTCGCGGACAATAGTTCTTAGTCTCTGATCTGGAGAGACAGTATATGGATATTGGATCTCTGAGCTTGTGATGTCCGAAGCTTTATATACAGGTTGTTCCGTTGAGACGAAGTGTGTGTGTGTGTGGTACAGACATCTTAATATTTACACAGTATATGTCTTTTAATACCAATGTAAAGTTTAGAGGAGCCTTTGTTTGTTGCTCAGACCTGTGTGGAAGATGGGGCCTCACCGTCTGCACGACTGTGTCTATATATATATATATATATATATATATATATATATATATATATATATATATATATATATATATATATTCTCCTCATCCACTAACTAAACAAACCAGTAATTGATATCATTCACTGTTATGTTATATCAAGCGTAAGAAAATGTACTCAATCTAATCTTATCTGGAAACTTTTAATTGTCTGTTAAACCCACAGCCATCATTAGATCATTAGGGTGACAAATTGTGATCTGGTATTATAGCGAGCGAGGACAGTTGACCAATTAGAGCTTATTACTGTGATTTAATGAACATAATTGAAGATAGTTAGTAAGAGACTGATTACTCCTCCTTATAACACCTTCATACTTTCCTTCCTCCCCCTATTCAGCTGATATACCCGCGTCTATCACATAACATGGGAATATTTATATATGGTGTAAACATCGTATATACATGGACATCCGCATGGTATTGGCAGCCTTTAAACTGCTTACATAGCCCCTAAATAAAGTAATTGCGTTATGTAATCATAATCCTTATTTTTTTATTGGCAAGTACTAGTCTTTAATCTTCGCAACATCAAGACTGAAAATTATTATCAAGAAGCGTGTATTAAACCGAACACCAAAGACCTGTCTCTGGTGGCGATGTGCGATGAGAAGGAAGCTCATTTAGTTCCCCCGTACAGTATTATCAATCATTACTACTATACATATACGTACTTCTTTTAGTAACTTATTGATGGCATTCCTACCTGAACACAACATAATCGATAATCCCTTTACATTATACCTACCAGCACTTACCATTTAGGGGTAGACGAATTGTTAGGTTCTCAATATACAGTACTACCATCAAAGGTGATTTATTAGACCCATTAGCGATAAATAACCAATAGACGGAATCTTTATCTATACATATTTATTTCTTTTGAGTTTTTTTTTCCCCTTTTTTAATATTTCAAACGCAAGGGGTGTAGGGCTCTATTTTTGTCTTGCCCCTTATCAGAAGTTAAGTTGGTCCGACGGATCTGAATTACTTTGTGACGACCTTCAATGTCTTATTATTTAGAGTATTGATAATTATCTTTTCTCCTTCTACTTATTATTATTATTATCATTGTTATTATTATTATTATTATTATTATTTAATGACAATATTAATAACAACAGCACTGGGGGAGTGATTGGACTGACCACAGATCCGACGCCTCACATAAAATGGTCTCTCTCCGGACCATTGATAAGCCAGTTGCTCCAGGACTTCGGGAGGAAGTTACAGAGACAACAAATTAGACTTCTTTCACCATGATTAGGGAAATAAATGACAGACCGACTTCCTCACTCATGTCCGAAGCCTCGTTGACGTCTTCGATTGGAAGAAATCATTTGAGGACCAATCACTAAGAACTCCTCCTCTTTTTCAAATCCATAACTCAAATATAATACACATTGCAACAAGTACGCATGTAGGTGATCTCGACTCATTCTTCTCCCATGAGGTTCATTCTTTTCCCCCTGTCCATGGCTGAGAGTGAAGAAATGATGTATCATTCGAAGAAGTCGGATAACACTGACTGTCTCGAGAAGATCAGCAAATTGTGGGATTATCTTGAGTTTTCAGTGGACCAGCGACCAGTCCCCGGCATGTGGCGACCCTCTCTTTAACCTTTACTAATAAATGTACTCTACAACTAACAGGAACAACCATGATGCTAACAATGTTTTTAGTCAACACACACACATATATATATATATATATATATATATATATATATATATATATATATATATATATATATATATATATATATATACACTAGTCCATCCTGTCATAATACGATCAGAAGTATTGCTCACCTTGCCTTGATGGTAGAGGAAGCCTTGGCATCAGTTGTCATGTCTTGGGCCAGGGACCATCATGCCTAAAACAACATTTATGAATGAAGCCACAGTTTAGCTTTCGTTACTCTAATTATATACTGTACAACTTTATTGATATTTAAACCAAAATTCTATAAACAGTAACACAAGAGGTCATGGATACTTTCATCCCTCAACAAGGATTAGTACAACTTAATATAACTTGACACAAGTCATAATGGTCACAACCCCACAAACCTACTCTGATAATTTCCCAGTACTGATTCTCATTTGTTTAATTATGAATATTTTTTCTATGACACACACACATACTGTATATGTAAGGTGCCTTTACAAACTACAGTATTTACATGTGTTAAACAACTTACATTCCATGCGCACTTGTTTTTAAATTCCAGTTTACAACATTTCCTCCCTCACTCCACCAGCTGACAAGTGTAAACATAAGAAGGTAGTGAGGAGATTCGAGTTTCACAACAAGTTAAAATGATTCCACCACTCACTGTAATGTATCACCCTACGAACCTGTGCTGTAGTAGTCAAAGATTCACTGATATCATAGATCGCTTGAGTATAATACTTAATAAATACGTAATAATCTTCAGTAGGAAAAAGTAGAAGGTTGGCGAATGAATATTATATACAGTCCCTAATGGAATACTAGACACTGTGAGGAAAATTATACTCGTGTGTTTATTTTAGTACTGAGAAAATCACTGTTTGGAGAGAGAGAGAAAGATTGACCAAGCCAATTATTATTATTTTTATTGTTATTATCATCATCATCATTATTATCACCGTCAATATTATCATTTCTATTGTCATTGTCACCCATATTGTTATCATTGTCATCCAAGAACTCACTCCCTCCCTCCCTCCCAAGACTGTCGCGTAGCATTACCTGGTAGAGTCATTAGGGACTGTATATTATATTCATTCGCCAACCTTCTACCAGGTAGACGCTACTGAATAATTGCCAGGTTGTACTTTATACCAAACACACACACATGCCTTCCTCTCTAATGCCACGCCTTCCTCTCTAATGCCACGCCTTCCTCTCTAATGCCACGCCTTCCTCTCTTATACCACGCCTTCCTCTCTCACACCACGCTCTCCTCTCTACCGCGCCCGGTCCTTTAACACCAGCCTCCCACCTCTCCACAGACACGGAATGGGCGGCGCTGGTGCAGCTAGCGTTCCATAAGCTTGCCAAGAACCCAGTAGGTTACGTGGGCTTACTGGAGGGCGTGGATATGCTGGAAGGCGCGGACTTACTGTGGAGAGAGATGCTGTTGGAAGAGGCCCGGGTATTGCTCGTGATGCCTCTTCTGACACAGACCCATGCCCGTTATTTGTCCCAGGTGAGGTCCTAACTACTCTCAAAATGCCTATAACCAAGCCTACATCTCCCGTCTCACGCCCAAATCCTTCATAACCACACCCACAACCCATAACCACGCCCACATCTCCCGTCTCACACCCATACATGGATACCTACGTTCACAATTTGGGGGAAGTGAATGCGGTCGAGAGCAGTACCGGCCATGCTGCCTCCTTGTGTACCGAAGACTTAGTATACAGTGTGCTGTATCCACACTGTCCCTAACGAGCAGCCATGCCTCTGAGACCCACTTAAACCTTCCTAACCACGCCCACAACCCATTACCACGCCCACCATGCCTACCTAAATAGAGGGGAAGGCGTGGTATAGATGGGAGGGCGTGGTATAGAGAGGGGGGCGTGGTATAAGAGGGAAAGGCGTGGTATAGATGAGAGGGAGTGGTATAGACGGGAGGGCGTGGTATAGACGAGAGGGCGTGGTATAGACGGGAGGGCGTGATATGAGAGAGGAGGGCGTGGTATAGAGAAAAAGGGGCGTGGTGTCGTGGTACTTACAGGGGCGTGGGTATCTTACAGGTGCTGAGGCAGTACTCAGAGAAGGACGTGTACTGTCTGGTGGTGTGTACACAGGACTACCCTACTTTCCTCCCTTTCGTCTACTTTCCTCTACTGAACCAGGTAGGTACGAGAGAGAGAGAGAGAGAGAGAGAGAGAGAGAGAGAGAGAGAGAGAGAGAGAGAGAGAGAGAGAGAGAGAGAGAGAGAGAGAGAGAGTTACTAGAACAATCAAACAAACACCAACACAAAATAGAACTGGTAAATTCCACCTAATTCTCTGGTGACATTGATAAAGTGCTCAGAGCATTAATTAACGTATAATCCCTTTCATACAACGCAAAATTATAATACACAGGTAATACAATCATCAATAATATAATTAAATACGTAAAAATACACCATACACGATTATTGTGCGGAGGAAATGGCATCTGTGTGTGTGTGTGTGTGTGTTGCTTCTATTTTAGTTGCTGTATGATCAAATAAATCGTAATATGGTATAAGTTTTTCTTGTGTAATGTGTTGCAGGCGACTCTGGCTTACGGAGAGAAGGAAATCGTGAACCTGTTGGAAGTTTACCAAATAGGTGAGTTGCCACAGCCCACTATCTAGATAAACTAAGTTAAAATAATAATAATAATAATAATAATAATAATAAAATACTTGGGATAAAGGAACGCTCTCTAACTATAGTATTTATCAGTGCAAATTTGACGTTATTTTAGCCTCCAACTCCGTCCTGGTCGATTTAACAGTTAGTTAGAAGCGCTTTCATATTCTCACTTAAAAGGAATGGTAACCTTTGATATGTTTTCTGTCTGTCTGTGTCTGTATGTTCCTTATGCAGTTCCACAGTTTCGAGGAGATGAAATTTAGTAGGTATAGGTTCGGGTGGCCTAGAACAGGGAAACTGTGGCCCATGGACCATTTTTGGCCCACCGAGGGATTCAGCGTGGCCTACGACCATACTCTAGTTCAGCGAGGGATTTCTCTCTCTCTCTCTCTGCTTTAAGGGGAGACGCTGATGGTGTAGGATTTGTCAATAGATTTAGATGAAATTTAGAGGACATTGAAAATAACATGTGGCCCTCGGGAGAACTCTACAATTCCAATCTGTTCCCCAGACCCTCAAAAGTTTCCCCACCCTTCCACCCTTGTTCCCTAGGGAGTGGGGGGGGGGTGAGGGGGGGGCACTATCTTCCATCCCTATTCCCAGGAGAAATTGGGTAATTCCGCTCGTTAACTGAGTCGTAAAATCGTTATATTTGGAATTACACTTTATGTTTTGCCTCTTAATGAAGCAGTTATATTTATCTACATTAACGGCTTCTTTTTTTTTTTTTAATTCAGTTTTTCCTCCAATGTTCAGTTAACAGTTTTTAATCACCCCAAGTTTTTAAATAGCTGCCAATTTATAATACCCGTCAAGTTTTAAGACTTATTTTTTGACACTTCATAGTTTCAATATCCCCCAATTTAATCGTTTTAAATAGTAAATCACCTAGTTTTCATTCCCATAACCACCCAATTTCAGTAGTTCCCAATGTCAATAGTTCCCAATTTCATTATTTCATTATTTAAATACTTCCCAATTTAATTTATTCCCAAATTCAGTAGGCTATTTCCCAATTTCAGTAGCTCCCTTTTTATTGCTCCTAATTATAATCCTTCCAATTACATTAGCACCAAATCTCAATATTTCAAATCCAATTTCGGTAGTTCCCAATTTTAGCAGCTCTCAATTTCACAGCTCCCAATTTTATTACCTCCCAAGTTTCATAGGCCCCCAATTTCAATAGTCCTTAATAGTGGTGATGAGTCGCTCCCAATTTCAATCGACAGCTACCAATTTTTATCCTGGCCCTGTCCGGCTATTTAATGAGTACTATACGAGTGAGCCATTGTCAAAAGTAAAGCCTATTTTTTTCCTATTTTTTTCTTCTCAGCTTCATATTAAGCAACAGAGAGAGAGAGAGAGAGAGAGAGAGAGAGAGAGAGAGAGAGAGAGAGAGAGAGAGAGAGAGAGAGAGAGAGAGAGAGAGAGATTGGAAACGAAGAGGTGTTAGGGAGAGAAGAGGCCACTCTCGTCAGCATACAACAAAAGTTTACAATGGACAAGACATTCACATAACATAAGAGCATTCGTATTGGATATATTTCACTTACATCACAAACGTTTGATGCCTAACCATGAATACTCTCTCTCTCTCTCTCTCTCTCCTCCAGAACCACAAGCCAAGCAAAAAGTGAGACACGTCGGTAATTGGCTACCCAGAACCCCAGGTCATCACGCCCCCTCGATGACGTCACCGAAGGAAGATGTCGTCACACGCAGAACTGACCTATCAGGACTTCACCTCAGCTGCCTCACCCTCTCGGTACTCGCTCAACTGGTTCTTAAGTTATTATTCCGGTAATACTTGTCTTACAGCAATTTTCAGTAGGCCTACCTGTATTATTGCTATTTCCAGTAGGCCTACCTGTGTTATTACGATTTAAGGTACGTGTGTTGCAGCTACAGTTACATAAACTTACATCACGTGAATTACAGAAATTCACAATACGAAACTACTAATTATCCTTGCTTTCTCTCTCAAGTACAGTATGCGTCATTTATCAGTTATTTTACTCATTATTGTTCTAGGAGGTTCAAAGTGATAGTCGTGTTTGTGTATTTTGTGTACTTTCACTGTAATGGCAGTTCATTTACTTCCAATTATTCGCAATAAAAATTATATACAGTTTATTTTCATAATTGTAATATTATTATCCGTAACTATCACCTCAAGAATATAAAACAAAAATTCTGTTATCCCCCCCCCCCCCCGTGTGTGTGCGTGTGTGCAGTACTCGCCGTTCATGTTGACGGAGGAACAGGGAGACGGATCCGCACGACTCAGCGGCTGGATGGCGGATATCTGGGAGGTGATGCGCGAACGATCCAACTTCACGTGAGTTATATCAGCTCTGACCTGAATACAACTGTTGTTATGTCGCTAAGAACGTCAACAACAACAGTAGTATTAGTAGTAGTAGTAGTAGTAGTAGTAGAATTGATCAGGTGGTCGCCAGCTAACCTCTTTGAACCACCTAAGTGCGCGGCCACCAAAGAATTGGTCCGGGAGATAACTTCCCTCATAATCAATTACAATCATGACAGCCCCCTGGCCCCATTAGCTCTTCAAATACTGGCCATAATACCCCATCTATTCTGTCAGGACACACACAAGGTGCAAAGAAAACGTGGCAGCAAAGGAGATTGACAATGTGGCAGAAAGGGGCCCTTTGATGATCTCCTTCGCGAAGCAAGAACACTGCAGGAGAGTCTAAAATTTATAAGAGACGGAAAGCAAAACACTGAGGATGTTGCCAGAAAATTTGGTAACAAGATGAGTGAGGGAAAAGTGTCCTTGGGAGGAATGGGATTGACCAATCCAGAGGAGATTGCTGCCACCGAAAATCAAAACTCAGTTAAGCTCAGAACGCAACAGGGGAGGTGAATACCAGTGAAGTAAACAAGATTCGAAGGTCCATTACGACAGCACGGCCAAAGTGATAAGTTGCAGCAACTAATGCTGCAAGTACCAGAGAATATGAAAAAAAAAGTAGCTATAGCGCAGGAGGTGGGCTCCTCGAACTGGTTAACTACGTTACCGATAATGGCAAATGGTTTCAGTCTCAATAAACAAGAATTTACAGATGCCATGCTCTAAGGTACGGTAGGCCAGTAGAAGGTTTGACCTCCCAATGCGTGTGTGCCTCTTCCTATGACGTCAATCACGCCATGGTGTGCAAGAAAGGGGCCTTCGTATGCATGAGGCATGACGAAGTAAGGGATCTCACAGCAAATATGTTGAAGGAAATCTGCCGTGATGTCAGGGTAGAACCGACCCTCCTTCCAATGGACGGAGAGAATTTCCAACATCCAACTTCAAACACATCCAACGAAGCCCGTGTTGACGTCAGTGCTCAAGGATTCTGGACGTGGGGACAGCGAGCCTTCTTCGACATCAGGATTTTTTATCCCATGGCCGCATGTCACCACAACTTAGTTCTCGATGCTGCACAAAGGAGGAACGAGAACGACAAGATTTGGACATACGGGGAGAGAATTCAGAACGTTGATCAAGGCAGCTTCACTCCTCTAGTGTTCACAACATCTGGTGGGATGGGACCAAGTGCAAGATGCTTCTACGCCAGACTCGCAGAGGTGCTATCTTAACAGAAGCAGCAGCCCAGAAGTTATGTTACAGCCTGGATGAGATGTCGACTGTCCTTCTCTCTCCTTAGGTCTGCTTTGCTCTACCTCAGGGGAACGAGAGCATCGGCCCCTAAGCCGACAACAGTTGCAGATATTGACTATGAGGCAACAGTCACTGAATGCCGCATAGATCTGTGGCTCAACTAACTCAACACAGCTAGGATAGCTACTTATGTAATAGGATATTTAATTTTAAGGTAATATAATGGCGGCGAAGGTGTGGCTATTGGGGGAGGATGGAGGCCACGCTCGTTGTAGTAGCAGTAGCAGTAGTAGTAGTAGTAGTGCTCAAAAAGAACTGCAACCCATGGAGGTGTAATGTCTGAGCTGTATTTCCCTTCAAATTTCTTCCTTTTGGCTTCATAACTTCTGTTCCTAACGTAACTTTCACAAATGTTGAGCTGTGAACACCATTCTTGTAATTGGGGATAACTGAAAAAAGAATGACCGTCTAGTATACTTTATAAATTAACTTATATATTATTTACATGTCCTCCTCTCTATCACCTATTCATCTCGCCTCTTCTTGAACATCAGGTACAGCTGTGTAATCGTAAAAGACGGGAAATGGGGCGCCCCGAAGCGTACTGAGGACGGTAGTGACGGAGGGTGGGACGGTCTGGTAGGGGACATCCTGGCCGGCAAGGGGGATGTCATAGTGGCCCCTCTAGACCATACCCTCAAGCGTTCCACCGTTATCGACTTCTGCTTCAGTTTCGCCATGCTCGGGTGAGTAAATGTGGTGCTCTCTCTCACACACACATTACCACGAACAGGTACAATATGGTGCCGCCACGTATACAAGGTCACGTACAGACAGCCACTAACTTACCGTATACAAGTACCCTTATACACGAGCTCAGGGACATCCAACCACGTACAGATAACCACTAACCTTACCATGAACAGATACAACTAGACACCCTGTATATATATAACGTACAAGAAAACAGTCAGTCACGTACAAATAACCTTTGTCATACCTCAAGGACAGGTACAAGATGGTGATACGTCGACCCAGCAGCCAGGCTTACACATGGACGAGTTACACCAGGGAGTTCGAAAGTGTGGTGTGGCCTGTAGTCTTGCTTTTCCTTGTAGGGGCCGCCTTTCTCTTCTACCTCACCGGGTTTTCCCCCTCAGAGGTCGCTCACTTCACCCTCGGCGACGCCTTCCTAATGACCTTCGGCTCTTTGTGCAACCAAAGTACGTGAGGACGATTTTAGGTTGTCTTAATTGGGCCAGCGAGCGACGACTAGCGCGACCGGATTTTGTTTTTTGTTTTTACATTTTCAAAGTTCACTGTTTATCCCTTTTGAGGACGATGATTAAACCCCTTGACATGATGATTTAACCCCTTGACATGATGATTTAATCCCTTGACATGATGATTTAACCCTTTGAGGAAGATGATTTAACCCCTTGACATGATGATTTAACCCCTTGACATGATGATTGAACCCTTTGAGGAAGATGATTTAACCCCTTGACATGATGATTTAACCCTTTGACATGATAATTATATAACCATTTGACATGATTTAACCCTTTGAGGAAGATGATTTAACGTTACCCCTTTGAGAAGGACGATTAAACCCCTTAAAGACGACCATTTAATCCCTTCAGAACGATGATATAACCTCTTGAAGGTGACTTTATGCCTAGAGGATGATCATTTAACCTTTGAGTGCAATGAATTAACCCCAGATTATCATTTAACCCCTTAAGGACGATAGCTTAAAACACCTGAAGACGATTACTGAACCTTAATAAATTGTGTTTACATGTTTATGAGTCAGTTAAAGAATTCAATTAAGCTAAAACATATTTTGGGGGTCCAGACATACTGTAAACGTCTTCTTTACACACACACACACACACACACACGGGTCCATAGGCACACATAAGCCCATAAAGATTCCAAAGATAATACAGTGCCAGTTTTGAGCCCCCTCAACTAACCCCCTTAAATTTTGCCTAATAAATCTGCTGTTCCTTGTCAACAAACAAATATACTGTATGTTCTCTTCAAGTTTATCAGTCGGTTCAGTTTGTCCGTCCGTTTGTTTGTTACCACTCGAACGTTCACAGTATTAACCGATCCATACTAAATACACACAGTTGATAAGGCTAGATGACAATTATGGAGTGGTAGATTTAGGGATAAATATATTGAATACCATAGTTACAGTCACTCAGAATCAATATTTCCCAAAGTACTGTTCTTTGAGAGGCACATTGTTGTTGTTGTTGTTGTTGTGTTATTTACTGTTTTGTGTTTCTTAGGCACATACTTGAAGGTAAATAGCGGGGCTGCCAGAGTGGTGATGATCATCATCTACATAACCAACACACTGTTCTTCGTTCACTACACCTGCTTCCTAATCTCCAACCTCACCGTGTCGTCTGAGTCACCGCCCTTCAGAAACCTGCAGGGGGCGCTCGACGACGGCTCTTACTACATGGGCTACATGAAGAGCTCCTCCATAGACGCTGCCTTCCAGGTGGGTTGACACGAGATTTATATTATACACTGTTCATCTAACCTTAAAGATTTGAATTGGTAATTGGAATAATGAAATGGATAACTAATTTATCTTTTGGGGGTTTGGTACCCAAAAATACAAGTATTGATATATTATTTCAATTTTAGTCCTCATACGGTATCAAAGAAAATGAGAGACTGGAAAACTTGTCAACGATGTAAACGGAGGTAGCAAGTTTGTACAACGCTTTCGGTAATGGAGAAGAATAAATATAAACGATAGGAACTTTTACAGTTTGCTCCCAGCGGGATATACCATAAAGCGTGGCAGGAAATGGTGGAGCCTATCCACCATACTTTATCCCCGAATGACGCTCTGGGTATCCAGCGAGCCCTGGAGGACCGCTACGTGCAAATGATCGACGAGACTCACTTTCTGTCCACGTATGGCCATAACTGTGATTTGCTGCTGCTGTCACCAACCTACCTGAAGGTGCCCACCACCTTTGCCGTCCCAAAGGGCTCTCCCCTCCGCAGGATCATCGACTACTAGTAAGCGCACTTCCATTGTGGCACACATCTTCACCACTGTGTTTGTTTATGCCATATGATATTTTAATGATAATTCTACTGACGAGTAAGGAATTAGTTGACTGGCAACAAGAGAAGCAATTGTCACAATTCTTCATCCTCACATCCTGCCTCCCATAATAACTCAGCCTACATAACAACCGTTTTTGTAGTGACTAGTTCCAAAAAATCATTCTCGTAACCTTTCGAAGTATAAATTTGTAAAGATTAGAATAACATTACTTTGAAATGTGCCTCTTCACTAAGATACTTTCAAATACCTTGTGTGAATTTTGCAGCTTAGATCATCATCACATTTGTATAAGATCAAATACATACGACAGCAACTTCACCCTTGTAAAGAATATTTTGATTATTTATGTATATCTTCCCAGAATCAATATGTCACAACTTTGACCCATACCAATAATTAATCTATTAGAAAATTCGTATTTACATTTTGGCGTCTGAGTTATTAACACTGATAAAATAGAACTTGCATGACCAGGTACAAATACTAACCTAAATTAAGTGAACTTTCAAAACTGTTTAGATGTGACCTAATTTTACCTTCGCTTCTCCAGTGAAATATCAACTACAGTTCAGCGAGACCTGATGTAGTATGACTCATTTATCTAACTTTTACTTAAGAGGACATAATCTGAGGTTCAAAGCTCTTGATATTACCTAAAATACCCATATGCTGCGTACAAAATAATCAGGGAGTGTTCTTGTCTCCCTACAGCCTGACACAAATGAGAGACACTGGCATCTACGTCAAGTTCATGCACAAGTGGCTGCCGACCCCCGCCGACTGCTCCAGCCGGAGTTCTCTCACAGCCTGCACCCTCTCTAATGTCATGACTGCTTTTCTCCAGCTCTCTATATGTGCTCTTCTCGCCTTCCTCATCTTAACCTTGGAAAAATACATTAGCACAAAACAGAAAACTAATAAAGATTTCTGAGAAGTCACTCGAACGGTAAAAATCGCTGCTCACCTTCCATAAAAAAATTAGATATTACTACTAAAGATGTCTTCAGTTTTGATAGAGATATTTTCCTTTATATCGATCTATACTATGTTGAAGTTGTGGCTGAGACTAATAACATTTATAATAAATTACAATGGTCGACTCATGCGGTTGATAACATTGTAATAAACAACTACACTACCAAACACCAAACGCACGACTTTATAATGGTATTTGTGATCTTGAACTTAAAGCTTTAGTTCTTTCAATCGAGACACTAAACGAGTTGCGGTGACGTGACGTCACGGTGCTTACACATCCTATCATCTACAGCAGGAACGAATTTCAAAACAAGAACCCCGTCGTAGATCGTAATTGTTGTATTGTTTTTCATTTTTATGGGAATTAGCCATGGAGGTATAATAGAATTATACCTCCATGGGGTTAGCCCACCCCGGCACAGGTCACTGACCCACATCAGGGCCCAGGGGGCGAAAATATAATAATAATAATAATAATAATAATAATAATAATAATAATAATAATAATAAATACACATCTATTCTTAGGAAATATATGGTTTATTCCGCATATATATATATATATATATATATATATATATATATATATATATATATACATATATATATACATATATATATATATATATATATATATATATATATATATATATATATATATATATATATATATATATCTTGATAAATTATTGTGGATCTACATGATATATATATATATATATATATATATATATATATATATATATATAAATATATATATATATATATATATATATATATATATAAATATATATATATATAAATATATATATATATATATATATAAATATTATATATATATATAAATAAATATATATATATATATATATATATATATATATATATATATATATATATATATATATATGCTGCAAACCACCAGGCAAGACCACACCACGACGTTCCCAAGCGCTTTCGTGTAATTCACATCTTCAGGGGTGAGTACAGACTAGTCTGTACTCACCCCTGAAGATGTGAATTACACGAAAGCGCTTGGGAACTTCGTGTTTTCTTCTTTCCTGGTGGTTATCAGCATATACCTAGATCACGCGCACCTACAGAGATTTACTTGCATATATATATATATATATATATATATATATATATATATATATATATATATATATATATATATATATATATATATATATATATATTTATCGAACTAACATAATTTAATATTTATTACTCTATTGAAATCAGTTGAAGTTATTTATAATTTAGGAATACCTAGTAAGCTTAGCTTTCCCTCTCCTCCCTGCCTCCCTTGAGCGGCGGGCACATGGTGTGTAAAGATCACCACCCTAATCAATCACCTAGACTCAGCCCTCCTGCCATTATTCCCTACTACATTACTTCCCGTTTTTATTCTTCCCTTCTCTCTTTCCTCTCCTCTACCCTGGCAAAGATATTTGCCATCAACTCTCACTCTCCTTCGTTCACTTCAACAACTCTCTCTCTCTCCTCCACTAAGGGCTCCTCCTCCGGACCTCTGCTCCTGCCTGGACTCCACGACCATAAGGCCATGACTACAGCACTGGAGCCGCCGACGTCTCCATCACGTCTTCCCCGACGCCCCACGACCCCAAAGCGCTGCGCCGCCAACGTTCAATGATTTCCTACAGTCCTCCTCTCAACCTGAGGACACCAAACACTCGAGGACGTTCCTTGGCTTCTCGCTGTCCTTGCTGACGTTTCACAACTCTAGTGATAGTCTTCCGTTGTTCTATTACTGTTGTAACTTTAATCCAACCAAATCCCATTTACATATTATACTATATTCTAGTTTATGTTAGGAACGCAACACTGCGGTTCTTAACCAGGGGGGCGTGAGTAATCTCCAAAGGGGGCGTGAACCCAGAGCAAAAATAAGGAATGGCCTTAACAAGTGTGTGTATGTCCTTTGTCATGGGTTGCGTTAGGCTTACCCACGCAACCAACTCCAAAGTTTGTTTTACCAGAGATAAGACGCCCGGCGAGGCATAACTGGGACATGTATTTTTCAATTAGTGTATGTTAGCCAGCCTTTAGGGGGGTGGGCAGTGGAACAGTGTTGTACTGTTCATCGCTTCACACCCAAAAACCTCATTTTAAGTAGTACCCCCTGAGCCATGGGTTAGTTAAGACGTCGTCTCCATCCTCTCCCTCCTGAAAGGGGGCGGGACACCACACCACACAGAGTCCTCCACTGCCACTCCGTCCTGTGAACCGTCGTCGACACGAGACTAAGTGTGTTAACCTAGGTTTGTTATCCCAGTGGAAATATCACGTGTGGAAGCCTAGTTGCGACAAAAGCAATCCAGGCTGGTCTATTGCACCTAAATGGTTAATTCAAGTCACGCTTACCAGTTCTCCTTGCCGCGACAACCGTCTACCGTGACTCAGTGACGCGAGACTATGTGTGGTACACCAAGAGTACCTTTTGTTGTTATGGCCCTGGAAGGTCGACACGAGACTAAGCGTGTTAACCTAGGTTGTTATCCCCGTGGAAATATCACGTGTGGAAGCCTGGTTGCAACAAAAGCAATCCAGGCTGGTCTATTGCACCTAAATGGTTAATTCAAGTCACGCTTACAGAGTTCTCCTGCACGACACCATGTGTGGTAACCCAAGAGTACTTTTTGTTGCTGTGGCCCGTGGAAAGAAGTCCTTGTGCGGAAGCCTGGTTGCAACAAAAGCAATCCAGGCTGGCAGTAAATGTATCACTTGAAGAATTAAGGCTCTGTTAAGTTATACCCAGTGTAGAGTAATCACATGTGTCCCCAAGTTAAAATTCTCTTTTAGAAGATTAATTTTATTACAGCGTGAACGTGAGTGAATCATATATCCATGCAAATTGTAAATCATTGTATGGAAGCTTGACAAATAAATGTAAGTGCAATTATCTGCCCGTATCTGTGATCCTATCTTATTATTACTAAAGGTAATGACTGATTGGTTATGACATAGTATAACCAATAACTTAGATGGATGTTGAAAATTAAATGAATTCATTAAATCATCATTTATCAAGTATAAATCATGGAATGTCGAGTGGTGGAGTGAACTTCTACGTAGATACGCCATAATCTCCTGTAAGTAACCAGTGTGAAGGTATCGAACTCTACGGTAAGAAATAAGAAATACGACATAATATTATCTTTATATAATATAATCCACTCCTACTACTACCGAACCACCCCAAAACCATGACATCCTTATTTGGATTTTCTGGGGGGGTGGGGGGTCTCGCTCCCCACAGATACTTCAAAATGTCGTGAATGGTAACTACATCAATGAAAATGCAAAATTCCACTAAAAGTGTCTGAATTAAGGTAGTAATAATGTCGGGAAGTGTACGATAATTTGATGAAGAAACGATAATAAAATTCACATTTGAAAATTTGTCAACACTGATTGGGACGGTTGCTTACACAGACTCTTTTGAATAATTAAAGTTATTAACGTAACGAATGAAAAACTAGTTTCTCAATTGTCCTGTTTAATTCAAGAGGAAATTTTTTTGGATTTTTTTAGATTTAGAATTTTATATGAAGGAAGGAGGAGGGCGTGGAGATGAGGACCAACTGCAAAAGGGGGAGCGACCCTAAAAGGTTAAGAACCACTGCTTTAGATGCTACCTTACTTTTCTTGCCCTTCCTCACAGACTAGATCAGTACCCGCAGACATCATTACAATACTACAGTACACCATACACGAGCAAATGCATGAAGGACATCACCACCCATAACAACGCAGCATCTTGTACAATAAGGGAAATAAATGAGTTTTCAATACTGATCGGACACACAGTGCATGCAACTGCATAGTGTTCGTCCGCCCATCGTGTGCTGCTGTGAGGAGAGCTGTTGACAGAAGGCATCTTAGGATGACGGCACAATGGTGAGGGAGATTAACTACACAGTCCCACACCTAAAGAGGCTTAGCTAATGTTCCGTGTTCTCTCTCTTTACACACATTCACAGAGAAGAGGAAAAATAGCGAGAGACTGCGAGAAAATACAGAAATGTAAGTGACAACATCAGTCATGAAATACAGGTTAGCGAACTTCCAAGCGTATCGTAATTGTAAACAGATGACCCACAAACTCTGAGCCAGCGTCACTACACCTGAATACCAATACATTCACTTTATAGAGTTAGGATACAAAACACTTCCCAATTTTTTCCTCAATTTATCTCGCTGTGTTTCGCTGGAAGATTAGCGAGTGCATGTCTGTTGTTGTCATTAGTCTTTATTTTTTGCTTTGCCATTTCTGGTTTAGGAGTTTAAGACTATTAAATCTACTAAATTCTATTATCATGGCTTTTTGTTAGTACTTCTAGTTTAAGTCAGTAAATACCTAGTAACTGTCCAAAATGTCCATTATTTTTTTTACCAAATATTTCAACTGTTAGTACACTTTAGAGAAAAACAATTAGTAAACTCTACTAACTGAGCTCAGGCTCTCAATTGGCTCAGCCATGTTAATAATGTTATTTTTGTCCACTCTGTATCTGTATTTTTCTGAGCAAATAGGCTGTTTCAGTATCAATAGTTTGGTTGTCATAAATGGATTAGTGCCAGTATCTTGATTCGCCGTACGTCAACATCACTCGGTGTTAAGAGGTCTATGAGAATTTACCGTCTTCATAATCATTTTATTATGTGTGTGTGTGTGTGTGTGTGTGTGTGTGTTCGTGTGTAGAATAACTCCGTTAAAATATTGCAGGTAATGTATTTTAATCCCACACAGTCCTCCCGGAGTCAAGTAAAAATCGTACTTGTGTACAAAGTCTTTCATTGAGTCATCGGTTCCAATTGTTTTCATTTCGTCCATAATTTTAACAGCACAGTCGTCTAAACGAATGATGTCACGATTTCCAGAAACTTTCAATCAGAAAGTGGTATCTGGCTCCTACAAAACTCGTTTTATTTTCGCTTATATTTTTTAGGAGGTGGAACACAATTCTGTGAAATATTAACATAAATTAATTAATAAAGTTTTTCATAAGAATATTGTAAGTGCAAATTGTGTAGTAAAAAATTTAGTATCTTTTGAAACGAAATAATGACACATTACCGCTCAAGGACATTCAGAAATAATTTGTGGAGCTATAATTGGAAGTCAAAATGAAAGGTATACAGTACAATTATTGTGTTAAGCTGAAATGAATATCGAATAAAAAACTTGACTTGAAAAAATACTCATATTCGCCTCGTTTATGCCATGTCTTTAATGAACATGTAAACAATATTTTCTGTATTCACCACCTGGATGGACGGTGACGTAAGGCGGGAAACCTTCACAAAACAAAATTTTGAGCTTTAGACAAACCATATGCTTAAATAAAAAAAATATACTATTCCTCTAGTTATTATAAGACAATTAATTGTCATTGATACTCTGAAGGTAATGCATTATTTAGCATCCAAGAATAAAATATAAAACATTAAAGATTCACGTTCAACGGTCATTAGTTACGAATGATAAAAATAGAAGACTTGGTTAAATTGCTAACTTCTATGAAACCTTATTTACCTAATAATAATTTTAGAGAAACAAACGCCTTTCATGTTTTAAAAATAAATCAACTTCTAAACAAGGAAATAAGCCACATGATGATTATTCGGCACTAGAAGTGTTATTGACACGTGTTGCTGTATCACCTCGGACTACCCGTCTTTTTTTTTCCTGCAAGCATTTTCTTTCGGCCATGTTTTAAACATTCAAAGCAGCAAGTCCGAAGAGCAGTCAGTCACTCGCGGAGCTCCCGCCATGTTGGTAGATACCGCTGTTTGAACTAATCATACTGGAACCTGTGACATCACCTCCTTGGACGATTTTACTCTATGTATATGTTGAAAGTTGCTTATTTCTAGGAATTGAAAGTTCTTTAAGACGTCAAAAAATGTGTGCATCACTATTAACATCAATTAGTAAAACCAGATTATAGTGTAATATGTACTGAATACACAGTTCAATTCAATTTCAATTTCCATATTCTATTCCTTGATAGAGGAACCGGGACCCTAGTGCTGTCACTAGGTACCCCTGTACAATGACACCAAAAGCATCTGGCAAGTGTGACAAGTATATATAAATATTATAAAGGGGCTTACTAAAGCCTAAGGAAGGAAGGATATTCCTTCAACACATCATCAATATTATTTACATAATATCTGGCCAGTATCAATGTGTCTCCGTCAGGTGGTCGAGGAGTGGTGGTCCAGCAGGCGTCACTTTTACTTACTTTTATCCTCTTCGCCACTGATCGGCTCGTTAGCCGCTTGGGCGATCGGTCACGTCTGTGATTACTTTTCCTTTTCTTTTATCCTCTTCACCAAAAGATCGGCTCGCTAGCCGCCCGGGCGATCGGTCACGTCTCTGTCACGCACTGATGGCAAGTACTGGGCATGCACCGGCTCCTGAATGTACCTGAACCGCTCCAGTGTTGGTCAAGTCTTGTCTTGAAAGAGCTCACACTCGGTGCCGTCACAACACTTTCTGGTAGATTGTTCCAAGAGTTTACAACCCTCACTCCGAAAAAGTTTGCCCTCTACTTTTTTTACTTTTATCCTCTTCACCGCTGATCGGCTCGTTAGCCGCTTGGGCTATCGGTCACGTCTCTGTTACTTTTCCTTTTCCTTTATCATAAATCACTTGTAGTGGGCATGGCATAGGGGGATGAGGGAAATTACTGGATAAAATACGATGAAAAACTGATCATGTGACACTAAAATGGTGTGTCTACGTGCTTTGTACGTGAAGAAATTAATTATGTACCGTAAATACTCCGAAAAATTTGCGAAGGCACCAGACTCACCATGTGTTTGATTATAACCGACCTGCTCATGCTGGCCGAGCGTGCGCTCACCCCCACAAAAAACGTAAAATTACACCATGACGCTTCAACAAAGTTAGTTTTATTGGTACTAGATATAAAAATAAGTACATTCTGTTTACTTGGGTGGGGGGTGTGGGAGACGGAGCTCCCTGCTAGGAAGTTGGGTAAGGTTAGGAAGGTTTCTTTGGTTGGTAAGGTCAGGTTCTGTTAGGTTTTAGTAAATGCCGCCTCTTTTAAAATACTTACTATAATGATAAGAACATATGTGGAAAAAGTGAATGAAATCGAACAACACCTGCTGGTGGTAGTGCTATTCTCAGACATTACCAAAGTAATTGGTGGCAATTAATGGACTTATAATGGGGTTATAACTAAAAATGACCTACAGGTTGGTAGTTGCATGGAAATTATGGAAACCAGGATTTTATTGTTTATTTCATCGTGTTTTTTATGAATATAACCTTCAGTTCCGTCGAAAATTAATAGTTATGGAGATAGGAACACACCCCCCCCCCCCTCCCCCAATTACCAACAACATTGGTTGCACAAAGTGGGCCACTTGGGCTTTAAAGCAGAGGGAAATTGTGGGGTAAACATAAAAAAAACCAGACGAAACGAAAGCTCCTAATCAGAGGAACCAGAAGGGCTTGACCTTCCCCTGGAAACCCCCCCCCCCCCTCCCCCCTAAAAATATTACCTTGGGCAGTCTCTCATACTGCAATACCGAGTACAGTATGCCGAGCATCACGATACTGACAGTCTGAATCACACCTTGGACACTTGACTGGTGTTCTCTCTGAAGATGTCAACAACTGAATTCTCAAAAGTTCGCTGAATTAGACGCCAGGACGCCAAGGAGCTACCCTCACAGACAAACGCCATCTTGGAAGTGCTCAATCAGTCTTCCGCCGTTTGACCGCTGGTGCACAAGTGTTGCGTTCGAGTGACATCCAAATTTACGCCGATTGGTTTGGTTATAAGTAAACAATGAATTTCTCCGGGAATTTTTAATAATTTCAGGGAAATAAAATTTAAAAGAACTCTAAAACTAAAAATTTCCGTCGAAAACGCTAGACTCAAAGTTTTTACTCCCTATCTCCCTAGGTACAGTCTCACCCAAAAGTTTGTTAACTCTCCCAGCCAGCTATTGCTGCACTGTCTGCTTCAGATGTATGAACTTGAGTCTGTTACTTCGAACCTTTAGATTCATTCGTATCGGTTTCATGTTCTGGTTGGTACTGAGACATTTTCAAACATCTGAAGCAAACAATGTAGCAATAGCTGGCTGGGAGAGTTAACGAACTTTTGGGTGAGACTGTACCTGTAAGAAGCAATATAGATCGAGTTCCATGCTTGACAACTTCTAAATATTAACCATCTTATATTAAGACGTTTTAACAATAGGAAAGAGAAATAAAGGACCACAGGTTTTCATTGAAATCTAATATATCAATCAATCAAAGTGCTAAACGTGTCTACGCTTCTGGACCTGTATATAACAGTATACTGGACTGGTTATAGGCAACATTTAAACGTCCTATATGATTATTAAATGTATTTTTTGCTTAAACTATTCTTCTCTTAATTTCTTTGGCATTTTTACCATTACTTTACTTTATCCTCTTCACCACTGATCGAGCTGTCCTTGGTCAAATTGAATGAAAAATAATATTATAATGACCTCTGAGGTGTTTATAGATTTCTATTAAGTCACCCCTTGCCTGTCTATAGTACAAGCATGTGTTCTAATCTCTGCGGGTAACTGAGGTGTCGTAATGCATTTTCTTTTCTTTTCTTTTTTTTCTTTTATCCTCTCCGCCACTGATCGGCTCGTTAGCCGCTTGGGCGATCGGTCACTTCTCTGTTACTCACTGTTGGCAAGTACTGGGCAGGCACCAGTCTGGTGATCCTCCTTTGGGCATTTTCAATCAACGGGCGGTTTGTCTATCCAGTGTAAGTGCAGGAGGAAACTGGAGTCCAGGAAACCTGTGGTGTGATAGTGGCACACCAAGGTCCACTGGATAACATCCTACTCACGGGCGCACTGGCCTAGTGGGACTCGAACTCTTGCCATACTGTGGGTGATACGCGCGTTACCTCTGGGGCGGCCACGGTGACGCTGACGCTATAATGTTATTACTGCGCTTCAACAAATAAGAAATTAAAGTGTATAGCATGGCTAGTAATATTATTATACTAGTCCATCAATAATAACAAATTGCGAGATAGAATTGTTGAGAGCATGCTGAAGGTGGCGCGGGGAGGAGCCGACAGAGGCCGCCACCTGTGTGTTGTTATACTCGCCAGTCATCATGTCGGGAACTAGTTATGACCGTGCTATCACAGTTTTCAGCCCTGATGGTCACTTATTTCAGGTCGAATATGCCCAGGAAGCTGTCAAGAAGGGCTCCACGGCGGTGAGTATCAAATGTGGTAATTTTTGTCAGTGTATACTTATTTGTTTACGAAAATATCCAATGCCGGGTTCACTCTTCTATCAAGCACAAGTCATCTCGTCACCTAAGAAGAAAAATTATTATATTAGTTGCCGTGTTTGTGATCATTTGAAATTATAGTAAAGTTTGTTGTCAGGCATCGCTGTAATAATCTAGTTTATCGGCACCAATTTACTCTGAGTTTGTGGGTGACAAATTTAAGTTTATTCAATACAAGTCATCCAAGTTCACATTTATTCAACGTGTACATAGGTAATTAAGTTATACAGTTGTAAACATTAAGTCAGTTCAATCAAGGATAACATAATAAAGATTTTGAAAGGTTTATTTCCCTGGAAGTTGTTTCTCACTGAGGTTGAAATTCAGTCTTTGAACCCTTATGTAAGAGGGTATCTATGTGCTGAATAATATTTTCTGGTATTAGCCAAATTTAAATGTGGCTTCCCTGTCGTGGAGGTAGTTTATTAAGTATCCGGTAAGTTTGAACTAGTAAGTTAGACCACAGTGAGTAGGTCCAAACTTACCAATAATTTTCTTATTTTCATGTTTGGTTAGGTAGGTTTCTTTCTGTTCATAATCTATTGGCAGTGGATATTTTGCCGTGCCCGGTACATTCCTACTATCTCTATTTTTTCTGATCAATATTTTGCCACTTTTCCAAACTTTTATAAGCAGTTTTAAAGATCTGGTTAATGCATACAGTACAACCCCTATATTTTGAAATAATAGGGGCTCTAGCCCTTATGAATTATGAGATATGAATTAAGGGGCACACCTCCCGAGGGAAAAACACAAAACGGCAGTAGTTTTTCATTATCTGCCCCAATCAAAATTTAAACATTTCTAAATACAATACCAGATGGAAAAACATGTGAAAAGACTTGTGCAGTAGTCCATATACAATACATGCACTCCACAACTGACCCACGTGAACTGACCAGCACGCGTATACCTGTACTTGTTTACACTGAGACGGGCGGTCACATCTCATGGTGACACGTGTCATACATATTCATAAATGTCTCGTAAATTAAAATTTTACCAAATATTTAAAAAAAAATTAATGCATATACCAGTATTGCAATATTTCCAAATGGCTCTCATATTTCAAAATTTTACCAAATATTATAGGTATAATTTGTTTTTGCAACAGTAAAACATTATAAATTATGGGTGATTTCAAATTAAGGGAGTACGAATTATGGGTACAAACTTGTGACAAGCTGTTATAATTGGAAACAGGAAAGACTTCAACAACAGCAACCCCAAAGCAGACAAGAATGACTAAATCAAAAAGTCACAAACCTAACTCTTGAAATAAAAAAAAAAGGAATCATACTGGTACTGTTACAGTACAAGAAATCCCTAATTAAAACTTAAGTCAAGAGTGTGATCAGGAGAGAGATGAAGCAAACGGACAGAATACTGCTATGGGGTCCTACTGTATGTTGTCTGTAGATGGCTGTCAGAAAAATAAATTTACCAAAGAATTGTATAAATTTTTTTTTCTCCCTAGGTCGGTGTGAAGGGCAAAGATGTGGTGGTTCTTTGTGTTGAAAAGAAGTCTGTTCCAAAGCTACAAGAGGAACGGACTGTAAGAAAGATCTGCCTCCTTGATGACCATGTACTTATGGCCTTTGCAGGTGTGGTGCAGTTACCATAAGTATCTACTATATATATATATATATATATATATATATATATATATATATATATATATATATATATATATATGTACAGTATATATATATTAATTTATAGCTCCAGGCATAGAATGTAGTAATATCCATGTTCACATTGAAAGTTTACAGGTACTGTACAGTAATAAACATTGCTTCATCACTAGGACTGACTGCTGATGCACGTATCCTGGTAAACAGAGCACGTGTGGAATGCCAGTCTCACAAACTCACAGTGGAGGATCCTGTCACCTTAGAGTACATTACTAGGTAAGGTAGACCCTATATAAAGGTTGTAGTTAGTTTAATGTTTGCACTATACAGTACAGTGCAAAATAGCTGTGAATACAGGCAGTATAACAAGCCACTTTTAATATCTTCAAAGTGGTGTTATAGTATGTAGGTTAAGGACCTCTAGATCAGTTGATATTATGTATACGAGAATTTCTATGAGTACAGTATTCTTGACTTTTTTTAATATAGAGTAGTAAATTAAATTAAAAAATAGATACAAATTTGAAAATTCATTCTTGATTATATTGTTACCTTACAATTTTGTATTTTTTTTCTCCTCTATGATCATTTCTAAAATTGTGATGGACTTGGAAATTACTGTACTTAACTACTAAAGTTTAATACTCATTTGTGTATTACAGATTTATTGCCACACTAAAGCAGCGTTACACACAAAGCAATGGACGTCGGCCATTTGGTACATCTTGTCTAATTGCAGGGTTTGATATGGATGGCTCACCCCACCTGTACCTAACAGATCCCTCAGGCACTTACACAGAATGGATGGTATGTGATAGCTGTTGGGTATTTAATGTGCAGCATATTTGTCTTTTTCTGTGCCCTCTCAGCCTGAATGAGTAGGAGAGGAGCAAAGAAAATAGTGAATATTACAATTGTGCTTGCAACTCCTACTTATCACGTCTACTCCAGCCCATGCTCTTTATTTTTCTTATTTTATTGTTTTATATCTTGTACTGTATATTTTCTTTATTTTAAGCCACATTAGAGTACAGTCTTGTAATGACTTTACAACTTTTATAGATTCATTACATATAACAATGGTAACATGCCATCTCACAGACCACCTCATCCACAGTTTTTCCCCTTCCCATTGACTCAAGCAATCACTAAATCAAATTTTGACTTAACTTTCAACAAAGAGTAAAAAAAAAATTTATCGCAAGACCGAATAACGCTAAACGAGGGATACCTACCTATAGTATTATTCTTGTTAGTTTAATTGCAAAGCATTTTTTGTCCTTTTGCACACGGGGACACATTAACAAACATGTTAAAAAATTGTTGAATTTGTAGAGAAAATTTTAATTGTCCTAAATAATTATGAGATTTTGTTTTTGCCTAGGCTAATGCTACTGGCCGAAGTGCTAAAACCGTCCGTGAGTTCTTAGAGAAACACTACTCTGAGGAAGCTGTATCTACAGAAGAAGGAGCTATCAAGTTGGTGGTGCGAGCCCTTCTTGAAGTTGTTCAGTCAGGTGCCAAGAATGTTGAGGTGGCCATTATGAAACCTAATGAACCAATGAGGGTGAGTTCTTGTAATGTTTTAAATTATACTTCAGGTTACAATTGAAAAACTAGTTGTGGAGGAAAAGGCAAACACTAAATGCTGTGTGCAGAGAAAATAGGTGTTATGTTCAACTCAGTTTACCACATACATCTGTATGTCCAGTGATCTGTTGCTACTATGTAGTTGAACGTCATCATTTGTGTTTGATTTCAGATGCTGGATATTGGCAGCCTTGAAAAAATTGTTACAGAAATCGAAAAGGAGAAGGAAGAGGAAGCAGAGAAAAAGAAACAGAAGAAGTAATAGTTAAGCATTTTTAGTGCTTCAGCAGAATTAGTTTTAAAGTATTTTTGTCACAGTTTGCTCTTTGACTTTTTTTTCATCATATTTCAGTGGATACCAAAGTGCATTGTTTTTTCATTTTCCAGTAAAGGAACATAATACTTGTTTTTGTATTTAACCTATATAGATTAGATTAAACAGGCACATTGAACCTCATAAGAAGAAATATTATTACCTGTATTAGTACGTCACTTATAAATTGGTTATTCATCACTTAATAATTTTTGACTGCCAGGATTAAACTTTGCTACCATGTTATATATTGAGGATAACAAATATAAACACCAAGTGCACATACTTGTAGACACCATGACAGATCAAAACATTATTTTTACAACTTCCACACATGATGCATTAGGGAGGTACACCAACCGAGCTGTTACAATCTATTAAATCGGTAAAGTATAGTTTATATTTGTGGAGAACTGTGATTGTACTTTATACCACAATATACCGTATATTATCACTGTCACTAAGCCTGTCATCTGACCCATCAATTTTTAAGGCCAACAAATGAGTAACAGGACTAAAAATTGACCAATAGACATAACTTTGGCACTTAAGTGATATAAATATTGTTACAAGAAGAGTTGCATCTCACCTAGCTACTTCATAAACTAAAGTTTTCTCAAGGATCTGATACTCCACACCAGCTAATGGCACCAGTTTCCCATACAATATGTCAGTTGTGTCCACCTTCCCTTTCACTATTGTAAAGTACAGTATTCATGAAGGACACCTATCGTAAAAAAGTCTGCTATAATCAATTATTTATTCATATAAACTTACTGAATTTGATACATGAGAATCATCAATGATTAGTCACTGACATTCATTAAAAAAAAATCATTGTAAAACAAGTGACAAATGGAAGTATAATATTTACATATGTGTGTACAGGTGCTCCTCTACTTAAGAACATTCAACTTACAAACTTTCAGAGATACAAACATCATCACTGAAGGGGGTTACCTGCCAGAACAGGTGTTTAATGTGGATGAGACTTGATTATTTTGAAGAAAATTCCAGATAAAACAAACATTACCTAAGAGGAGAAGAGTGAGCCAGGTTTTAAGGCTGTATTAAAGGGTAAAGCTGTACTAAATATTCATACCAGTAATCTTTTCATTTTTTACAATATGTTTGGTATCTACAAGAGTAAAGTTGGACTTACAAACAAGCCTCAGGAATTTACCTCGTTCGTAAGTAGAGGAGCACCTGTATTCAAATTAATTTCTGAAAATTTCTTCACAAAAGTTTGTAAAACAAACAATTCCCCTTCACAAGTCCCTGAATAAAAAATACAATACATACAGGTATTCCTCATTTAACAATTGGGAAGCGTTCCTGAAAAACTGATTGTTAAGCGAAATGACAGCTAAACGTGTGGGGCTGCTGCCTGTATGCGGTGATGTCGTATAGGGGGGAAAGTGTGTGCTGCTGGCCACAGTTACAGCTCACTGCTACAATACATTACATACACACCCATGCTCTTCATTTTTCTTATTTTATAGGTTTATAGTATATTTTCTTTATTTCTAAGCCATATTAGAGTATTGTAATAATGTGCACTTGGAGAACATAATCCCCAATTTTCCCGACTTCCCTCTTGAATTTTTCCCAGCGAGTCAAAGATTACAAAACCAAAAATTAATGATCATTAAATGAGAAAGGGTGTTAAAAATTTTAAATCATTAAACTGAAAAATTGCTAAGTGAATGATCATTATACATGGGATACCTGCAAATACATAAAATGAGTAACACAGATGACCAATCGCTACATTTATTTATTGAAAAGGAAAATTAGAAAAATCATGGGACCAACATCTTGAAATACTCAAACTTCAATTAAAAAAAAAAAAAAAAAACCTTCCTACTGCATAAGTTAAAATTCCCCATAATTACCACCAGATATGCTGCTTTCAATATATAGGTTTGAAAGAGTTTTCTAGATAAGCTAAAGGCCAACATTTTTAAAAATCTCTCCCAACTTATTGCTATGACCATCTCGGAGGGAGATCAGCCATTATGAAGCCTTAACTGATATAGAATGACCAAATATGCATGAATAGCAAATTTTTACATTTTATTCATCCAATTCACCTTTAGGTAAGTGCTTGTCTAGCATTTAGAGAATTGTTTACTATGTAATATGATACAATGCAATCACACAAAAGCTACAGAATCAAACTCGCACCTTTCAGTGACTTGAATGTGCTTTTTAACCTCAAAGATAACTAAAAATGCTCTATTTACTTGCAGTGGCATTAGGTAGTGGAAATAATGTTTTCTATGAAATTTTTTAAATTCCAAGTATGAAAAGAAAATTCTTGGTGAAAAATCATAACTTTATATATAAAAGCAGGGTGCCCGGCATTATTAAATAATATTTAGTAAGGATTGTTGGTTGGTAATTATTTGTTTCTAACAAGGCACTTTGCTAGTAATATCGTTACAAAAGAGGAGTTTATCTGTTGTACATACTTAAATGTGTGGTTCTAACTCGCATACACTGTTGTCCTTCCCTCCCTCCCACCTTGTATCAAACTCAGAATGCCTAACCATTCATTCCTGTGTCTGTCCAATGAATGTACAATCATTTTGGTTAGTTTTCTCCTGTTTATAGTTTAAGCTTTGTGTACATGCCTTATATTTTATACCTTTTGTGTTATTTAAAATTTTTGTAGCAATATTAAGTAAATTTTTATCAAAATTACAAGGTGGATGAACTTGAAATACATAGAATAAGAAATTATACTCTATAGTGTGCATTTTGGAAGACATTACAGGGTATATACCTTTTCTCTCTAAACATAAGTTTACAGGACCTTAGTAATATAGTTTACCCTTACTGAACATACCCAAGTTTTGTCAAGTAACACTGAGGTACATACAGCTGGGTTTGGCTAAGAAAAGCCACATTATATAATGCATCAAATTGATCTTAAAAAAAAATACAAACTTGTTCCCTCATTATTACTTGTGTTCCTAAATTACTAGCTTCCCAATATTTACTGAAATTTATAAGATAAAATGTGACACTGAAATAACATACAAAAATAATCAATGAACATAGTTACACACAAGCTGATTAACCAAACACCTCACACTACAGTAAAACCTTGATTAACTGCCCACATATGGGGGGAAGGGGCAGACGGATAATCCGAAAGGTCGGTTAATGGTAAATAAAGTCTACGGAAATAAAACATACATTTTTTAAATACATATCCCTACCCTAACCTACCTCATCTTAGTCCCTCTATTCGATTTGTTCATTTGCCATTCATATTTCAATAGCATTTGCTTTAAAACATTAACCATTTTAGCACTATATGCACTGAGTAAACAAACATTTTTTTAATCTAAGCATATATGCACTGGGATATGGAAAAATCAAATACAATTGATTTTCCTATTTTTTATTTTATTGCCCATTTATTTATTTATTTTAGGGGTCTGGGATTGGCGATTAATCCGAAAATCGGAATAATCGAGGGTCGGTTGATGGAGGTTTTACTGTACCTCTGTCTTTAACGTACATAATTTATTCAGTTAAAAAATTACATAATTTCCAACAGTACTTTTATAACCTGTACAAAAATTATATATATATATATATATATATATATATATATATATATATATATATATACAGTAAAACCTCATTTAACCGACCCACAAATTGTTCTTACCTACAGTAAGGCTGCAAATCGACAGTTCTTGCTATGTCCACAGCTCACTGTCCTCCTTCAAATCTCTTTACCATATGTAAGTGAACTTCTAATGTAACACTTTTCCTCTTCTTTTTGTGACCATAAGCTGTAGTAGTGCATAATGCATATTTACCACTCATTGTTCTTGGGCTCAAACAAATTTTGAATTGGATTTTAATTGAATGTTGTTAGAGCATCAACCAATCACCAAACAATAACAAATATGGCACCCACACTGGACACTTACACAGCTGAGCACCTTCGTACCAATTTTTTAAATTGTCATACATTTATCATTTTAATACATATTTAAATTTTGTTTACGTTACCTCGATTACCTGACTTACCGGCTTTTCTGACCCTCCCCTCTCCCCCATATAAGTCGGTAAAAACTAGGGTTTACTGTATATAGTGTAATAAATATATATATTTATATTATGCTCCAAAGATTGAGAAAAAATGTACACAGTATAAAAGGGTGTACAGTATCTCTCCATGTGAATCCAATGAATTTCAAAACAATCATCATGACTCATGTTGTCAAAATCCTTCAACCTTGGTGTCATATTCTTCCAAACAGTGGCAATTTTTTTTTTACTGTATACAGTACTTATAGCTATAAATTAAAAATGTTCTTTTATTTTTAATAAAGCTTAATATTTAATGGAGCCTCACAGGACTTAACCACTGTGGGCAGCAAGCAAGTGCTGAGGAACATACAGCGATAACGTCTTCATTGAAACCGACATCTTGCGGGCAACTTCTTGCAGTACCGCTATGCCGGTCACTGTCTCATGGGGTAAATCTGCAGTCTTCCCACTATTGTTAACATGAACGCATTTAAAAACAATTTAGGTTGCACCTTAAAACTATAAAAAAGTCTTACATAATCAAGATGTATGCATGACGCTTTCTATGCAAGGTACTGTATTAGGAAACTTTTTTATTCTTTTTAATCTGTATTGTCAAAAGTCTAAAAACAAAAGATAGTGTGTATTCATAACATGACATTTAGTGAAAAACAGCAACAGATTTAGGACAAGTAAGTTATATAACAAAATAATCATAATAAATAAGACTGTCACCTACCTTGCAGCACTATGTGCAGTATGAGAGGTAATGTACTGGGCTAAGAGTTGAATGAATCGCAGCGTGTGGTCTTGATGGAACTGCCGTAGTACTGTCACTAGACCCACTATCAAGAGCTCGCCATCGATACCCTCTGTGCCTTTGATACCAGTCAGGCCTCCTGAGTAACATATGTCTGGATTTAGCAGTGATCTTTGCAATACTGTATTTCATTACCCACTTTAAAATAAAGACATCCAATAAGAAATTGGTAAGTACCATCAATAATGGACATTTGTTTACACCAGGTTTTCACATTTCATTAGCTGTATCACTCCATCTTTGTCTACATTAATCAAATAACACTACTATTAGTTTTATAGAAGTGTCTAAACATGAATTCATGTTGGGGAGTCATAACTCGTTGATACATTCTAAAGCATAAAAAGCACTTCATCGAGTTACCATGTCAACTGACCTAAGGATTTTGCATAGTGAATTTTGGAGATCTGAGCAATGACAGTGAGGAGGAGGATAATGCTGAGGGGCCTCAATGGACGTGTAGTGATGTAGATCCTGTCGAGAGGTTGAGTCATCCCACACCACTCTAGGAAAACGCTCAATTCACTCGTGAGAGTACCATCATCGTCTGGGTATGGTCGAGTGGGATCTGCATAGTGCTGTTTTACATCTGTCATGAGTGACCTGAGGATACAAATCAAACTTAGAAACTGACCTACATGACTAATTTCCACTAATCAACACATATTACATAAACAAGAAATACAGTAAGGTAGTTATAAGTGAGGGAGCCATGTTTTTACAGTGCACCTAATACTGTACAATAAAACCTCGTTAATCTGGATCACGTGGCAAACAATGTGTCCATTCCTGTCCCTTCCACATAATGCTATTACTACACCTTCTCTTGATGAAGAACTATAAGTGTTAAAGTGTAGATCTTTGAGATAGTGACTCAAATTAGTGTATAAGTGATTTAGTCACACAGTACAGTACTGGAGTACTACTGTATATAAAAATGTTAAAACAAGTGCCCTAACTGCACCCCCCCCCCCCCCCCACATTACCTACCTTCACTGCCTCTACACTTCCTGCAGGAGCTCTTATTTAAATAAATGTACAACTTTATGTATTACAGGTTATTATTGTTTTGTTCGTTATATTTGTTAATTTGCCATTTATTTCTGTGGTAGGCCTTTGTGCTTTGAAATTTGCAATAATCCGGATATTTTGCTAATCCAGATCACCTTTCCCTCCAATTAATATGAATTAACGAGGTTTCACTGTATAATGAGTATCACAAAGAACATCATTATCCTCAACTTTAAATACAATGCAGATACTGGTAACTATTCAATACGTGGTGTACTATATAAGCAGCCTGCCACAGTTCACCCAATTGGTTTACTTTGGATGGAACCAATATTTTTATCATAGTATTACCACCACAATTTAACAGTGGCTGAGATGACTGGAAAGAAACAGCAATACCCGATGTCTGAAGGTACAACGTAGTTAATGGGGCAGCAGCAGTAATGTAATCAACAGATTTAAAGCAGTTGTGATACGCTGTATATCTATGGTGAAAAATAAGAATACCTGTACAGTACTCATATTTCTGGAAAGACGTAATACGAAAGAAAATAAAAATGAAGGACTATTGACTCAGCTGCAAAATATCATGTACAGTACAGCATAATGAGAATAAGAGTTGATTGTAAACTCTAAGTGTTTTAATATAAAATACAGTACAGTATAAGTAATATCGTCCTTTATAGTGTGTCTTTATAAAACTATACTTCATTGCCCTCTAACTTATTTCTTTTTTCACTGAATAATACCTGTACAGTACTGGATTTGTAAAGAATTTTTTTGAAGAAGTGTAACAAAAGCTGAAAACATATCAAGAAAACCGAAAGGCCAAGACTTACTCATTCATGGTTCTAAGAGCAGCTGCAAGATATTTTGCATCAAATTTACAAGATGAGTTCAGGCGGTTCGCTGCATGTAGTTTTAAGATCTGCATCTGACCAATGCGCATGATTCGATCAACCATAGAGGTGGTCAACTTGCTGGTGCGCTGAGTCCATCCAGTGTACTGACGTGTTGGTTGAGCTGTTGATGAAATACTGTAGTGTATCCCATTATTGAAAGACTTATTAAAATTTTGTAATGCCATTTAACACATGATAAATTTTTGCAAGGTACTATTTTTTAGGACTTAGAGGTGTTCTTTATACAGTACAATGATTTTAGGTAAGGAACCAAAATAAAACCTCCAATTCCTCCATGCATGTTCTCTTTGTTGCTCTCTAATTCTTCTAAATCTTACAATTACTTTAGATTTGACAAAATATTAATTAAAATCTAAACACTCAGAGCTTTCTTAACAAATGGTTACTGCAATATTTTAAAAATAACAGTCAGGCTCAAATAGCTTTATTTTTTGTACTAACCAAGTACTTGGCTGTTTGGGTTGAGCTGGGGAGATATAACTCGCAGGACTTCCTTTACTGCAACATCCTTCTTACTTGCTATTTCCATCTCACGTACCAAATTCTGCAAGTAAGAATTTTATGACCTAATTTTCTTTCACCATAAATTTCACATAGCATGGTACCTTTTGTTGTATTTCACAAATTTTGTAATTTAACTCTCTGAAGTCTGATTACAGTATTTTGTTATTCTTTTTTTTATCATGTCCACCACTTATCAGCATACAGTACTAGCCATTTTAAATCAAAACAAATCTACTGTACATGTGTTCACTATTCATGAAACCTTGATTTAATCCTGTCTCATCAATATATGTGTCAGTCCTTGTTTGTCACTAAAACTATTTGGAATAAACATTTCATCTGCCATTGTGGGTTTCTTCTCATATATTGTTGTTCATGTTATGGTGACTCCCCAACCAAGCATTTATTAGATACAATACCACACACTTTACTCATTAACCAGCCTTATAAACTTTAGTCAAAAACAGCTATAAAACCTTCAACCCATCTCAGCCAAAATTTGACTGTCAATTACTCAAAACTATGAGATGACTTAAACAGAATTATAGTTAAGATTAAGTTCCCTGTAGTAAACTAACCTGTAGTTCAGTAACAATAAGAAAAGCTAGTAGCTTATCCACGCCCGTCAATCCAGCTGTACTGATGCTTGATTCCACCTTGGCCATAACGGAGCTGGAGAGAACCTCTGCATGTGTCCTGCAGTCGTACCAGGTTCCTAGCTGTGTCACGTATACTGTGGTCCTGCACAATTAAGAATGTGTGTTATCAAAAGTATGTCTGAGGCAAGTATATTATACTACTCCTGTACATACAAGTATTACAGTGTGTGTTGTTAGATATATCTTTGGCAAGTATGCTGTAGTCCTGAATAATAAGAGTTTGAGGTATCATAGGTACTGTACAGTTGTGGCAAGTACAGTACAGTATACTGTATCCTGGCAAAATTAGGTGTACAGTATTGTCAATGACATACCTGTAGCATGTATACTGTCATCTTGTTCAATTAGTGTGTGGATTGAAAGGCAAATCACTCTTTAGGAATAAGGTAACTCCAATTTTGATCTATCATTCTTTGATTACAGTATTTTTTCATAAAGTTATATTATTGTATTTCCTCGCAAGTAATACAGCTTAGAATGCAGTTATAACTACTGTACACCTATAATGTACTCACTTAGGGTCAGTAATACGAAGAATCTCCCTCACAAGTCGGCCAATAAAGTTTACTGACTGTGTGTCCACTGGTGGGAACTTAGGAATAGGTATAGCTACACTCTGGTAGATGCTCTCGTGGTCGGAGATCTTCTTCTTCAGAAGCTGGTTACATTCCTACATTTGAAAGAGAGAAGTAACTCCAATTGTATCAAAATATATTTTTAGATTTTTTTATAGTGTTAGACAACAATAAAAATACTGAACAGTTCACTTGATATCATGACAAGTTATTTTGACAGTTTTAGCTGTGTACAAGATGTGAGAAGAAAAAACATAAATTCATAATTAGCAAAACATATATATAGTGACAATAAAACTTCAATAATGAATAAATAACTAGCTTATACACAAGTAAGTATAATTATCTGCTGAACACGTCCAGTAGTTACTAATGTAATTATTGAACAATTAATTAATACCAATCCAACAACTCATTAACTAAAATTTATGAAACAATAATTTACAGCTTTTATTATGGATGCACCAGAGTTAATTTTACTACCTAACCAGATAACAGATTTGCCAGATAACATAAAAAAATAAGGGCAGATGGTATAATTATATAGCTTGTGTTGATCTCTGTATAAATGGGCTGGGCTAACTGCAAGCCTGCACCTGCACTCTTGCAGTACAGTAGTCTTAGGTAGCATCCACTTACATGGTAATTCATCTCTCTTTACTTATACGTTTGTCCATGAAACATTCTAGTTCATAAGAAAAACATTATTATTAAAAGTTATGTTCAGCAGCAGCCACATACTGTACATTACCTGTTGGACTTTGCTTACTCTTTATCCCTCCATAACTATCCATAAGACTTTTCTTACATTTGATATTTCCCCAAGTTGAAAATAACTAATTCTCTAACAATGCTGAATGTTTCCGTATGAAACTGTTTTGTTTGGCTGGCCTAGAACAAAGGCTAATGAAGATGACTGTGATAGTCAAGACTGCTAGTTGGTTTGACAACTGTAACTTTTCACCTAAACCCTAATAATAGAGCCCAACTCAGTCCTGAGTGAGATTTTTTATTATTCACATTTTCATTTATTTTCTCTTTATTTAATTGTACTGTATTTACAGATACAAAGTTGAAAATTTTAACTATTGGCTATCTGGCTGGATAGTACATATTAACCAGCCAGATAGTACTATGTAATTATATAGCTGGATAACAGATAGTGAAAATATTCACTATCCAGCTGGATAGTCTGTGCAGTGCACCCTAGCTTTTATCACTAATTTATAACTACTACTACTTCTTCTTAATAGAAAAATGTAATAAACCTGTACAGTATTTAAAAAAAATTCTAAATATCCACCTGTTCAACATTGTAATTAACAATACGAGACATTTCTTCCTGCCATATTTTCAGTCCATACATGCTGATGTAATCTTGGATGTACTCAAAAGATGTTCGGAATCCTGTCATCTTCTGGCCAACAAGAGTAAGCCTCCTGTACAGCTCACTGCCCTGTGAGATGAAGACCATAATTTCATTCAAAGATAAAAATTTAGCTGATAAAGTACTCAGAATAAACTTGAATGTTGTAACTGGTAAACCTATTAATGACAGATGTCTTAAAAGCATGAAACTCCATTTACATTACTATACTGTATATTAAACTATCCTGGAAAAAAATATGAGAACCTATTAAATTTACAATATTTCTAAAGTTCATAAATAAAAAAATGTATCAGTAGCTACCAAAGATACAATGTGCTTAAACTTCTCTTACACTATTGAGACTAAAGCTTACATATTTTGCAGTACAGATATAACAATACTGTAGTATTAACAATCATAGTAGTGTACATTACAGGGATATTAAGAAGGATCAGAAACTATATGAAAATCTCTTTCTTTGATGAAGACTAGGAAAGGTCCATCTTTCATATTACCTACTATAATATATGTGGATATACATTATAGGGTGTATTACCTAACATAGAGAAACATTTAGTAAGAGATACAAATAAACATGATGACTTACTCTGTTCTATATCATCCCACAGGATCCAATGGAAGTAAACAAAAACATTGTATAGATGAAATAAAGTTAAAATTTTTGTAAGGATACTTACTTCTAATGTAATTTTATACATGAAAGTGGATCCTGTAGGCTTGACAACCCACAAGGAACGGTACAGATGCAGCATATGGTAGATTGCCTATTTTAATGCATAATAAGACAGTGTGGCCAGAACTGCACTCAATGTCCTTCACTTTTCCCAAGTGTAATGTTAGGAACTTATTCACAGTTGGGTAAACTTGGAGTGCCCTTGGAGTAAACTAGCACCCTTAAGGACTGGAGGTGAGCACTGTATTAACTCAGCCACAGAACTAATTTATGTGACCACCCAGTTAAATACTGTACCGTGGATGAACTACTAAAGTATGTCCACAGTTTATTAGAAATATAAATATCATACTTTGAATGAAATTACTAACTATACTAACCTTGACCTTCGTATTAAATGTAAGTCCATCATGCAATATGCGAGCTACCAGAGAAACCAGCTCTCTCCGCACCCCATCTTCCAGCAACCTACGAGGATCAACCTGTATCACACCTACTAGAGTCGTATCCATCATTGCCACACCTTCTGCCAGAACTGCCACACTATGGCTAAGTTCAGCCATCTGGCAAATGAATAAATACATAATCATTTTCACAATTCAAAATAAACAAATAGATCAAACTTTAACAAGAAAACTCTCACAATAATCATGCCTGCTGCTCTGCCCTTTCAGATATGGGTCTTGCATGCAAAATATCCTTTAAGCTTTTATTTATTAAATACCTTTACATCCTTAGTTGTAGGAACCTTAGACCAGTACTAAAAATCTTAGTAAAAGAATATACAGTACAATGTATGTTATGCCATGCAACAGGTAACAATCATTTTTAGATTAAAATTTCACTTATGTGTTTATCTAAAGTAAGACATGTATATAATGCCTCCAAACATCTTTAATCACCCAAGTAAAATAATCATATTATATCTACAGTATAGTACAGCACTATATTATTAAATCTGTCCGAGCTCGGAAAGCCTCAAATCACATCGACCCTGTGGGTAATGATACTTTTTGGGGGGCTTTTTTCCACCTATGTTTGGGCTTGCAATAAAAATCCTATACCTGTACTCAACTCATGATGAGTTATTGCGTCATCTTAAATTCCCACTGCATTGTTTACATGGTTTTCATGCATTGCCAGTAATATCCACACCTCCAAGCTTTGGTTCTCTTCCAAATTCTCCACTTTCTCTTACAACTCTATACACCTTTATACAGCAGTAAATACTGTACTTAGGTTATGGTACTGTATTAAGAACACAGAAAATTTTTCTTTCATTTAATTTGCCTCATATTATACGAGAGAAAATTAGGAGAAACTTGACAATCATGCAACTGGTTGAGTGACAGCTGGTGGAGACAAGTCTACTGTCCTCATCAAGTCTGAGGAGTTATTTATATGGTGATTGTACAAGAATGATGACACACACTTTTTTTGTAGAGTAAATATCATTGCAAGTGTTAGAGAATAATGAAGTAAGTTAAGGAAATAAGTAAGCATATTGGTAGAAAAAAATTATTTTTCCATATCTGCATTATTACTTACGAAAAAATTAAGAAAATTGAAAAAAAAGTAAAAAATTTTATTCATAAATTGAAATATGGGACAAAAATTGTTTTCTTCATCACTATGGGATTTTGTAAACTGAAAACCTTCATAAATTGGGGACTGCCTGTACTAGCCAGTCGGGTAGTTGGTCAGCCTAGTGTTAGTGGAGGGAGAAACCAGAGAAGACCTGTGATGTTTGGTTTAATCTCACTGGATAACACCCTTCTCTCATCTGTTCCCAGGACACAGTAGTGAGTGATACATGTGTTATCACTGTTTCTACTATACTCACTGCCCAAAACATAAATAAAGCAGATACCTGATATCTTTCTGGAAGCTGAGCAAAATCCTTCATCTTGTCTTTGTCAAGGCGTGTTGGCACCTCTTTGATTCTTTCTGTCTGGAGCTTGATGATCTTTGCCAAGAGACCAAACATTGTCTCAGGGATAATTTGGAGGACCTACATACAAAAAAAGCAAATCCATTATATCTAAGACAACATCCCATCTAACCAACTATGCTATTACATTTATCCAACAATGCTCAGATAATGGGTTAAAACTATTAATAATTGCATCATTACATTAAGCCAAGGCATTTAAAGGAGTAATTTAAATATTGTCACACATTCTCTGCTTCTCAACAATAAACACTAAAATTCTGTTCTCCTCTAATGTTAATAGACTACAGCCTCTAATAATACCACCCATTTTCCAATAACCTACTTTTCTAACATAAGCAACCAGCTCTCCAGAATAATATGCAGAAACAGAGATGAGGTCAGGGCTGCGGGCTTGATTGATCCGTAGCAGAGGGAGGTCCAATCCTGATGACAGCTTCAGAAATGTAGCACGCAATCTAGCCACGTGGGAGGGATCTTTCTTGATTGCGGACTGACAAACGAGAAAAGGAAATATACAATTGCTGTACATTATGAATTATATCATATTTCAACTCCAATTACTGGGTATATATTTTTCAAGATAGGGCACACACCCTCATTATGAAAAAATGAACCAAATTGCAATTACATGTACACAGTATAACTAAAGTGAAACACCTTATCATTAATGTATCAAAATCACAAATTCACAAATAATATACGATAATCTAAAGGCCATCTAATTTAGGGCATACTGCAACACACCTGCATGATGGGTGTGTATTCATCAACAAGTGCCCAGGCATAGGAGATGTCAGAGATGAGAGAGAGGGTAATGAGGTTGTCCTCTGTCACCCCTGCTATTCTCACCAAGGCTTGGAGGGCTGACACTACCTCTCCCACTGCTTGAACCACACCAGCACTTGACTCCAGTCCATGGAATTCTGGAGTGAAGGTATAAATAACACTCCACTTCAGCAACATACACTACTGTCTGCCCCCTAAGACAGGGAGTCAATGTGCAGCAATAATGAATTATGTCAGTTTTAATACCAGATGTACAAAGTTTTGTGCATTCTTTCAATCCAACACTTAAGTTGTACATCAATTTGTCTTAATTCTACTAGGACAGACTGACAGATAATCCTGGTGGTGGATCTCAGGCAGTCCTTCAAAATGCTCTGCACTATATGGAGAAATGATCCATCACCAAAAGAAAGTCTCCCATGATAAAGCTTCCACAAAGTAACTTAGCTACTCTACTGTGGTTTCTTTTTTCCCAAAAAAACTACAAATACTAAACATGAAGAATCTTTTAAACAGAAACAACATTTTTTAACAAGTTATAGTTTTACCTTTAACTTCCTTGAGAGCTTGTATTAGCTGAATAATCTTGCGACCTGCAGAGCCCGGGTCATCCAGTTTCAAACTCAAAATTTGTTCTCCTATGTCATTGAACCATTTGTGGAGGCGGTCATTCTTTGGCACCCGGGCGAGGGGTCTACTCCCAGCAAACACTTCTGATAATTCTATTACCTGTTCGTTAGCTTCCTTCCTGTATTTGTCCCATCTGATGAACTAGTAACAGGAAGAAATAAGAAAAATGCTGAGGAAGGTTTACTCGTACAGTACAGGTTGACAACCCTTACCCGAAATTCCGAAAACCGAAAACCTCTAAAAACCGAAAGTTTTTTGTGGGGCATTTTTTTTTTTTTTTTTTTTTTTTAACAGGGATTATTAGCCCAGCCAGGCACAGATCACTGACCCACATCGGGGCCTGGGGGGCAAAAATGTAATAGTAATAATAATTATAATAATAATTATTCATAGTAAATAAAAATTTTAATAAATATAATTATACACCAAAATAAAATAATAATGATTAGCACAATAAATAATAATAATAATACAATAATAATAATAATAATAATACAATAATAATAATAATACAGTAATAATAATAATAATAATAAAATAAAATAATAAAATTAATAATAATAATAATAATAACAATAATACTGTAATAATAAAATAATAATACAGTAAAGAAATACAAGAATGAAAAAAAGATCAAAAGTGAGAAACACGACGTAGACCTATGAATTATTATTATTATTATTATTATTTTTTTTATTATATTTTAGACCCCCAGGCCCCAATGTGGGTCAGTGATCTATGCCCGGGTGGACTAGTACACATATTAAAAAAAAAAAAAAAAAAAAAAAAAAAACCCTAACCATTCTGAAAACCGAAATGCCTCTGGCCCCAAGGATTTCGGATAAAGGATTGTCTACCTGTATATATAAAATTATGTACAGTACTTTAAACAGTTTTATTTTATTAACCTCTTTGCTCAGAGGGGCCAATATGGTCACCAAACACTACATCAGAGAGGATGGGTAAGAGAGGGGGTGTGTGATTAGAAGGGTGTGCATGAGGGAGGGAGTGGGTGAGGGTGACGACGTGTGTATGAGGAAACGGATGTGTGTAAGGGAAGGGGTGTGTGTAAGGGAAGGGGTGTGTGTAAGGGAAGGGGTGTGTGTAAGGGAAGGGGTGTGTGTAAGGGAAGGGGTGTGTGTAAGGGAAGGGGTGTGTGTAAGGGAAGGGGTGTGTGTGAGGGAAGGGGGGTGTGTGTGTGTGTGAGGGATGGGGGTGTGTGTGTGTGTGAGGGATGGGGGTGTGTGTGTGTGTGAGGGATGGGTGGGGGTGTGTGTGTGTGTGTGTGTGTGTGAGGGATGGGGGTGTGTGTGTGTGTGAGGGATGGGGGTGTGTGTGTGAGGGATGGGGATGTGTGTGTGTGAGGGATGGGGGTGGGTGTGTGTGAGGGATGGGGATGTGTGTGAGGGAGGTGGGTGTGAGGGAAAGGGGTGTGTGAAGGAGAGGGTGTAAGGGAAAGGGGTGTGTGAAGGAGAGGGTGTAAGGGAGGGAGTGTGTATGGATGTATACTCCCATCATTCAGCTGGCAGCCCACTGACCACCTCACGTGGTGATTAGTCTCTTAACAAACAAGTAAACAGACCAAGCTGGCCACTCAGAGAAAGTAGTAAGAAAACACATACAGTAAGTTTAATATTCACCCCAAATCAAGCAAGGAGAAAAATAAAATCTGACCAAGCCGAGTGAGATAAGAGTGTCTTATAAAAAGACTAGTGCCATATCAAAGCAATTTTACCCTCCCAGTTTTTTCTACTATCATGGAGATTAAAGGATGTATTAGCTACAGTACCTGTACAGTCCCCTTCACTAGTGCATTTACTGGGGCTCATTAGGTTTTGTGCAGTGTGGCAGTCCAGTGTTTGTTTACATTCTACAGAAGGAAACTAGTAATAGTAAACATACAATGAAATCAAATTAAAACAAATACCTCAATGATAATGATTTGTGGAATGTTTATATGATGAGCCCCTGTAAACACACTTGTGGAGGGGACTGTACATCCTTTTGATGTGATGCTTGGTGTAAGAGGACGTACCATGTAAGTCTCTTTGATTAAAGGGGTTAAATCAACAGACTGAACATGTAGATAAAAAAATTGTGCATCTAATAATGGTGTAGACTCGCGTGGTTTAGAAATTAATGAAGTTCACACAGAGTATGCACACGAAAATTCACGCGCGGGAAAGACTCGCCTCATGTCCGTACCTGTACTTCCAACCCACGGCATGAAAAATTAAGCTGAGCATTCTAGAATTATTCATATGGCAATGGTAAATGCTAATTTAAATGCTTACTTTTTATAAATATTGTGCACGCATGCACGCACTGTCTTAGCAATGGTGCTCTGCCACGCTCCAACCTCCAAACACTCATTACACAAGTTCATGGATGTAAACCCGTAGATACATAAAACTTTATACCTTATGATAATCAATTCTTTCATTTCTTTTTGTACTTTCTGTATATAGGATTATGTGTCCATGTAACCGAGTAAAAAAATGAAAAAAATTACATGCATCTACCTGATAATATCAGTTGAAAAATACTTTAAACCTTAGGGTAATTTTGTTTTCACATTCTGTAAGCAAGATTGAGAGTGTATGTAACTGCGTAAAGAAAATGAAGAAAGTTATATATCATATATCTACCTGAAATTACGAGTTGAAAAATAACCAAAACATAATACATTGCTCACAGGTGGGAATTGGTTGAAAATATCCCCGCTCAGCCCGGGAATTATTTTTAGCCCTCCCTTTAAATAATTTGTTCCAAAACACAGCCGGTGTTTGGATCGTTCCGGATACCGGGATGCCGGATAAATGGTCCCATACCTGTACATGTATACTGTATATATAATCAGGCATATGAAGTATGCATTAAGTTAGAGCAAAATTTAACATATATCTGTACTTGTGTTCTACATGAATAAAAATGATTGAATATTTTCCTTATCAATTCATCTTTTCCACAACCAAAAGGAAAACACAAGACAATGATAATACTGGCAACCTTCTCTTCAACGAGCCTCTTGTATATCTGGTTGAGGTCATGTTCCAAGGTGGCCGTGTTGAGCATAAGTTGGAAGATAATCATTGGGCTATACTGCATATCACTCACTACCTGCAACATAAGAAATTTCCAATAAAAAAACTGTAAACAATGTGCAAAAGTTTAAGAATCTAAAGCAAATGGCCAATTTTCATCTGAAAGAATAAGAACTGGAAGTGGTAAACACATTGAAAAAGTGCAAAGACAACATTAAACACCCAGCACTCAGTTCACTGCCTTGGTCAACAATTGATCACTGGGTAAAGTTATCCATTTACATACTTTAATGGAGACCTTCATCCCTGATATTTACATGAATTCATTATACAATTTTTGAGATGCATGAATGGGTTTTAATCCTTGCTGTTACCAATGCCACTACTACATTTATCATTACAGAAAGTACAAATACGACTACAACAAAAACCAACCCTTATAGTTCTCTTGATATTGTCTCAAAGAACTAAAAGTGCTATAGTACAACACTACAAAATATCAACAGAGCAATAATATTAATTCAGGTTTATGACATGAAGTGAATAAGGATGTGCACAGTAAAGCAAATATTACCTGATCTCTAACGACCTTACAGCGCTTGTTCCCTTCTCCACCAGCCTCTGTTAAGGTAGCAGCATGTAGCACCGCCCACCTCAGAGCCACATTGCACTCTCGCAAAAGATTGAGAAGCCTGTTGCTGTGGTCCAGGACTCTGCCCTCATTCAGGGATCCCTCTGCAAGCAGCTGGTCTGTCTGTTTCACTAATTTGCTCATCTTTGCAGCGACTTTGTATGCTTGTTCTCTGATGTTTGAAACCTACCGGTATTTATACAGAATTTCAAATCATTAATTATTTTACTAACAATATACACTAAAACACATACATGATGATACAGGAGTCAAGTTTGGTCCAACGGAAGATATTGCTTTTGCTGACAACTAATCATTTACAATGCTACCTGTACATGGTCACCGACATAAATTACGTGATCTCTCGTCATATGATACCTAGTCACTGACATAGTTTACGTCACATTAAGCTAAGGTCCTGTAGTCCTTGTTAAAGGGGCCAATGGGTCCAGATCTGTAGAAAAAATTCATTTGGAAGTATTTGGCAAATCGTGGTTATAAATAAATGAGAGGGAACTGGCCTACACCCTCCCTAATGACCTTCAGTTTGGGCATGTTATTACGAAAAATAATAAGGCCTCGCATTGACCCAGGTTCCTCTTCAATGAAGAGATACAGGCCAAGTTGGACAATATTGTGGACACAGAGATCAGTCCAGAGAACTACCTGAGTTTTGATGATGTGGATGACCCAGATTACATGACAAGCCAAGTGAGTGAGGAGGAGAAGACACACAAGTACTGTATACAGTATCTATTTCTTAATGGTAAATCAAGAGTTTTGCACCTTCGTCATAGCGAGGCATTATGTGGGAGAGAAGCTACCAATATTTGAAATAAAATATATGGAGTTCAGTTTTTGTTGTTAAACCCAGTCAAATTTGGTGTAACACATACCAATAACAAGAGTTCTTTAAGAGCTACAAGTTGTACAGACTATCCAAGTGCCACAGATGTACACCTCACCTCTAGTGTGTTGTTGAGAGCTTGTTTGGAAGCTTTGTATGGCTCCCAAACATCTATAAGGTTGACTGTCATTCCCATGTAGTAGCTTATGACCCAATTATCTGGAAAATACTTGTCCACAATCTCTCTCATCTTGGCTGTTTGGGAATGGAGTGTGGCAGGAGTGAAATACAAACAAACAAATAACATGGCAGCTTGGTTGGCCAGAGCAGCTGAGCGATGTTCAGGTGATGGGTACGCCTGCACCTATTGAGGATGTAATGAAAAATAGAATTAATTTAAGCACAACCAAAATATTATGAAAAATTAAAGCAACAGGACCGTACTGTACTGGAAATAAGCTTGTTGACAATCCTTCATCAAATTGTCTTGTCGTTTACCATTGTTTGTATACCTGCACTGTCTAAGCACATGTTTTGCATATCTGCATTGAGTATTGTGCTTGTAAGTCAATGATCTAAAAGTGAATCTAATATAAAATTGTGACCTTTGATATTTTAATCATAACCATTAGTTTTACATATGATCCCTGGTGGTATCCTAAAGTTCAGTCACTTTATGGAAATTCCAGGGAAAAAAATCATCAAATTACAGTAGCAGTTATTGAAGTTTCATGCATAATTTGTTTGATGTTCATTAGAGATCCAGGATGCTATCTAATACAAGTCCTTTATACCTAAGTCTCTGTTTGTTAACACACTGGCATTTCTACCGATAAAAAAATGAACAGACAAATGTACAAGTGGACATATCTGTACAGAGGTCAAGCCTAAGTTCTGTCATATTAGATTAGGAAGAATAAAAGCTACACAGGAAAGTAATAATAACTAACCTGGTGATAGATGTCATCAGACCTCAAGTGACCCAGTACGAAACTTAGGTAGTTACTGGGTAGTTCAACTCTCCTGAAACAACAAGAACATTCAGTAACCAGATAGTGTACTGTAAATTCTGTAATATTTTTCTATGTACAGTCCCCCAAAAAGTATCGTTAGCCATGAAGTCGACATGATTCGAGGTTTTCCGAGCAATGTTATTAGACTTTGAGCGTAAATGAGTATACAGTTTATATGTTTTCGAATGATATATACCCCTACATTAATACAGTATAGCTTAATGAATTTCTTGTTATATTGAAGTATCTAGTATGCCATACAAGTACGACTTCCTAGCCCAATCCTACCCCCATTTCTAGCTGTTGCTGATATGGCAAGCAGGAGTACCAACTTATGACGATGCACTGCGGATCATATCAAAGCATTTTGTCTAGCATTTCAAACTGTAACGATACTTTTTTTTGGTACTGTACATTATGCTGAACTCCATAAATTTTTATTGATACAGTACTGTACTGTAGTTTCTTTGTACAGGTATACTTCTAAATTTAATTTCTTATCTCACACTGCACCTCACCTAAAATAGTCCTCCGGATAATTCACAGGTCTTTTGCTACCAGGGGTGGCAAAAAAGCCTGTAGACCTCAGAAGTTTGCATACATCATCAATATTGGTGTCACTTGCTTTCTGGCCAGCATGTCGGTGATGAGTAACAATAATTCTCTCTCGAACTATGCCGGGGAAGAGTGTGTCCACCACCAAGAGCATTACTCCATACAGGTACAATGCCTCACACTGTAGAGATAATGCAAAACTCAGGATTTATATTCACTGAATAAAATTTATGCAAGTCTAACTTTTTACAACCTTAAAAACCAGTCACCATACTTGGTGGATACACTTATCATCCATTAAAAATCAAGAGCAAGACAACAACATCTTCCAGTATCCTGAGATGGCATCCCCTGAAGCAATGATAGTTTGATTTGTCTTTGATGTAATGGATAGATAACTATTATAATCATTGTTTTTGAGTACTTAGCATTATCTTTGTCAAAACCGGACACTACTGTATAGTTATTGTAAATACTGACTGTATTCCAAAACTAAAATACAAAGAGAAAATCACTAACTATACTGGATACCAAAACTGATTAATACCCTGCCAATACTGCACATCCCTTACTTGCAGCACAGGTTAGGTTAACTTAGATGTACAGTCCTGGGTAAGTTATATGTGTTCTAAACTTTATGCTTGTGATTAGTTTGTAAAGGAAATATGAAAGGTAATAGTGTACCTGAATTGGCAGTAAGTGGTCTTACCATAAGTTGTTTTCCATCCTCATTGGTAAACATGTTTTCCAAAGTCCTCTGGATGAAGGTCCCCTCGCTCAGGTCTTGCAAGAAACTGTTGAGGTCTGTCACATATCGGTGAATGCTCTCAAACACAGCATAAATTCTGTCTAAGATGCTGCTATGGCTCTCACGAATTTCATCATCAATGTCAGCTAAGACCTGTGTGATAAAATAAAAACTTTTATTGCCATACAAAATCTGTTTTATATATGTGGCTTAGTATTCTGGACAAGGAAAACGTGTGTGTTTGAATGTAAACAATAATACAGTAATAATAATAAGACACAATGATTTATTTATCAAAAATACTGTACCAATTATTTTAAAAGACTTATGAGAAAGAGAGATACTATATACAGTCTTGAGCACTATCACTGTAGCAGCAACAGTTTATTAAAAGATGAATTGTCATTAAACCCTATACTGTAGTGTAATACAGTACAGTATATGTTTACTACACCATACTTACTGGAGAATCTTCAATCCTCTTATTAAATCCATCAGGAGCCTTAAAGTAGGTGAAATCTATGACAACATCTCCATATTTCTGCTGTTCTGTCTTTGTCTCCAGTCTGAAAATTACCCAAAAATCTATCAATACAGTGCTGTAAGTGGTTTCAGGAAAATTAACAAGCTACTCCATCAATATAACAGTACTGTACTACATAGTACAGTATTGGCATCTATAGCTCTAAAAGGATACATTTCTATCTATTCTGAATAGACCCTTCTCCCATCACATGCCAAATATGAGTTATACAATGCCTCCATCACATTAGCTACCTCATATACCCCTATTGATTATCCTCTATTAATGGCTCATCACAAACACAGTCCCTTCAAACTGCCATTCCTCTCAATTCAATATCCCCTTTTAAATTAAGAAACACTCGGCCTATCACTCCCTTGACAACACAGTACCACATCAACCTAACACATCTCAGTATGTACTCCTAATTCACACTAGAGATAAGATGGCTGAAACAAGAACCAAACCTCACAGAACTAGAACATTTGAACTTACATCTCCCACCCCAGTCAAAATAAATATTTCTTTGTATAAATTTTCAAACTTCAAGGGGTATACATTAACTCTGAAGTGATTACAATATTCAGTCAGCCCCATGTTGTTAGCAGAAGCTTTCATACTACTGAGCATAAAAAAAAATTAATGCAGGTAGGTATCACTACTCTCGGTTGTAGATAAAGTGAACCACATGAAAAATGGCCAAGGATATAGTTTCTCGGCACAGAAACAACAAAAGGCACAGGACCATATAAAACTAACTTTACATGTATAAAATGTATTGTAAAATCACTACGTTTGTCAGCGAAGGTATGGTTGGTTGGTATTGTCGACACAGTACTGTACCTGTAGTCATTAACAGTCTGTCCTGATAAGTCCACAGAAATACACTAAGATACAAACAAACACACATGACTGTCAAATCTGCCACACCCTTCATACTATAGACAGAAAAAAAAGATATTCTATAAACAATAATGAAGCTGAGAAGAATAACCAAACCTGAACAACGGAGGAACAAAGTCAGATAACCGCATCAGTTCTGCAATAATAGCATTGGCTCGTGCCACAAGGCGCAGCAACGCCTGACCACACACATTGTTTTCTGCGAGGAGGTCCATCACTATCTTCTCTCAACCATATTTTACTCCCTGAATAAAGAGGAAAAAAATTAGGATACCCTAAACTATGAGCAGCCTATATAAAAAATATTAAAATGTCATCAAAATCTAATGCCTCGAAATTGCTAAGGTTATAATCATTTTCATCATTCCTAATAATCATGGCAAGATTGTTATCTGATCATAGCAAATTAATCGTGAGTATGTAAGCTTCACTTTGTTACAAAAATGATTACACAATTAATTCAATATATATAGTGAATTCCATTTTCCAGAACTTTAAGCACGTTTCTGGTGCATTTTTTCACTTTACTATTACAAAATTATGGTCAGCATTGCCTTACATGTCAAAAATGTTATAACGAAATCACATGTACAGATATCAAACACATGTGAAAAACATAAAAAATACCAATGAATAAAGCTCTGATCCAAGTTAAGTTCTTATGCAGTATTATATTTAGTTCAGATATGGAGAAATAAAACTAAAATAAAGATACTGCACTTGAATTAGCTTTAGCAAGATCAAAATTTACGTGTTGGCAGGAATTCCTGTTTATATATTTTGAAGCACGCTCTAACCGAGAAAAATAAATTAATAGCCAATACAGATAAAGTTCAGATAAAACAGGACATAATCAAATATTCCATAAAAAAATCTGCCATGTAGACGCGTGATGTCATCCTCTCTTAAACTAATAATTTTTAAATCCGGCCTCGCTGAACTTGTAAATTAATGATGGAGCCTCATATTGGGAGTTTTATTACCATATATATAAGCTTCAGTGTCTTTGTTTTTCCTTATAGGTTTCACTATCCACATTTGTGAGTCTATTGCCTGTGCAAATCCTTTGTTTTTTTTCTTTTGGCACAATATGTTCTTAAACCTATTCTATGTATAAATGATGAGACTCATATTGTTGGAAGTGAATCCCATGTTATGAGTTTTGATACATTTCCGATTTCTTTTGAGTAGCACTGAATTCTAAGTAAATTGTATGTTCAAATACTTATTGTTCTTCCTCAAGGAGAAGGACTGAGGGAGAAGAAAGCCATATCGGTTTTCAATGGTGTCTTTATCGTGTCGTGTTTGGTATCGTACTGTAAGTTATCTGTGCTTGTGGAGGATACAGACCGTCTGCAATAGTTCATCTGTCAACACGGTTTAATTGACAAGATGTGCAAGGGTTAATATTTATTAGTTGCCATCACCTACTTATATACTGAGTCTTATCTAGGGTGAGAGAAAGAACAAATCTAAAAATAATTTGAACTCTTGGAACAATCTGCCAGAATGCTGTGACGGCACCGAGTGTGAGCTCTTTCAAGATCAGACTTGACCAACACTGGAGCGGGTTCAGATACATTCAGGAGCCAGTACATGCCCAGTACTTGCCAACAGTGCGTAACAGAGATGTTACCGAACATTCAAGCGGCTAAAGAGCCGATCAGTGGCCAACCTGTCCTGGAGTATACCAATTGCGGTCACAGCCTCTGGTTTAAGAAGCCACAAGAACAGTACAGATAATTGTCAGATCTGACTTTACTGGGGTGAGAGGTGTGAACTCTTGGAACAATCTTCCAGAGAGTGTTGTGACAGCACCTTGTGTGAGGTCCTTCAAGACCAGACTTGACCAACACTGGCGAAGGTTCAGATACATTCTGGAGCCAGTACATGCCCAGTACTTGCCAACAGTGCGTGACAGAGATGTTACCGAACATTCAAGCGGCTCAAGACCCGATCAGTGGCAAAGAGATTAAAGTAAATTAAAATGAAATACTAATAATTACATTGACGCTTGTTATCTCCGCTGCCTCCGCCCACCTGTCAGGGAGTTGGGACTGGGTTTGTTTACTTTTCATATTTTATTTACTTTTCAATGAAGAAGTGTATATTATAGAAAGCATCTTTTAAAAAATATATATTTCTTGTATTAAACTTTTAATTGTATTTATGTCGTAGTTAGGAATAATATTAACTGATTTGTGCCTAACTTAGAACTGACCCTAAATTTCTAGAGAAATTTCATAATTCATGAATAAGTTAACTCTTTGATAACGACACCCTATATCTTCCTGAAGATAACATTTTAAAATGTACTCTTTAATAGTCGGCCATAAGACATATTTCAAGTTGGGAAGCACAGTCTATGCACCATATGAATTCAATTATAAAGATACATGCATTCCACCTCCTTTACGCACACATTCTTATTTTCAGTAAAATAAGAATTAAATTATACTATTTCATAAATATAATTATGGTTGTTCGCGAATAAACTGAAAAAAGTATTTAAGAGTTTTCAGTCATTATTAAACGCCACATTGTTTATAACCTGACTGACACTTGGGGTGTAATGGAGGCTCCCAGGATGCACCGAAGATTTCTGTTAATATTTGTTTTTGTAGCTTATTGTGCTGCCTTGACAAAGGTTAGTCCTCTGTAAACTGTTACTACGGCTTATTAATTGGTTGTGACTCGTTTTATGCCATGACGGGAAATTGGTGTTTGCAGTGTATTTTTTTTCCTGTTAGAAATAAAGGTCCAAACCTTGTGAATGTTTCCCATTTAATGTAGATCAGCTTAAAATTATAAGTGTTTACATGTTGTGTTGATAATACTGTATTTGATAAGGTAAATTTTTACTTGAGCACCGATCTTTGTTTGGATGTTAAGAATATGTTTTTCCGATGACATTTGATGAGTTTCGAATAATTTTATATTCTTTTCCTCCGGAAATCACTAGTTTTTGCCCCCCCCCCCCCCCCCCAACAATAAAGGGGAGAGAGCCTGGAAATCTGGGTTTTTGGGTGGGGGAGAAAACAAAAACGAATTATTTAACCTTACCCCTATCCAGGGATCCGACTAATTACCCAAATGTACCCAAATGTAGCCGCAAAGAAGTCAAATAATGGTCCTACATGAATAAATCGGACTGCCAATCACTTCTCGACTAGTATTTGGTGTCACAAAGTAAAAAAAAAATGGAAAACGTAATTTAATCTGAGTTAATAGATCGAGTGCATGTACCTAACCTAACCTAACCTAACCTCACCTAACACAGCTCAGATTAAATTAAGTTTACCAATTTTTTGTGACTGACACCAAATAATAATCGAGAAGTGATTCACAGCCCGATTTATTCTTGTAGGGCCATCATTTGACTTCATTTCGACTACATTTGGGTAATTACTCACTCCCTCGGTACATGCACGCGATCTATTAACTCAGATTAAAGTAAGTTTTCCAATTTTTTGTGACTTTGTGACACCAAATACTAGTCGAGAAGTGATTGGCAGTCTGATTTATTCATGTAGGACCATTATTTGACTTCATTGCAGCTACATTTGGGTACATTTGGGTAATTAGTCGGACCGCTATCCAGGGATTCCAGGGGCTCTGCCCCTGGACCCCCGGTAGGCCTAGCATAAACTAACCTAAATGTCTCAGTAGTTAAAAAGTTTGGGGCGCGCCATGTCCGAAAGTACAATACCTTAGTTTGAAGTGGAAGGACCGGGGATACTTAAGATTTGGATAGAATGATCGTCTTTCTTGTAAAACTCGGCAATAAACTTTAAATAATTGTAGGAGCACAATTAACAACCAACCTCCACCACGGCCATTGTGAGACTGGTCAATGAAATTACCCAGGCTGCTTCATTTGAAATAAATCAAATGTGATTGGTAAAAAAAAAATTTGCGTGATGATATCGATACATCAGTGGTCACGACTGGATGACGTCAGTCAATATTGCGCATGCGTCATGCGCAGATAATATCTCCTCAAGGTAAACAAGACATGGCGACATTTGTGACTGAGCGAATTTAATAATATTGAAAAATTAATATCTCAGTTATCCTTAATTTCCGGCTGAAATATCATAAAAGAAAAGGGTTTTAGAATTGTCTAAGCATTACGAAATACATATTAATAATAGCGAGAGAAAAACCGGTGCATAAAGAAAAATTCACCTTTGATAATGTTGAAAGTTTGTGATCTAAAATGCAATTATTGTGTTCAAGGCTGAGTACGAGGATAAACGGTGCATTTGCGTCTGCCCTGATCCATCTGTTGTCAATGGCACCAAGAGTAACCGTATGGTGTACAAGGACCCTGTTGCTCCAAGCAAGTGGTGAGTCACATTCAGTATACTGTACCTTAAAATTTCAGTAAATTGTGAACTGTATCTCCATCTAACATACTTCATTTTTTTATTAAATTGGATGTACAGTATATAAGGTACTGAAGTCTCATGGATTTTGAAGGTTTCAACACCTTTTACAGGGATTCTGTCTAACTGTAATGCTGTTCAGTATGTATCCCACCCTTGTACTGTAGTAGCCTCTTATACATGCTGAGAATACGGAAATCCATGTCTTTGGTCAAGTCCCCAGAGCCTTATATATATTATATGTACTATCTGTTATAAATTTTTGTGGTGTAATTCACTTGTTTGGAGAAGATCTGATGCTGTTGGAAGAAGACACAGCAATTAATTTGTGTAACACTCAGTTGTTTCATCCTTTGGGGTTATGAGAGACTCATTGAAATGTGGACACATTTCCTAGACTCCTGGAGGGTTGCTTTGAAGATTAATGAAGTGAGTTTTTTTTCCACATCTTGCCATTTGAGTAGTAAAGTAGGCTTTAAAATGTGTGTGTCAGCTGAGTGGGTACAGTGCCTGTCTCTGATCCTTAGGATCACTGATTTGATCATGAGGCTTTCCCAGTCCACCCAGCTGTACATGGGTACTTAACTTTACAGGTAACCAAGTACTGTACAATGCTATCAATGCTGCCACTTGACATTTGGAAGGTTTGGTGTGCTGTATCCACACTGTACCTGATGCCTATGGGACCCACTTTCAAGCTACAGTACCTGTATATAACTTTATAGTGTACAGTACTGTACATATTTTTAGGACTCTACTTGGGATCATTACAACATTCATAACAAATAACAGTACTGTAATTTAATAATTTGTGTTGTATGTGGGTTTTTCTTAATTTAGTTCTTTTCCATTATAACACTTAAGTTTTATCTTCATATAAAATCAAATTTTATTTCTTAATAACCTTTGTCTTCAGTGACTGTGACAACGTAGTTCTTCCCAAAGTTGGTGATGACATCAGGGGTCGAGAACAAGAATTTTGCCCACGCTGTGAGTGCAAGTATGAGAGCCGTAACAGCACCACCATTAAGGTCAGTTTGTTTTATTACTGTGTAGTCATTGGACAAAATTTTAATCAACTTAATTAACTTCTTCAAATCCTACGATGTGCTTGGCAAGCTCAACAATATTTCTTTGAATGTTTGGCACACATGCCGGAAATTTTGCAAAATAACCGATTTCGCAAACAAACTGTAATATATATATATCCTGTTGATTATTTCATTCATAGATCATTCATTTTGTGTGTGCACAATATATGATACCCCAAACCTTCTCTCCTGTAATTTATATCATTTTTCATTTTCTAATTCTTCCTCATATTTTTATTTATTTTTATTTTTTTATTTTATCAGGTTATTCAATACAATAATTTAGTATTTATTTTAGACAATAGGCCATTGTCTACATAGCATGGACAAACTTTTACATATTGTGAATTTTAAAGTTCTCAAATATTGTATGGACTGAGGAAGAGTTACATAAACAGTAACTTCATAGAATGTTTGTAAAGAACGCAAAAGTTTTATGTTTATTGTCATTGGAGTTTCACCAACAGGTCGTTGTCATTCTGGTGATTTGGATCATATCTTTGCTGGTGGTGTACATGGGCTTCCTTTTGTGCCTGGATCCTCTGCTCAACAAGCGACGCTCACAGCCCTCCTATCAGGAGCACACCAATGAAGAAGAAGATGCAGGTGTCGTTGGGGGAGCTCCAGGTATGGCCCAACCCCTGCGTGTGCGGCCCAATGTCCTGGGTCGTGTGGGACATCAGCAAGACAAGTGGAAGCGGCAGGTGCAAGAGCAACGCCGCAACATATATGACAGACACACCATGCTCAACTAATATTTGTTTTCACATCTGTATTTATCAATTGTAAGAATGTCAGTATAATGTATTGGAGGAATAGAATATACAGTATTATTCCATCAATCTTTTCAATACTTTTTTATCTTCTTTCTTTATTTTTGGTTTCTCCATTCTCTTAACTTTGTAGCCATATCCTAGAAAATTTACCTTGGTTGCTTATAATCTCCTTAAATCTTTTCCTTGTACTACTGAATTAACATGGGCTGTATCTTACCTTCCCTGAATATTTCCTTTCATAAATTATTTCCTCTAAATTGTCAGTACTGAAGTTTGTCTGTAACTCGGTCAGTATGAAAAGGATCAATAATTTTCATCTCCTTGATAGTGCTGAATTTTTTGTCAATATATGTTCTCAATTATTCTTTTCTTTACAAATAACTATATCTCATACGCCGGCAAACGTTCCTCCAACACATCCACCTTGATTTGATTCAAATTCACATTCATTATATTTTTCTACACACACTTGTGGGATGTGCTTATTTAGAGTGTATATTATAGAGAGGACTGGAAACTGATACAGAGATAGTGAAATGTTTAGTGGAGGGACAAAATGAAGGAGGCTTATGAAATTTATTGAGGTAAGTCAGTAATTTATGTTTGGACAACTGTTATTTGTTGTGTATGATGTTAAAAAAATGCCAGGAGAAGGATATACTTAATTGGACAAACTGAAGTCACTGTGTACTTCACACTGTCACCTGAACCCCTTAATTACAGTGCCACTCACCTGAGTACAGTACATTTGTTTATTGAGTAAGACAGCTCTTCAAGTTGAGTGAATTAGCCCCTCGAGCACAGTTATTTAACCATCTGAATATAATGACACTGTATGCAGGGTCAGGGTTATAATCATCAAACACAGGGACTAAGAAATGCAGATTTGGAGCTCCCCCCCAACCTTTCCCTTTAATTTCATCCCATACCAGAGAGAGACGTTATGTAATAGATGAATGAAACACTCATCCATTCCCATCTTTTTACTGAATACAGTACAGGACTATAAATCTCAGTTGGACTCTGCCAGTTACAGGTTTTCCACTGTTTATTCACTATGCTATTGTAACATCTTACATTTTAGATCAGTGCTTTATTAGCTAAATACTGTAATATGCTTTTACTGTATTGAAGCATGGGGAGCACAATATTTATATGTGTCCACATCTTTAATTTTGTGTGTCGTCGTGCTTGGGGCTGGAAGCTCATCAAAACTTTATATTTTGGTTGAGGGTTACAGTACTCTTTGTTTATCATTCTGATCTGTTATTAGAATGAATTATTTCTCTCTCGGTTTTCTCTCCTCTCTCTCAGGTCTTCTGAATGCAAAAAAATTTTATGAGCACTTTCATGTGAAAGTTAGTATGTGCATACAAATATGTACATGCACAGCACATACATACATTTGTTGCATATGTGTGTACATATATAAATGAATATCTGGAAAATTAATTTGGTACAATTTAGCTCCTTGTATATGTTTACTTTACCATCTGTATATATAGTCAGCAATATTGTTCTGTCTTAAAAAAGGGGAGCAGTGACTGAGTGGATACAGTGTTCACTTCCTCTTGTAAACTTCACTAGTTTTTACCTGGGGCAAACAGAGTCTAACCAACTGTGAATGGCTATCTGACTTAACTGTACAATGTATAGGAAGTGAAGGTAATTAAAAGCAGTGCCATGTATACTGCCTCCTTGTATTCCAAAGGTTTAACATACAGTGAGCTGTATTAGAACTGCCCATAAGAGGCCATCATGCTTGTGTGATCCGTTTTCATGAGCTCATGAAGCTTGTATATCATTTAATGCCCCAGTGCGGTTAGACCATAAATTACCTTTACTCCTCGATGTGATGTATTTCAAAACAAACACTACCTCTCCTGTTGTCTCAATAGGGCTGGTAAGTGTGATTGCAACATCATTTCCTTTATCCTTGTTTTTCAAAAATTTTTATACAGTAATCATATTTCGAAACGTATAACGAGTACAATTTCAAATAAGGCTAATTCCACTTTTACAAGAAACCATTTTAGGATTACTGTACACAGAAAAATAAATTGCATTATGACAAATGACTGAAGTGTAACTGGTAGCTCCACATATTCCCATATAAGGAAAGAAGGGCTACCAATGTGAAACCAGATGCGGGAACTTTGTAAAAAAATAAATTCCTGGTTTGTCATATTGTTTGACATCGAAGGGGAGAAATTTATTTATGGTCTCTACCTGGGATGAGTTAATGGATGTTGATGCAGTACTACTCCCTTGAGTCATGCAGCAGTCATATTATTTTGCTTTTTTATAAAGAAATATTCACCTGTAGACTTCAAAATATTATAAGGATTATACCTGTACAGTATACCTATACAGTAGAGCATAGCTTCATTGAGGTACAGGTATTAACATGTACAGTATGCTGAAATTTTAATCTGTGGGCAGGTGTTGAAAAAGAAATGTATTAATCATTTAGCATGAAGGCCATATTTAGTTGACATAAAAATCATATACCTGTACTGTACTGTATATATTAGTTGACATTGAATGTTTTTATATATACAGTATATATATTTATATATATATATACTGTATAATCAGTCCCTTATTTATGTATATTGGCAAATATAGAAATAAGAAAGTTGTTCCTGCCTTTGCCTAACAGAAATTGTCATGAGGGCAATGATGAAAATTTTTACAAACAAGTATACTGTATACTGGTAAATATTTGGAGGATAAAAGATTCCTGCCAAGGTCGGATGTTAAAGGGTCAGACTATTAATGTACAGTACAAGTAGTCTTGAGTATCCAAGATTAATTTTTTCATAAAGATATAATTTTAGAATGTGTCTGAGTACTGTTAAACAAGATAAAGAAACATATTGACTTACCTGTTTATTATACAGTGAAGGTGCATGATGAATTATCCATATTGCAGAACAAGAAATAAAATATCAGAGTACTGTATAAATGAATGGGAGGAGTAATGAATAATTAGTTTTTAAAGATTATGAATGATTTTGATGTACAGTATATTTAATAAATTTACCATGAGTTATTAATTTTTTGATGTGTGAGGTGAGGGAAAATAATGCTCTTCTTAATTGGAAATTCATAACTTTGGCAATAAGAAAGTTAGAGGTCGAGGAGTGTTTTGTTCATATGGCTATGACATTGTATCAGTGCTCTGAAACTGCTGAGAGAGTAAATAGAGAGAAAAGTAAGATTTTTGGGGTGAAAGTAAGTGTCTGTCTTGAGCCCCTTTCCCTTCCATTTATCATAAGATTTTGGGACTGGTCTGCCCTGGAAGTTGTTGCATGCAATGATTTAGTGCTGGTAGCAGACACACTGTAGTGTTGAAGTGACGGGAGAAATTTAATCGTGTTAAGGGTCTTGAGAGAAAATATGCCAAAAATAAAAATATGGGTTAATGGCATGGGTGAATGACCCTTGATGGAAAGTGGAAAATGGCCATGTATTGCCTAAAGAAATGTGTCACAGCATCTCAATGATGTTTCAGGAGAGTGGAAGATGAGTACACAGGTGCAGCAGTGTAAATGGCGGACTGCAGAATGTTCCTGACAGTGTTCTGTATGTACAGATAATCATATGGCCTTTGAAAGGCTGGAAAAACTCAACGTGGATTGTGTCAATGAATTCTGCCTCGTGGATGATATGATCAGTGCTGAATCCTGCTCATTTTCAAGAGTTAGAAATGACTGGAGGAAGTTTAGGGAGTTGCTGCCATTGTAGACAAGAAGACCCTTTCTTCACGTGAAAGGAAAGATGTATGTAACTGGTGTGAGAAGTGTGATACTGTATGGCAGTGAGACGTGGCAGTTAAAGAGGATGGCATATGCCGGCTTAAACGAGCTGTAATAAGAATGGTGAGGTGGATATGTTACTTTTACTTTTATCCTCTTCACCACTGATCGGCTCATTAGCCGCTTGGGCAATCGGTCACATATGTGTTACGCACTGTTGGCAAGTACTGGGCATGCACCGGCTCCTGAATGTATTTGAACCTGCTTCAGTGTTGGTCAAGTCTGGTCTTGAAAGAGCTCACACTCGGTGCCATAACAACACTTTCTGGTAGATTGTTCCAAGAGTTCACAACTCTCACTCCGAAAAAGTTTGTCCTCACAGTTTTCTGCACCTGCGGCTTCTTCAATCTTGAGCTGTGACCCCTTGTGGGGCGAGCGTCTGCCAGCTCCAGGTAAGGACACTCGAATGAGTAATGCCCCTTGAGATGCTTATACACCTCAATTTTCCTCAACCATTTTTGAAGCTCACAGAGCTCCTTCTGCAGCTCTTCACAATCCGCATGGTTCTTGATTAAGAGAAATAACGTGGCGTTATGGGCAAACATTTGTATGGAGGAGTGTACAACGTCAGGCATGTCATTTATGAAACAAACAACAGTGGGCCCTAGACACTGCCCTGTGGTACCATGTTCAGAGCTAAAAATATGGCTAGGTATTGAGAGTATTACTGTTTTGGTGAGATTTTGCCTAGAGGTAGATTGAGATGATTTGGGCATATGGAGAGAATAGAGAAGACAATTTGGGTCAAGAGTCTAAATGCAGATGGGAGGAGAGCTAGGGGTAGGCCAAGAATGACATGGGGAGAGGTTGTAAGAAATGAATTGTGAGTTAACCTGTTCGGAGAGGCTGCGAGAGAATATGCATTGAGAGCTGCCATCAGGTATTGTAATGGTTAACCCATGCAAGCAAGGAAAATGACCTTAAAGCACTGATGATGATGATAATGACCTTGAGGGACAAAACTTTAAATTTAATGTGAGTATACAATACATACAATACCTGTATATTGAAGGAATACATTATTAATTCTGTACTGCACTTAATTTGCACACACACACATGCATATTATATATATATATATATATATATATATATATATATATATATATATATATATATATATATATATATATATATATGCTGCTTTTTTTAAATCTTAATTTATAATGCAAATATTATTAAAATGTTTACTTATTCCGTATTTGTTTAATATATAATTATTTAAATTTTTGCAGTAAAAAATATAGAGTGGCGGTCGAAGCAGAGACGGAATATGATTTATGATGATTAATGTATTTCGTTCATAGAATCAATTAAGTTGAAGATTTTTTTTTACTTCTATACCTATATTTATGTTTTACGAAAATAAAAGATTTACATTAAGACATGTGGAGACCACCACCGGGCGGCCCACCTGAACAATGTAAACAACAACACTGTCAGGAGCGGCGAGTTAGGTGTGAGCTGGAGCGCCACTACCATACACGTGTTGTTACCACTCCTGCCAGTATGAAAGGCAGAATACAAGACTTAGAGGTGAGGTTTTCCCTAGTTATCTACGTGGCTAATTCAACACAAGGGCGGAATGAGAAAGTTTTCGGGCCTCAGTCGGTGCCACGGTTATATTTCGTTATCCACCCACCACATTTTTTTTAAAATTGGAAATATATTTTTCGCGGTAATTATATAGGAATAATCCGCGAGCGAAATTGATTGAAAACAATTATATAAACGCCTGGTTAATATTTAGGACTAACCCGCCAGGGCTGCATATCGCTGATGCGGCCGTATCGTCTCGCATCCAGAAAATACCTCGAGTTTCACCATATCATTGTAAGTTTCTTTCTGTTTAATATACAGTTCCGGGGAAATAAGGTTAGGTAGGTTTGTTTGGTTAGTTCTGTTCTTCATACCCACATTTCCACAAACTACAACAGTGTCCACTATAATATAACAATGAAAATTCAGCGTTTTTATACTTGTTTTCAATCATTTTCGCTCGCGGGTTAGTCCTATATATGTACCAAACTAGGGATTTTCATTGTTATATTATAGTGGACACTGTTGTAGTTGTGGAAATATGTTAAAAAGTTTATATTTTTCCAATAAACGCTACTTAATATTTGTGGCTATGAAGAACAGCCCTAACCAACCAAACCTACCTAACCTTACCTAACTTCCCCGGTATATTAAACAGAAAGAAACTTGCTATGATATGGTGAAATTTGAGGCATTTTCTGGACGTGAGATAATACGGCTGCATCGACGGCTGCTGTTTTGGATGATTCTGACATTTATCTTTGGAGCAAATCACTTTTTTTTCTTTTTTTTCTTTTTTTTTTTTTTTGTTAGGTTAGGTTGGTTGGTTCGTTCGTTCCTTTGGTATGAGACAAGGCTATTTTTGGTGTATTACTCAAATCTGACCTTCATTTTTTGTTCAAATTAAATAAAAAAAATGAAAATTTTAATTTTAACAGAAACTGCTAATTTGCACAAAAATGGAGGTCAGATTTGAGTGATACACTCTGGCAAACAGAATCGTCATGTTTTTGAAATTTGGGTTTGCCAACTAAAAGAATAGGACTACTGCTAATTCTTTTACATTTATGTGTTTGTCGCAAAGGAAGTCGCTCCACTTCCCTTTGACGGAACTCTCCTTTTGAGGAATGGTATCCCCAGGGAGATGAACCAATTAGATTGTCCAAATTGTTCCACCATGACAGATGATTCTTGATCTGAATAGGGAGAGAAGAAGCAATTTTTCTGTTTCTGTGAAGCAAATTCGACTCCAGATGAGTTAGTTGCTTCTTCCTTAACTTGCCCAAAGGAACTACAGTACTATGGTGGCAAAATTCAACTGACCCAGTAGTTTTTCCCAATCGTGCGAAGAAAGCTCTTGCTTTACACAATAGGCTTCTACTTGGTTTATCACATCTGTTACCTTTGCTTCTGGTAGGCTGACTGACTGCTGATTGGTGTCCCAATGGAGACCTAACCAATCCAATTTCTGACATGGTATGAGATTTGATTTGACCTGGTTTATCTTTAATCTTAGGGTTTGAAATAGTACTAGTGTCTGTTGGGTCGCCCTTTGACAATCTTCGAAAGAGTTTCCCACTATCAACCAATCATCTAGATAAGCAAAAGTTCTTATGCCCTCCTTCGCAAAGATCTCTCTAGGGATGTTTGCCAGTTTTGTATTCACCTTTGGTGCAATTGTCAGGTTGAATGGCATCACTGTGAATTGATAACTTACATCCCCCACTGCGAACACTAAAAACTTTCTGTACCTGGGAGCAACAGGCACGTGATAATAGGCATCTTCAAGATCCACTTTTGAAATCCAAGCATTGGGCGGAAGTAGATGCCTCAGATGATCGTAAGTGATCATCTTGAAACTTGTTTTGGTAATGAACTTGTTCAGGACGGAAAGATCTAAAATCCACCTAAATTTGTTGCTGCCTTCCTTGGGGATTGGGAATAGGCGAGACATGAAACATTTCTCTGACTGCAACAGTTCTATCACACCTCTGTTTAACATTTGAATTACAAATTTTGTGAGTAAGGGGGTAGATTTTTTACCCCTTTTTGGTAACGCTAGGGGAGGGCGCCTCAACCAAGTCCATGTGAGGCCCCTTTTGATTGTCTTGTAAACCCATATGGAAGAAGTCCACCTGTTTTCCCAACCCCCTAGACGACCCAGCTGTCTGGCTTCATTGGGAGGGAGTGGTCGCTGATGTGGTGGAATAAGGTCTCCTCCCACTTCTCAACAAACGGCCACCTCTACTACGTCTTGAATTTTCCTCCTCTAAAGTTTCCTCTAGGTTGATAACTGAACCTAGGAGCTGGTAATCAAAGCTAGATGTCGCATTCTGGACTACAGGTATATCCACAAAAACTGGTTTTTAGAAAAAATGCTTTTTTCATGTGAAAAAAGGTGATGGGTGCATAATGAAAAATAACCCTTCATCCTTTATCTTGTTAACATACTGCATTAAATTTAGGTATTATTTCATTAGTGGGCCCAAATGAATTTCTTAATTAAAAACACGTTTTTCACATATACATGTAGTTCAAACTAGTCTAAGACATTTATGGCATTTCCGTCGGAAGTTTATATTTTTTAAGTATTTTAATCTATAAAATTACCAGTCGATTTAGGATAGTAGCCAGATTTTGGCTACGTTAGAGCGGTTAGCGCAAGAAACGAGGGTCAGATTCGTTTGAATCGCAACTAGATCCATAGGAAAAACATATTTTTTATGGAAAAATTTAAACCTGGCCACTATCATAAATTGACCAAATTATCAACAATATTACCCTGTACAATAAAACTTCGATTAACCGACCACATAATTATGGGGGGAAGGGGCCGACGGATAATCCAAAAGGTCGGTTAATAGTACATAAAGTCTACGGAAATAAAGCATTTAAGTCCCTCTATTCATTTTTGTTCATTTGCCATTCATATTTCAATAGAATTTGCTTAAAACATTAACCACTTTAGTAAATGAATATGAACCAGCACAGAAACCGTGAATAAAAATTGGAAAAGTCAAAGAACATATTGCATCACAAAAATTGTGACCAAGTCCCAGGTTGCTGATCTGACTTTCTGCCTCATTTACACACAACTGCAGGGTCTCAATTGTTTCTCTTACTATTGACAACACAACATATATACAGGTACATTGTTTCTCGCTCTTGATTTTTTCATTTTTGCATTTTTTTATGGTTCTTTATTACTATTATTATTATCATTATCATTATTAATATTATTACATTATCGCCCCCCAGGCCCCGATGTGGGTCACTGACCTGTGCCCGGGTGGGCTAATCCCTGTAACAATATATATATATATATATATATATATATATATATATATATATATATATATATATATATATATATATATATATATATATATATATATATATATATATATATATATATATAATCGAGGTTTTACTGTACTTGTTTAAAGTGGGCAGGGCTTTGAAGTCGAGGGAAAATGTGGGGTAAAATACTAAAAATAACACCAAACATACGTTTGAAAACCTGACCTAACATTTCCTTACTTGTAAAAATTTTAAGAATCAATTTAGAATTTATGAAGCCCTCCTCATCTGAACACCGAAAACACCCACACATACTAAAAACCGAAAACATGAATAAGGTAAACTTTTTATACTAAAAGAATTATGCAAAATGTATTCCTCCTTCATTTTTTGTCAGTTTCCTAAGGTACCGTAAGCGAACTTTTATCTTCTGTAGAGAAATTTCCTCAAGATTGTATCAAGGCTGGACTGCTCTTGTCAAATTTTACTTGCCAAAGTCCTATTTTGCTTTAAAGAACCTCTATCACACAGGTGGTACACTGCACAGTTCCTGTATGTAGTAGGGGGTATGTACTCAACATCATGAAATACATTAGAACATACTGTGATCCAATAAAGTAGTACTAACTTGACTGATGTAACTTAATAAATTTTACTACAGTATTTTGTTGGTGGTACTGTAAAGTACTAGTATTTCTTTTTCCTCAGGAATAACTCAGAGTAGATGGAGGAATTGCACTTTTCTCATTTTTTTCTCTAGTTTTTCTTACAAATAAAAATGCCTATTAATCTTAAACACTTTAGGTGAACAAATGTCGTTATGGTTTTTCATCTTTTTTAATGTATTTTTAGTCTTCTCTTATATTTCACTTATCTTGTAATTGTGAATGCAGACTGAGGGAGATGGCAATGGAAATGAGGTGCCCAGCTTAGAGGATGAAATGGCGAGCGGTGGGGAAGATGAAGGTGTAGATAATGATGAAGAGGATGGAGAAGAAGACGAAGGGGATGAAGATGAAGAGGGCAATGATGATGATGATGGTATCAGTGATCAAGATGAAGAAACAGACCAAAGCAATAAGAGGAAACTTGTTGACCAGGTTTGTTATAATGAATAAATTACCATGAACATTTCTGAAATCAGTGGTATAACCTTACTTTCTTTTTTATGTCGGTAAGTTTGCTTCAGTCACTGTAGAAAGTACTGCCAGAAGTGTTTTTTTTTTCCTTTCATCTTCTTCCAGTCAATTGACACACATTTGGCAACTACAGTAATTGATCGTCAGTAGCTCCAATCTCTTCGAACCAACGGGCCAAAGAACTTATCCCGTATGAAGTCTTTTCTTACCAACAGATTTACACAAAACAGTCAACTCCTTCAAACGGCCATGGTTGCTAGGAGTCACTCGGTAGAGCAGTACATATTCTTAAGTCTCTTTATCACTCGGATTTTGCTAGTTTAGTGCACACACACACACAATAGGTTGTCAATTTATATTTTACTATACCAGTATAAAACTTTCTTATATTTGGAAGAATAAGGTGATCCGGGTGCTTTACTTTTTGTGTGAAACTAGGTAGAATGTGATGTGTTGAATGGATTACAGATATAGATGTTCAGAACCTCTATTAAACATTGTAATGAAGTACCAGGGGCTTAGAGTAAATAATATTGTACTGTATAAGATTGAAGAGTTTGCTTAATGGGAAGATGTCAAGTGTACAGTACAGTATATTGACACTAAGACTTACAAAAAGAGTACCCCTATACTGTACTACAATGTACCATATACAGTACAGGTATACAGTGCAGTCCACTACTGTACAGTGTGTAGATCTCTTGTTTTTCATAATTGCTATAGCTGGAGAAAAATTTTGAAGTACAGTAATATACTGTACAGTGTAGTAGATGTCATTTTTCCCTTTTATCATTTTAAGACTTTAGAGAATTTATATTAGCTAAATTACCAAGTGAAAAAGATTTTTGTGTAAAAAATTAACATAGGTAAAGATGTATTCTACAGTATAGGAAGTTCATGCATTTGTCAAGTGTCAGACTATCAAAGAAGATATGTGTTGATGTACTGTACTCGATATAGATGTATATAATGGCTGAAACTTAAAAATGTTTATAAAAAAAATTTCTTCAGTTAAAAGATACTTTGAAAATAAATGAGTAAATTTTACCATACTTAATATTTTTATTACAGGGTGGAAAAAAAGCAAAGTCTGCAAAAGTCGAGGGCAAAGATGGCGGCCTGTACCGGCCCCCAACAATGGATGAACTGAATGCTCTCCGGGAGACTCAGACATTGTATCATTCTAACCTCTTTCGTTTGCAGGTATGCTTTCTGTTGGTGTAAGATAAGTAATAACTACTTCATTTATGTTTATATCCATCCTAATCATTATTGTCACTCATCATCATCGTCTCATGGCCATTTTCCTCACTTGTCGTGATTACCTCATGGCAGCTATCTGTGCTGCATGGTTTCTTGCAGTCAGGTTCCTAGCTCCTTGGCTCTTCTCCCCTCCATGTTTAGGCTCATGCACCTCTTGACCTAATTAGTCTCATCCATTCTATCCACAAACCCTTACCATTTCAGCTTGCCTCTGCAGAGGACTTTGCCAAGGTTTTATCAGGGTCTCCTGTTTTTCATTATCACATTACACATCCACCTTTTCATTCTCATTTCAGCTTGCTTAAGTCTACTTATATCAGTCGACTTATATCATCCTCTTTCGCTGCCATACAACATCACACTTCTCACACCAGCCACGTTCTTCCTTTCACTTGGAGGGGAGGTCCTGTTTATGTTAATAAAGGCAGCAGCACCCGAAACTTCCTGTAGCCATTTTTTACTCTTGCAACTGAGCAGGCTTCAGTACCCCTTCTGGCATTGGTCATATCACCCACACAGTAAACACATAAATCCCACTCTAGGAGAAGATAAAGTACAGAAAACCGAGAGCAGGGCATGTTTCAACAGTAACCTATGGTCCTCTTCAGTTGTGTGTCACGCTGTGCCTTTGTAATACAGTAAACATTGGTTGTAAATCTGAGGGAGCAGCTTGTCAGGTTCTGAGAGGTTTGTGCGAGTAACTTCAAAGTGTCAAGACCCGATTTTTCATTATCACTCATGCACTACCTAATTTATAGCAACTACCCCTCCTATGCACAGGCTGGTTGTGATTTTCTTGCACGGAAGAGCCACGCTGCCTCTTATTTTTCTTTGGATAGATTTTTCAGCATATGATTTAATTGTTTCGTTTAAAACCAACTACAGTATATTCTATGTATAATTGATTACTCTTTTACATGAAACCAGAAAAAGGGTAGAAAAAAGAAGAAATACCCTGTATTGTAATTTTGATGATACATTACAATTTTCAATACAGTAGTCAACTTGTATTTTAGCCAACAAACTACCAAATAAGGACAATAAGTGTTACTTAACAAAAATAAGCTGACATTTTTATGCTTTATATTGGTGAAAAAAAGAGGACTGTAATAGTAAAGCTGGTATATTAAAAATAACTAGAATATCTAGAAATTTTTTCCCCCCAAATTTTATTCTCTTTAGTTTTTCCTCTACACCAGCTCCAAATACCGTGGATAATTGTTGACACTAGATGCTCAGCTGTTTTTTATGTATACATGTACTACTTTACTGTATATTTAAGTGGCTGAAAAACCATCACAGTTTCTGGAATTTGAAATACAAAATGTCATACTTGGGGGAGCTTTTACTATTTGGAATTGGTTGATTGCCAAAACAAATTTATAAAAAAAGATCTTCATGTGATGTTTATTTCTGAACAGATGGACGAGGTGTTGACTGAGGTCAGCATGAAGGACAAGCATTGCCAGCAGTTGGATCAGTGGCTTGTTCAGTTATCTGCTTTCCTCAAGTCCTTACCAGCCTCATCAGAATACCAGGTCATATAAGGCTTAGTTCTCCCAGTATGGACTGATAAGTGATTAATTTCAAACTACCAATTGACTTTATTGATTATTCATTATATATTTAACATAAGTACAGAATCTCAAAATAGTATCTGTCCACACACTGTGTGAATCATAAGACTACAGATGATAGATATTGGGGTATGCATTTACTTTGAGATATAGTTTATCATAAGTAATGCAATTTATGTTTATTTTGGCATAATTAATATGATATGCAATTATCAAATGTAGTAGGCTCAGTATGCCACAGAGCCATGCATACCAACCCTCCCGGGACATCACAAGTTGCCTGTAGCATTTCAGAAGTCATCGAACCCATCCTGGCAGATACTTTTTTGAGATATATTCTGTACCTCTGGTTGTGAGGTGACGCCATTTATATGATGCCTTACACATTTACAAAAATAGACTATATCTATTTTGAATTAAAGAAAAATGCCAATAATTAAGGTTTCATGTCATACAGTAGATATATAGAAAATCATTGAAACTACAGTGAACCCTCACTTTACGCGGTCAATTGAACCCACGGAGGCCGGAGGCCGTGTAAAGCGAGAAACGCAGAAACGCGTAAAGTGAACAACATAACATATGGGATTAAATGAAATAGAGACCGGCTGACCCCCAAACTCCACTTTTTGCGACACAATACCTATGTTCTAGTAAAAATAACATCTTAATTTTATGATGGTACATGCACACAATTAATATTTAAGAGAAATAGAGAAATACAGTCGCCAAGTTAATGTCCATTCAAATAATGGACTCAACTCCCTCCCCCTCTTCTCACACTCGCTGGCTCTTCCCTCTCTGAGAAATGTTTGGGGGAAAACCACTAGATTTTAAGGTATACGTTGTAATAAATAATACCTCAAACTAAAGTTAGGATAATATAATTGATATTGCTGGATTCCTTGTAAGACCAGGAATATTTTGAATATAAATGTCATATATTTTGCATAAAAGATAACATATTTACTCAGAGTAAACAAAATACTTACATTAGATCTAAAATTTGTATGTCTAATTCAAAATCTATGATGTTTATATTCAAAATGATCATCAAATTGTAAGAATTCCAGCAATGTAAATTATATTCTGGCCCGGTAATTTGTATGAATTTTATGAGCTAAAACAAATATCTTCAATAAATAAACAATATATACTTACCCAAATACTATCTGTCAATCAAAATACCCCACCTCCCCCCCCTCTTCCCACCTGCTCCCTGGGTCCCTCCCTACCCCTCACCCCCACCTTCCCTCCCTACCAGAGAAATGATTGGGTTATAACAGTATATTTACATTTTTAGTAATAAATAATACCTCAGACTAAAGTTAGGATAATATAATTGACATTGCTGGATTCCTTGCAAGACCAGGAATATTTTGAATATACACGTCATATATTTTGCACAAAAGATAACATATTTGCTCTGAGTAAACAAAATACTTGCATTAGATATAAAATTTGTATGTCTAATGCAAAATCTATGATGCTTATATTCAAAATGATCATCTAATTGTAAGAATTCCAGCAATGTAAATTATATTCTGGCCGGGTAATTTGTATGAGTTTTATGAGCTAAATAAAAAAATTATACTTCACCCGCGTATATGAGTAGGTGCACCGCGTAATTCCGGTTCTGGCGGGTACCGCGTGCTTGAGGGTTCACTGTAGTCTTAAAAATTAAAATCATAGAGTTAAATAATAGGGAGAAGGCCAACTTCCTTGATAAAATTAAATGCTCAGATGGTCATTTTGGTCTCTCAGCTTATGTAAGAGGTGATTCGTTGTTCATTCTAGCAGTTAATTGGTTAAAGACCTGAATTCAGAGTTACAATATTGCCAGTACTGTATATCAATAAACAATAAAGCAATTTGACTACTGATAGCCGATAAACCCATCAAATGCTTATTTCCAGTAGGATCCTTTGCTTACTAATTAGTAATAGTAAATCTACAACAATGAAAGTAATAATTTATTGATGGATAACACAGGAATTACATTACACTTAGATTACATTATCTGAGGCTGATGGATCACTTCAACGATACATTCTCTGATTAGTGATACAGTAAAGCCTCGAATAACGACGGTACAGTAATGTGTGATACAGTAAAGCCTCGAATAACGACGGTACAGTAATGTGTGATACAGTAAAGCCTCGAATAATGACGGTACAGTAATGTGTGATACAGTAAAGCCTCGAATAACGACGGTACAGTAATGTGTCCTCCAATATTGCTGTGTCAGGTGAATCATCGTATCGTGAATTATTAATTACCAATAAAATAAAGCAATAATAATAAGATGCGTTCCCAAGTGTGACCTTTTCATATCTTTTGTGTGGCTTTTTACCCTCTTTTTCCCCCAAACAATACAATTAAGGAAAAATGCAAACTATGTTCTTTAAATAATGTTTATGAATGCACCTTATACAATATAAAGGAATAATAATAGGGTTACACAAGAAGAGATGGGACGCCATTGTTTTCGTTAGTGTTTACAGCCGGGAGTCCGGGACGATACAGTGGGGTATGCTATAACGAACGGATCCTACTACGAATATTCCTATAACGAACGGTTTTACCTATAAAATTGAGAATGCTATAACGAACGAAACTCCTACAACGAACATTATTTAAATTTTTTTTTTTTCTAATTTATTGTTTTTTATTACAAATATTAATGATATTCTTTATTTCAGGGGTTTAGATGCATATTTGTGCACTTTTTTACAATTTTTACAATTTTATATTATATTTTTCAGTGTTAAGTGGTTGTATTTGGGGGCCTGGAACGGATTAATCCTATAACGAACAAATGCTATAACGAACAAGGTTCTAGAACCAATTAGATTCGTTATAGCATACCCCACTGTAGTTCTACATGAGAAAATTAAGAAAATAAGACTGGTTGTAGCTTTAGTAAAATTTATGTAAAAAATATATATATATGCAGGGTATGTTTTAAATAATATCATTTAATATTAATAAATGGAACAATAGAAGTAGCTAACCACTATTGGCAAGAAAAAAGTGAGATGGATTGGGAACACCAACATATACAAGCGCATTTAAGGAAACTGCGACATTTATCTTTTTAAGAACTTATACCAAAGATTCATTATGGTTTATTACTGAATATGTATTTGATTGAATTAATCTTTATAATGCGAAATGAACAATACAATTCATTAATGATATGTAGAATATTAAAACACAAGAGGAGACAAGACGGCATTGTTTTCGTACACTTAATGTAAAAAAAATGAATACCTGTAGTATGTATGGTGTAAGTAATGTTATTTAATGTTAATAAATGGAACACTAGAAGTAGCTAACCAGTAATGGTAAAAAAATAAAGTGAGACGATTGGGAACGCCAACGTATGTACAGTAAGTGCGTATATGTGAAAACATATCGTCATTTCTCTACATATGAATATGAAAGCAACACTTATTTACTGTTCATATATATTTTAAATAATACTTACGAATGTAAAACAAAAATTCTACTCACCAGTAGTTGTAAAGTCTAAAACATAAGGACAGCCAATGATGTGTGGGTTTTTACTCAGATGACGAATTCATCAGCTTCATCTCTGGCTGAAGCTGTAGCTTTCCATAAAGCTGTTGCTGATACTGTTACTGAACCTGAAGTTGTTGTTGAAGCTGCTTATGATGCTGAAGTTGATGGTTTAGGCCTTCGATTAATAAAGTTGTCGAAAGAACCTTGTACAGCTGCATTCTTTTCTCATTATACATCTTTATGGAGAAGTCATTTGCATTTATTTAAATTTTAATGCTTTGTTCTGTTTATGGATCCATTTCAGAAAATTTTTTAATTGTTTGCTCCATATAATATCCACAGACCTCTCACCTTTTTCACATAATTTTAACACATCTAGTGTCTCGGCTAAGCTTATACACTTTCTATTAGCTTTTGAAACATCACTACCATCACTTGCACTCTTGCTCGTGTTGAATAGGAACGCAAAATTGCCGTAAGAAACTGAGAACGTTTTTCTCCTTTTCCTGTTCAGATGCGTGGAAACAGAGGGCCCGCCAGCTGTGATTGTTTATGATAGTGATGCTGGCTTCACTAACAAGCCCAGCAGCCTCCTTGCACAATGCGTGTTTTTTTTGTTTTGTTTTTATAATACATACCGGGATTTAGTTCTTATTTATCTGAAAAGGTAATTTTTTTTCTAATTTTGTCGTAAATACGAAAAAATATTGGCATAAATTGAATTGGGTCCTTAATTAACCAGGTTCTTAAATATGAATCGGCTTTAGTAGAACCGTCCTTATTGGAGGCTTTACTGTGTAGAAAACCATTCTTCTCTTGCTGTGGATTCATTGACTGTGTTTAGTTTAGTTTTAGCTTTGGACTTTTTGATAACATTACTGATTTTAGTGTGGTTAAGTAAATTGTTCCATTCTTTTATAGTTGTAAAGAAGAAACTGTTTTTTGCTTGACCTCAGACACCAGGTGCTTTAAAATTGTGTTCACTTTCCTTAGTGCCCTGCAAATTCATATCCCTAATCCTTAAAATGTTTGTTGTGAGATACTGTACTCTGCACACAATCCATTGAATATCCAAAAAATGTGATTCAACCTCAACTGCTTTAATCTACTTTTCTCACTTGACTTGTCCAATGTTTGCAGGACTTTGTGACCAATATGATCTACTGCATTTATATCCAGAATAAACCTCATCCTCTTATTTTGAATAATTTTAGATGTTGTGTTAAGGCAGAGTACCACGATGAACACAAGTAGCCCACGTGACATTGTATTAATGCTAAGCAAAGGGTCCTAAGGGCATCAACTGAGAGACTTTTAATGCCTGTATTTGTTCTAACATGCAAGTTTTCCCTCACAGCTAAATAATACTAAGTGGATGGAAGAGAAAGGAGTTTGTAACCCAATAGTGAAGAGTATGCCTGAGGCCCGAGGAACCTTCCTGTTTGCTCCGCCAACAAATGTAGAGTTTGTTGGCTCTTTTGTTTCAAGCACAACAACAACAAGGAACACTACTGTTGATGTTATGATCACCTTGCCAAAGGTAATTGTTCAAGTAGTAGATATATAGAAATTAGATTGATTACTTATTTCATTTTACTGTAAATTAAGATAAGCACTGGTGTGGTGAAGGGAGTTGTCAGGTATTGTTGGTAGTGGTGAATTTATGTTTTGATTTATAAAGATGCAAAATGTACATTGATAATACTGTATTCATAATAATCATTATTTAGGTATATTGAAATTAATGTGTACAGCACTTACTTTAGTGTATATACTGTAGAAAGACACTGATGGGTTATGCTATCCGTAAGCTGGAAGTGACCCTTATCACAACCGATTCTTGATACTAACTTCACTCTCCTTATATAAACCATGGACAGCATTCAACAGTTTTTCATTCATTCCATACATTCTCAGTACACTACTTCCCAGATTGCTTTTTTTATATACAGTATATACTGTATACTTTTATCATATTCTTTTTCAAGTTTCATAATTGCTATTTATTCTTCAACACAAACAATTGATCCACAGAGCCCATTCCTGTACTGAATCCACACTGTTTTTCCGTTTATACACCTTCAGTTTTTTCTACTTTTCTCTCAGTGATAATTCTAATGCACACTTTTGTAGCTATACTTAACATACTTATTTCAGTATGATTCATGTGCATGCTTGTCACCTTTTTCTTTATAAATGGGAATCTATAAATGTTCTCTGCTATTCCTTTGGTAACCTTTCCTCCTTCAGGCAGTTTCCTGTTATGCGTTCTGTCATTCTTCCAACTCTCATCCTTGACATTTCAATGGTGATTTCATCCACTTCTGGTGCATTACCCTTCTTGAGCTTACTTTTTATTTATTTTTTGATCAGGAGTGTGTCCACGCTGCTGACTGGCGGAATGGACGGTGGCTGGTGAAGCGAACCAAATACCTGGCCTGGCTTGCAGTAGACCTACAGGAGAAAACAGAGCTTGTGGCTGGCTTAAACTGGACAACACACTTGGGAAGCACAGTTAGACCTGTGCTTCAGGTGAGTGTATGGGAAGCATGCTTAGTTTACCTCTTTAATCTCATCCCATTTTTGTCAGTCAGGTGCCCACCAAGTCTCTGACCAACTATTTCAGCTTTGGTTTTTCCATCTTCTGTTTTACCAATAAATTGAATTACTTTTGGCTCAGTTAATACAGTTTGGATCACTGTAATCTGGCACTCAATGTTAGCCCAGCTAAACCCATGTTCGAACGAATCTTAGCCTCATGTTAAGCGATGTGGATATTAAAAAAAAAGTGTTTTAGCAAATCCGTGTTGAACAACCCCGTGTTAAGGGAGGGGGCAGTGTAACAGGTATATCTGGTGTTCCATAAATACCTTTCGTAAATCAAGGGGTGTATTCCTGAGATATAAATAAAAATGAATGACTAAATGACCAAATTGTCAATTCTCAATAGTTTCAGAGTTAAACACATGACAGGTTTGGTAGTAATGTGATGAAACCTATGGGGTGTAAGTGAAACACCGACTGTTGCTAGTGACATTTATTAGCAATAATAATGTCATATGAGTTGTACTGGTATTAATATTAAGAGCAAATGTTCAAAGTTCCGCCCCTCTTGTTCAATGCAGGCTTCAGCCCGTCGCACAGGTGAGTGTTGCACACATTCAAAGACCTGCAGTGGTGGTGACCCCACAGGTAGATATCGGGGGGATTTATGTCAGGTGACCGTAGGTTTCATCAAATTCGTACCAATCCTGTCATGAGTTGTAACTCCGAAACTATTAATAATTGACAATTTGGTCGTTTAGTCATTTATCTTTATTTCTGTCTCAGGATATAAATCTATGGAAAATTGAAAAAAGTGGATGTTCAACTTTTCATCAGTGAAATTGCTATCATTGACACTTATTATAACAAGACCCCAAGAAAAGCCATCACTTCAGCCTGGAGGGTGACTCACTTTACATTTCATAGGAAAGCAAGATAAAATGTGCTTGATTAAGGTGTACCAGGTAATTCCTACAGTATTTTTATTTATTTATTATTTTTCTTCATTAGGTTACCCCAAGTGGAGGAGTTGGGAAGAAGTGGAAAGTGAACCTCTTTCCTGTCCCTCCACTGCAGAGTTTCAAAGCTACAAGGTTTTCACCAGAGAGAAGTAATCTTCAGCCAGAGTGGTTTTTTAACAAAGATGAATTTAAAGGTACATCTAATAATATACCAGTATTTGTCATTTATTAGTAAAAATAGTTTTTTATTTCTAAGAAGCACTTTTTTTTTTTTTTTAGTAAACTAATTCATTAAGTCTCAGTGCAAATGTTTTTTATAAGACCAGTGAAAACCCCCAGACATATTGAGCACTACAACTATCAGCAACTTTCACTTAAAAAACTGTTGTCATTTTGAACTTGTTGAGAATTTAACTCGTGGCATAGGCATTTAACTTGCCATGAAAGTCAACCACCACATTACTGGGTACCCGAAAATGCCCCTGGTATTACTGGGTGAAGAACTACACAGCATCAATTATATTCACTGAATCACTTGCACAATATATCTAGTTGTTGAACAATTGTATACTATTACACTGGTGGGTACTGTCATTAGGTGTTTAGTGTGCTGGTAACTTGTAGGTCACTTGTTAAGAATTTAAGTTTCAGGAAGAATGTATTCTATGGAATTAGATGGGAGTACAGAGAGGGGTGGGGGGGGACCACCGGGAAGGTGGCCAAAAAATGGGCGAGGAAGGTACCAGATATGAGGGGATGGATTTACAGGAAGTAGCATTGTGGATGTATGATCAAAAAACATTCTGTTGAGTGTTTTATGGGAATGGATGTGCTGCTGATGGGTCATGATGGTGGATTGTTTGAAACAACTGGTAAACCAGCAGGAGATCTTGTGATGGTGTGGATGGGGAACACCACAACAAAACTCATCTGTTACGACAGATGATGGGAGAATCTTTGTTGCTCTTGAATCTAACCATCTGTCACCAAATTTGTAATAGTACAGAAAATGTTTATTATTATTTCATGTGATTTGGTTTTTCCCTTGTGCCTCAGAAACCTTTTGTATGTATAAACATGCCCAGTATTATTGTCTTAAAATGGAACACAATGTTTTTAAGAGACAAACTGCATTTACTTTTCATTGTTCTATATATAATAGGTAAAGAGCACCCACCAACACCACAATACAACTGGGCATGTGCAGTGGATGTGGTGATGCCGGTACACCTAAGTTTAATACATAATGTTGTGAGCCAACATCTTAACCTGGCTCAGGGCATCAAACTTATCAAGATTTGGTTGTCTCAGCGAGGACTAGATAAGGTTAGTTAATTTTCTTTTTTTGATGCGCTCTGCAGAGCCTATGGTTGTAATTCGCTTCATGTCGTCTGGTCCTTTGTTCACATTTTGTTTTCTGAATGATAATTTTATTTATGTGCAAAATGTAAGGTGGCAAGGATTGTTAATTTTAGGCAGTAATACTTTGATGAATTTGTATGTTTGTTAAAAGAAAAGATTTTAAAGCAATTCTGTCACAAAAAGTTGGATAGTCTCGTCATATGATGCTTTACTTTTTAGTTACTCTCATAGCAGGTCTAGGAGCCAGCCTGCTGTTTGTACTCTTACTCCACATTACCCCTCTAAGATTTCAGTTTGCTCAATCTTTGACTTTTTTCACTCTACTACTTCTTGCCATATTTTTTTTATAAACAAATAATTTTTCCTTTTTATATGGGAAATTGAAGGCAAGGGTTAGTCTATTATCCACCATGTGGCCTCTACAGTGAAAGTGGAAGATAAATTGAATGATACATGGGAAGATGTCAGATGTTATAAGAGAACAAGGAAGTTGATGTGAGATATTAATAAAGAACGCTGTAGGTTGGAGGGAAAGCAGAGGATTGACTGATCTAAGAGAAACAAAACTAGTTAGTTTTGATGAACAAGAACCAAAAAGGTAAATGTAGAACTAGGAGTAGGTAGATACAGCATGTCAATTGGACCAAAGCTTGAAGGCTGCTAATGAGTGAGCTGTCACCAATAAGGCTGATGGTTAATGGAACCAGGAAAGACTACCATACTTGAAGTTTTAGGAGAAAGATATTCAAAGGTAGAAAATAAAGTATAAAACTGATTTACTGTTTAATGTTTTTGTTACCTCTTTACAGGGTGAGGGATGTTTCTCTGGCCACATGGTTACCCTCTTTGTGATACATCTTCTTCAGACTCGTAAGATTAATCCACAGATGTCAGCATACCAAGTGTTCCGTAATGTTGTTTTCGCTCTTAGTAAGTTGGTTTTATTTATTATTTATGAGCCTGTATTTGTACTTCAGATTTTTTTCCAGTTAATCTTCTTTAGATCATTGATATAGTTATGTGTTCGGCTGTACATTAAGTTAATCTGTTGTATTTGTGAACTGATAATTCAATGTAATCTCCATGGTATCAGTTAAGTAATATTATAGTCTCAGTCTTAGCAGTACTGTAGTAGATAAATTATGTTCATCAATGTAAGAAGATTTAGTATCAGTAGGAACAGAAAAAAAATTCAGACTTGGATATTATTCAATATTTGGTTAAGATTTACTTATCACTGCTCTTGAGGTATGATCTGGTGGAAGCAGTGCAAAGATATAATGGTATTGTTATTTTTATATCTTTTCGAACAGTACACTCCAGGGCCAGAAAGTCAGTTTTTGGTGGGTGCTGGCCCATGTGGGGGAGTAAGGGAATGAGGGTCCTGAGTAGTGGTGAAAGCAACTGATTCTCGCCTTGTGGCACATCATTCCACTCTACCTGCCTCTGATATGAAGCCAGTAATAAGAGCAGGTGGGATGTTGTCGGAGCAAACAAGCTCCACGACATCCACCCTGCATTGGGTGCCTGGGGATATCAGGGACTGTTGCACCGCTGGGAGACTGCTTTGGCCCACCTCTGCATTGGCCACACACGGCTGACTCATAGTTTTTCTAATGGCGAGGGTGTCCTTGCACCATTGTGATGGCTGCTTTGTTCCATTGGCTGATCGACACCTCCTGGTGGAATGCCCCAGTCTCGGAGATCTTCTTCGTAAGCACCTCTCCCAATGCCGGGGGGGGGGGGTGACAGGTCTTACCATCTCTCTTTGGTGGGGAAGGGGGATGGGAGGGGACATCCTTTTTTCGTAGAAGGAGCCAGTTTTCTACACAAGCTTTGAGTTTTTTTCTATTAACGTTTAAATGGTTTTTTATGAAAGTTCTATGTTGTTATGTTTTTTACCTTGCATTATATGATTTTAGTCTTTTAAGCCTTTATTTTAATTCAGCAACATATGGCCTAAGCTGTTGCGTCGTCAGGGATGTAATTAGCACAATCAATCAATCATTCTTAAAATACCTGGACAGTGACCTCTCGGTTAATGAACTCAATCCGTTCCAGAAGGTCGTTCGTTAACCGAAACCATTGTTTCAGTGGGTTTTTGGGTAATTGGTTCCAGCTCACCGAAAATTTCCTAAATTCAACAAAAATGGTAGAAAAGTTCACTTACTTTGAGGTGTGTATGTAGAAGGCTCCTGGATGATGATGATGATGATGGGATTTAGAATGGGGGTGGAGGAGAAGGAAGAAGAGAAGGCATTGGGGTGGAAGAGAAGTCACCCCATGGCGCCATTTCAACCATAAAATTTTAGCTGTCTTGGTGTAATTCAAGATTATTTTCTTTAAATCAACACTGCACTGCATTATATATTGTCAATATGTAAAATATATTTCAAAATGACCAATCATTTGCTTGGAAACACAGAAAAAAAGCATTTAGTTGAAGAGAGTCTCAAGCAAGATGTTACCTCCAGTGAAAACAGAGAGACAAACGCCTGTTTGCTGTGTTAAGAGGCTGGATGCCGCGCATTAAACTAGTCATTTTACCTTCAATTATGTTCAATAATTGTTAAAATGACTGAAAAAATTAATATTAAACTTTTAAAATTATTGAATATTATAAACTTCTTGATATTTACTAAAATAGTAAGGAATTTAAGCCCTAGAACCGATTAATGTATTGGCGGACAGATACTAAAGCTGGTTGCCCGGTCAGTGCAAGCGAAAACATGTTGAGGTCGGTTCGTAAGAAATTCGTTAACCGAATTGAAGATCCTTATGGAAGGCAGTTCGTTAACCGAGGCGTTCGTTAAACGAGGGGTCTCTGTATTCAATTTTATTGTGTTTCAACTCAGAGATCACATCTGTCAGACTAATTGGTGTCAGTGGTGGTAACCCTTATCGTGTGGTGACATAACTTCTGTCACCTCACCTCACACCTGCAGGGTGTGTGGGGAGGCAGATGCAGCACCTTTGGTCACTTACCCTAATAACCACTCTTCCTCTACAATCTGGTGTCAGTGGCAGTAATACTTGTCTTTTGAGTTCATAAATCCTGTCACCTCACATCTACAGCCTCTCAGCTTTGTGGCTCCTTTAAAATGTTGACCTCTAGATACCGACCGACTAGAGGTGGGCTGATAGCTTAATGCAGAGATAAATTACCTGCACATGTATTGTGAAGTGGGATCATGTAGCACCTGACAAATTCTTGTCTAGGTGTATTTCTCTCAAAATATTAGCTTGTCCACAGGCAAGTGCCAGGCACACGGACATGAAAATCACTTGTCCAGCCCCTAGTCCAGGCATGTCCGGACTGCCAGGCAATACTAATTTGCACAGCTTGCTCTATATGGATTTCACAATAAACATGATTGTACAATATATATTTTTAGATGTTTATTAGTACTATACTGTATGTGTTCCTTGGCAGGCTCTGTTGACTGGACTGTGAAGGGACCCAGTATGTGCTCATCCCCACCAGATGATGGTCCGTCATTGGAAGTCATTCATTGCCTGTATGATGTTGTGTTTATGGATCCTTCTGGTGTGGTGAACATGGCTTCTACCTTAATTTCAGCTGACTATTTAAGGGTAAGTTCTTGATGTAATAACCAGGAAAAAAAAATTATGGAAAACTAGATTGGATTAACATTCACATATTGTTTTAATACGATGTAATAGCCAGGAAGAAAAAGTATGAAAATTAAATAGGGCCATATTTCACATATGGATGCAACACAACTCCTATTGGGGCTATAACAGGCCAAAAACTGTTAATTTTTATCTTATAACTTTGCAAGGTGTTGAATAAAATAAATGGCAACTTGTACAGTACAGTTAAGATATTCCCTTCTACAACAAGGCCTAGTATCTGATTTACCCCTGTCACTTCATACACACCCATGTCACTCATCAGCTTCATGTCCTTCCCCCCAAGAAAAAATCACTCGACATCAAGCTCTTCACTCATTTATGCACATTATTGATGGTATCTCTCTTTTTATGTGTTTATTTTCTTTTACGTTTCTCAACAGGTTAAACGTGAAGCTGAACTGGCACTGTCCTTTCTAGATTCCTCAGCTTCAGATAGTTTTGAGTCAATCTTCATCAAGAAGGTGGAAAGGTTCCAATTCAGTGATCAACTTCTCTCAATCAGGTAACTGTTTCTGTGTATTTAATGAGTATCGTACCTTTATGATGGCCTTGGTTACCTGGCTTGTAATACAGGAATTACCCTCTCATTTTCAGTCTCATCTCCATTCTGTCCCTGTGAATGAGTGCACAGGATCTTGCATAATCTGCTGTGTCAGTAGTTTGCCTTCAAGTGAATGTGATCACTCTCTTCTTGATTTGATAGACTTTCTTGAAACTTGACAAGGACATTGATCTATTACCCTAACAATAGTATTTTTATCTAGTTATTAAGTTATTCATTTTCTTAAATATGTATGTTATTCATACTTTTTTTTTTTTTTTTTTTTTTTTTTTTTTTTTTTTTTTTACGGGGAATAGCCCACCCGGGCACAGGTCGTCGACCCACAGCGGGGCCTAGGGGCGTAAAAATAAGAGTAAAAAGAAATTAAAAATAGAAAATAATAAGATTATATTAAAATACACCACGAAGATGCCAGAAAACCAGCTTTTTGAAGTGAGACAGATTGTATGAGTATGGAAACACAGAAAAAAGCTGAGCATTCCACAGTTTGGCTCTGTGAGGAAAGAAGGGTGTACTTTAACGGGTTATACTAGTGTGATCGACATCTACAGAGAAACGGTGGGCACCGCGGGCAAGATGAGTGTTACGAGCTCATGGCCTTGCCGGCTGTGCATAGGATGCCAAATCCACCGAACATTTCCTGTTAAAGTACCTGTAAAAGAGAGAGAGTGAAACAACATTGCATCAAAGAGAAAGAGAAGAATGATTTATCAACAAAAGGAGGAGATTTAATAAGCAAATGCCTCTGATTCCACACTATCTAATAGTTGGACAGAAGAAGAGCCACCCAGATATGAGAGCAGTACTCCAAGTTAGGACAAATGAATCCCTTATATACTTGAAGCAACTGCTCAGGAGTGAAGTAGCTACGGCATCTGTACAGCATTCCCAGTTTTGGGAGGCAGCTTTAGCAATGTTGAGGATGTGTGGCTTCCATGACATATTAGAGGAAATGGTGAGGCCTAGCGTATCTATTTTAGAATTTGGCAGAAAGATTGCATCCTGTAATGTGACTGGTGGGAGATCATCTAATTTGGAAAGTGTAATTGGTAAATACTGAGTTTTATTACTACTGAATTTAACCAAATTCCTACCTCCTCATTCGGAGATGCTGCACAGACCCGCATTGATAGATGTAATGATATCAGCTCTAGAAACAGATCTAGTTTGAGAATTAGTGGGAAGGGGAAAATGTGAAGGAGAGTGAAGAGTAGACTCATCAGCGTAAGAATGGATAGAATTAGTTGTAGTGTGAAGTAAATCATTGATAAAAAGAAGGAAGAGAGTAGGTGAAAGAACAGAACCCTGTGGGACACCACTATTGGTAGAGAAAGAGCAAGAGATTGATCCCTTGAAAACGACTGCCTTGGATTGGTTCTCAAGGAAGCTAGAAATTAGAGAAGAAAGTGGGGTAGAGAAACCATAAGAGGGAAGTTTAGAAAGCAAAGACTTGCCATACCCTGTCAAATGCTTTGGAGATGTCGAGGGCCACGACGAAAGTTTCCCCATAATCCCTAAGAGAGGATGACCAAAGATGGGTGCAGTAGGAGAGCAGATCACCAGTAGATCTCGCCTGGCAAAAGCCATACTGGTGATCCAACAAAAGCGAATGGCATTCAAGGTGACAAAGAAAATGAGAGTTCAAGATAGTTTCGAAAATCTTAGAGAGGGATGAAGTTAGGGCAATGGGGTGATAGTTAGAGGGATTGGAATGGTCACCCTTCTTTGGGATGGGCTAAACCATGGCATGCTTCCAAGAAGAAGGAAAAGTTTGGGTTTTGAGGTAAAGGTGATGTATTTAAAGAAAAAATATATATAAATGTATAACTAGTAGCTTTAATGTTATATTGTTTATATTTGTAGAAAGATTTATTGTCACACTATTCATTGTTAAATCATTTCTTGTTTATATAGATATTTTATTGTTCTTATGTTTTTGAAAAGGCTACAAGAAAAAGATACAAGACAAGCACTAGAACAAAGAACAGCAAAATATCAGGAACACACCATGGACACTATGGGTGATGTGAGAAGACTGGTGTGGTCATCCATAATCAAAACTCTTGGTGAAGGTCTTGGTGATAGGACCCTGCTCCTGGTGCCAATGAGGGAATCTCCATCAGTATGGCCTATAAGCCAGTCTCCTCTTAAACTTCAGTGGTCTTTGGTTGTGGGTCTTGTGCTCAATCCAACCTCATCCTGGGCATTGTTAACAAAGGTGAGGCCAACTGTGATTCATGAAGCCTAACTGAAAATTTTTACTATTTGACACTTTTTTTATTGCACACCTCTCCCGCTTCTTTACACTTTTTTATTCTTAATCTCTGCCTTTCCACCAAATTTGTTTTTTTTTATTATTATTAAAATTGGTCCCAAGTATAGTTTTATTTTATGACAAGTACTTGACCAGGTGACTCATGTGTAGTTCCCCATGATTTTGTGGATTGAAAACCCAGGCAAACCATAAATAGTAGGCAAGAGCTGATTGTGTGATTATTAAAATCTTCCCATTACATCCTTATCCACCTAGCACTGGATATTTTGAAGCAAAGGTTTCTACTGTAGGGTGTTGACTTGTGACATCATACTGTACAAGCTTTATACATTGCATCAGTCTCTTCAGGCTCAGCCTTAACCTTAGTTCTATCTCACTTTCATCCATTGTTTTGAGTTGTGCTAGAAATAATCGTCTTGCATTAGCCAAATAAAATAGTAAAAGTGGCATCCCTGTAGTGAAGGAGTTAATGCCTAAGGTTTGCCTGGGTTTTGAACATACAGTACATACTGTACAGTCCACAGCATGGTCTAAGCTCAGTTAAGATCTGGGAATATTTTATCACCCAGACTAACATTTCACTGAGACTATCCTTTTTATGTGAAACAATAAAACTTTGCTTCTAGTTCACTTCACATCCCCTTCTTATATGTTCCATGAGAGTAATTTTTTACCAGTCAGCCTAACAGTCTGGCCCATTTTGTAAGGAATTATTATCTCCAGACAAAGTTCTTTGATATACTGTACTCTATGGTGTTTAGTGCTGCTACATTATAACCTTAGTCTATAGTTTTTCTTACATAAATTTAATAACGTGTAATTTAATGTTTATGGATAAATGAATCATTGTATTCCAGGGCCCACCAGCAGATGATCCTGAAGTGGAAAAGTTCAAAACTTTCTGGGGAGAAAAGTGTTCTCTCCGTAGATTCCAAGATGGTAGCTTCCATGAGGCTGTCCTTTGGGGTGAACCAAAGCTGTCTATGGGGGAGCGGCGTTTAATTCCGGGGAATATTTGCAAATACCTTTTGAACCGTCATTATAAAGTGACAGAAAAAAATTTGCATTGTATTGATAAACAACTGGAGTGTATTCTTCATCATCCTCATTTTGGAATGGATTATAAGTAAGTTGGTGATAAACAAGCCGAGTACCTAGAGCTAGAGGTATATACAGCAATCCATTTTTTCTCACTTTTTTGTAATCATTATTGGCCAACTGTTACTGTCTCTTATTTCTCTGCTTATAACATGTATCTTACAACCTCAACATCTACGTTATCATCACTGTTATTCAGTAAAACAAACTTATTTTTTGTAAATGGATGTCAGCAGGGAATGTTACTCTTCAAAAAGCACAATGAAGTTGCAATATAAATGCACAGGTAAAGGTAACATAAGCCAGAGGAAGGGAAATTATGATTCATAGATGATACAAAGCAGGAGAATTTCTTTCACTTAATTCTTACTATTTATATCAATACCCTGTATTATCAAGCCTTGTTTTTTAGATTTTTTTATTTTTATTTTACAGATATGCCACTGGGGAGGAAGCCACTGTGTCTTTTATTCAAGCATATGATTCTCTTTCTGGGAAGCTGCGCTCTCTTGACTTGCCTTTAAAAGTGGCAGCAGTGCAGTCGACCTCTGAAGTTAGCAGGCACACACGGGTGTATCCCCCTCTACCAAAGGCGTTGCAAATGAGTGGACGGGTTGGTGTATATTGAACCTTTAAGAGTGCTATGGAAGTTTTAGAATTAATTATCTTGAATCATTCTCAAAACACAAGATTTTGTCCTACTGTGCTGGTAGGATATTGCCTCTATATCCTAATGACTTTTTCTTATGTGTTATGAGTATTGATACAGTGGTCCCTCGGTTAACGAACACAATTCGTTCCAGAGGGTCGTTCGTTAGCCGAATCCATTGTTTCAACGGGATATTAGGTAATTGATTCCAGCTCACCGAAAAGTACATACAAAGTAAAAAAATGCAGTAAAGTACACTTACTTTGAGGTGTGTATGTAGAAGGTTCCTGGCTGTTGATGATGATGGGAATTAGAAGTGGGGGTGGAGGAGAAATCACCTTTCAGGGGACCCATGCTTGATGCCATCATTTCACCAATAAAACTTTAAGTTCACTAGGTGTAATTCAAGAATATTTTATTTAAATCAACACTGCACTGCGCTATATATTATCAATATGTTAACTAAATTTCAGAATGACCAATAATTTCAATGAAAAATGCTAAAATATTCAAGACACCAACAAAATAGATGTTCACTCCACTGTCAACAAAGCCCAACTAACGCCTAGTGGCTGAGTCAAGCGTCTGATGGGCGCACAAAAAACTAGTTCCCTGTACTGCATATATTATCAATATGTTAATTAAATGTTAAAATTATTAATAATTTTAATATAAAGAATGCAAAAATATTAAAGAGCACAACTTTCTTGATATCTACTCCACTGAAATGAATGTAAACATAGAACAGATTACTGAATTGGCAGACTAGCCCATCAGCTGATCAGCTGATGCTCACAACAAAACGTGATGTTCGTAAGGATTTCGTTAACCTAGTTAAAGATCCTTATGGAAGGTAATTGTTAACAGAAATTTCGTTGATCGAACCGTTTGTTAACTGAGAGACCACTGTTATACCACATTTTATGGCATACAGTGGTCCCCCAATTTACGTGGTCAATTGAACCCGCGGAGTAGCGCTTAAAACGAGAAACGCGTAAATGGAATAACAGGACATATGGGATTAATTGAAATAGAGACTGGGCCGACTCCCAAACTCCACTTTTTCTGACACAATACCGACACAATAACTAGTTGTAGTAAAAATAACATCTTAATTTTATGATGGTATGCACACACAATTAATATTTAAGAGAAATACAGTCTCCAGGTTAATGTCCATTCAAATAATGGACTCAACTCCCCCCCCCCCCCCCTCCCTCTTCCCACGCTCACTGGCTCCTCTCTCTCTGAGAAATGTTTGGGTGAAAACACTAGATTTTAAGGCATAGTAATAAATAATACCTCAGACTAAAGTCAGGATAATATAATTGACATTGCTGGATTCCTTGCAAGACCAGGAATATTTTGAATATAAACGTCATATTTTGCACAAAAGATAAAATTTTGGCTCTTTGTAATAAAATTCTTACATTAGATCTAAAATTCGTATGTCTAATGCAAATTCCATGATGTTTATATTTAAAATAATCACAATCTTATAAGAATTCCAACAATGTAAATTATATTCTGGCCGGGTAATTTGTATGAATTTTATGAACTAAAACAAATATCTTCAGTAAATAAACAAATTATACTTCACCCGCTTAAATGAGTAAATTCACCGCATAAATCGGGCATCCCGGTTCTGGCAAGGTACCGCGTAAACGAGAACCGCGTAAATCGAGGTTCAAATGAATAAGACGCATGGGCGTATTAGACGTACCCTCCATTTGAGAAGAAAATTATCTCTAAATCTCCATATGTATCAGGTATTTGTAGATTTAAATATAAAAGTTTGCAGGTATGGGTATGACCTTAATAGATAGTAATGCATGTTAGAGTTCAGAAACGGTTATTTTTCAGCTTTGAAGAGTTGGGTGTCTGCCGTACAGACGTTAATCGTCTCTGGTTATCATCATCATTAGTTATCAGTCCAGCTTTTATATTTACATTTTTAATATTTTTTCAATTAATTATAGATAATAATATTGTGTTTTAAGTAAGCTATAACACATTTTTAATTCTGGAGTTGGGCTAGGTAGAATTTAGCCTGCTGGAGACCACAACTGGGAGATTCATTAGCCTCAGGGAACAGCAACTTCACATATAGGATGCAGGCTGATTTTTTTTTTTGGCCATTTTTCAGACAAAAAAGTGTCTTATATTTCGTAAATTACTCTAACGAATAACCTTAAATAACACTGTGTGGGACCTATTTATGATGTTTTTTTCTTCAGATAGTGGAAGCATGTGATGACCACCTTCAGTTTTCTGGACTTGCAGGCCTGAGTCGATCCTTTAACTATGCTATGGATAGTAAGAACCTCTAACTTTGGTCCATTATTTGTCATTTTACCATTACATTCCAAATAAAAGCTGAAGTATATTGATGTGTCCTCATTTTGCCTATGTTTTCTTTTTGTTTATTCATTTACTATATTTTCCTTGCAGTAATCGTCTTCTTGGAGATAAGTGGAAAATGGCCAGATGACCTGGAAGCAATCCAGGCTATTAAGACAGAGTTTCAGGGCAAGATGTGTGATCTGCTTAAACAAGATGGTGTCACAGCAGTACTCTTCCCCAAATTTCTCCAAATACTTTGGGTATGATTTTGTTTTCTATGTTCTACAAGTCATCATGATTGGCCTGCAAGATATTGTGACTTTCAGTGCTCTCTGGCAGAGCCTAGCATTGTCAGTGGGCTTAAGTGTTTAGCAAGAGGGCTCATTATCCATGTGGCCAATGCTTTTACTATGAGTAACTATCACTTGATCTGGTGGTTGTCTCAGTACACCAGAGAGGCTGTAGATCAGGAGTTGAAACTCTTAGGCTAGGTTCATATGTTCATGCTCTAACTTCATTTCATTTCCTGCCACTAAGCTATCCTATTAACACATTTTTTAGTAAATGTTTGAAGTCTGTAGGATTCATTCAGGATGTATATCACCTTGGTACTGTCAGTTGGATTTATTAAAAAAAACTTCTTTGTTGTTGAGGAATCTTTCTGACAAGTTCACGAAACTTCCCCTTCCACTAAAACTATGTGTAAAACTAAATGGCCAATGGCCATGTTGATATCATGTACAAGATTCTAGTTATTTCTTAAGGGGTTATCTGTCTCCAAAATTTCTCAGATATTGATTTGAATGAGTAAGAAGTTTGATCCCAGAATAAATAATGTCCATGTGGATATTGTGTCCTGCCAGTCAGCCCCCAAGATCCCTGATAATTGTGGGGTTTTTTAGGGGAATAATTATGGCAGTACATCTTGCAGGTCTGTTATCTCATCCATAAAATTGGATTTCACTCTTCAAGCCTTAGTTTGTTTTGTGTTATCTATTATTCCCATCTACACAACCAAATGAGGATTATATGTTTAGTATGTTAGCATTTGTTTGTTGTGTCAGTCGGTAATATTCTGGTGTCTTAACTATAATCTCAGAAAAAGTACTTAATGGATTTCTGTTAATTTGAAACATTAGGTAATTTCTACTGCTGTCTAAATATTAGAAGCTTATCATCATGACAAGCTGATTAGCTTTTCAACATTGGCCACTGATGACAGGGAGAATTGAGTAGTTTTTCTAAACTTTGATATTTTTTGGGCCATTCATGTTCATTGGAGAGAATGAAGAGAATGGGATCTGGTTTTGTACAGTATATTAAAGCAAGAAGGAAATATTTAGGAAAAAAAGGAGAAAGAAATGCAGGGGTAATAATGCAACAGTGTAGGAAACAAATCGGCAAGAAAAAACACGAAGTCAATGTCAAGGTTGGGAAAGTTTAGACAAGTGGTAGTGTGGTGTGCTTATGGCAGTACAAAGCACTTTGTTAGTGGGAGGACACTTCATTTTTTATTTCTACAGTAATGTCTTCATAAGTGACCAAGGTGCAGCTATCTGAAAATATCTATAAGTTTTAGTTGTTTTGTTCTTTTTCTTCTTTTTTTATAAAATGCAACTTATATGATTTCCTAATGAGACTTATTTGTTGTATCAAGAGTCTACATAATGAGTGTGCTTCATATTGAGATAAAAAATAAGTGTCCTACCCTCATCCTGCCTTTGTACAGCATAGGGTATATCTTTATTGGGGTTAGTTATACAGGTGTATACTTTTATTCCTCATTGCCAGTTCATTATTATTGTTGTATCAAAATCCTGCATGAAAAGGACAAGCATTATTGTATATACCATATTAATGGCTCATGGAACACATAAAACAAGAGTTGATTTTGTAGGAGGGCCACTTTTTCCGTGTGCGTGTGTGCTACCTGCGAGAGATCTACCTGCAGCGACTAGTAGAGACGCCAGAGGGAGACTGGCGGGAACAAGAGACACGTGCTGCTACATACCTGGAGAAGCAGATTGAGATCATTCCCAGATACACAACAGCACTAGCCAGGTATAACACTTAGTCGGGTGTTGAACTCAGCGGTAAATGACATATCATATCCATGTTTAAATTACATGATTTATTGTTTCTTTGTGTATACAGCATGAGATATTTTATGACAATCTCTTTTGGTGGTTATGCTAGTCTTGATATGTGGGGTTAATTAGTTTAAATCTGTGTATCTTCTAGCTTTAACCAGATCTCTAAAGGGGTTCTCCAAGGAATTGAAATATCATTAAAAACATAAGTGATATTGAGTACAGGTTTACACTTAGGTCATTTATTTCTTTTATGTTTCTTTTAATATGGTGTGTGCATGTAAATTAGTAAAAATAAATGAAGAAAATTATGTAAATCTACCCAAAAATACAATTGAAATTTTTTTACAGTATTAAATCTACTAATGGACTAAAGTTTTTATCTCTTGTGTAAAATATATGACGTTTATATTCAAATTATTCACTGTCTTGCAAGGATTTCAGCACTGCAAATTATATTCTCCTAACATTAGTCTGTGATATTATATAAGATAAAAACTGTAAGCTTAAAACCACCAAACCCTGGAGGTGGGGGGGAGGGAGGAAGGGTAGGTGACAGTGACATGTTTGACAGTTGGCGATGAAGGTCTAGTGAAGTATTTATTTGTTTATTTGTGTCCTTTAGATTGAGTTTTTGTTTTTTGCTTATAAAATGTCATAGAAGTGACTGGGGAAAATATAATTTACATGGTCTTTATTCAAGACAAGGTTCTCCATTGTTTCTCTTTTCCCTGTGTAATTTTATCAAGATTTATCTTATCCACATTTCCGTTGTGGATCTACATGAAATATATATACATATATATATATCTTGATAAAATCACACAGGAAAACGGGAAACAATGGAGCACCTTAGCTTTCGTCTTTTTTCAAGACATCTTCAGAGGCAACTGAATTACAAGGACCGAGAGAGGCTTAAGTACACAGGGTGACCTTCCTAAGCATGAGGTCAGGTTCATAAACATGACATCCACTAATCCGCACACCAACATCACCACACACACAAAGGAGCTTAAAAGAAAGGTCGACGTAACTAGTCATGTTAAGTCAGGTAAAAAATATGGGACCCACTAATCATCTATCCTACATCTAACTCGAATGCTTTCAAAGCATTTTTAACCTTGGGCCACTGACAAATAAATTTGTGTAACATATTATTAGTTTTGTACTGACCATCACTAAGGTTTATAGAATTCAATTCTCTAATCAAACTTGCTTCAACCAGAAGTCTTTCTGTGACACATGATGATTTATAAACTTCTAAGCTGTTTTCCCAATCTATGGGATGATTATTGTTCCTAACATGAACGAACAGTGCACTGCTTTCAGATGCTGTTCTAATATTGTACTTGTGCTGTTTAATTCAGAGTTGCAATGCCTGCCCAGCCTGTCTTACATAATTTTCATTACAATTGCTACATGGAATGCAGTAAACACTTTCATTTACATTCACGGTTGGGCTATTCTTCATTAATATATTAGTAATAATCGAGTCATACTTAAAAACAACATTAATATTTAATAATTTAAGGGACTGAACTAACGGGACAAATTCATTGCAATAAGGTGGAGTCAAAATATTCTTAAATGTAGGAATTTGCATGGTTTGAGTAGAGTGAAAGGATTTTTTAGCCCTTTTAAAACAATGATCAACAAACAATGAAGGGTACCCAAGTTTTTGTGCAATGGACTTGGGTACCCTTCATTATATAATTCTTTCATTATTATCAAAGTTGCAATTGAGTGTGGAGAGAATTGAATGTATCTTCAAAAAAGATCTTATTGAGTGATATTTCATATGTTTTAGGCAATGAAGATGGTGTCAGTATTTTGCCTCAGTATAAGGGAAAGTCTTTGTAACCAGACAGCATTGGCTGTATGTTTATCCTTATTTATTGCAGACTTTTCACATTCCATTATCTGCACATTTGTGTAGATTCTTTCTCTCATCTTTTCCTTGATCATTGTGAGTCATCTGAGTTATGATCCTTCTCTTAACCCCTTGTGTACGGGATCTCCTCTGAGCTGAAAAAATCATCTGGCGTTAGCTAAATAAAATATTAAAAGTGGCAGGGATTAATGGTTCTCCCTATCCATGTTATTAATGGACCAAATAAAATGTTTTTCAAACTTTCCATTAGTGTTCCATTGCCATGGTTTTAATATAATATTTTTTGTCTATTCAGTATTCAGGCAGATCACCCAAGCTTTAGCGGTGGAGTCCGCTTATGTAAGCGGTGGGTGGGATCTCAGCTGCTTCTGCCGCACCTTCCTCATATAGCAGTGGAACTGTTAGTGGCATATCTATATTTGAGTCCAGCGCCCTATATGCCTCCCCACACACCTCATGTAGCTTTTCTGAGATTTCTTCACCTTCTGGTGCACACTGACTGGAAGACCACACCATTTCTTGTGAACCTTAATGAAGCTTTTACAGGTATGTTGGAAAGAATTATGTTTTTATATTTATTTATATTAAACTGTTAGTCTGTTTTGGAAGGAACAGTTATAGCATAATGTTAGGGAACCAGACTATATATTTAAACTAATATATACTGTACACTATTCTGTGATATTGGAAATAAGTGTAAGATACAAATTTTTTTTTAACTCTTACTAGTAAGAATGATCTCCTTTCCATAGTGGAAGATATTGCAGAGCTCAATCGCCGCTTCATTTCCCAGCGTTCAAGCCTTCCACACATGTTTCTTGCCACTCCCTATGAATTACGTGCTGTGTCAAATACTGAATCATCTGCTGACTTGGACCGTCGATATAAACTAGCTTCAACATGGACAAAGAACTCGCCATCAGTACAGATCACATATCGCTGTAAACAGTTAGCTGAAGCTGCCCTTGGCCATCTGAATACCACACTCTTGTGTAATAATGTGAATACCAAGGTATGAATTGTGTGATATCCTGTACAGTATACTTCAAGTTGTAAGTTCCAACATTGCTATAGGAGAATGGTGTTTGTAGATCCTGTATAGTATAATTCCTAAATAGAAAAATTTACACAATGCCAGCATATTTTCTGGCTGAAGTTGCTACCTCCATTACTTGTTCACTTCTACATACACTGTACCCCCGTTAATTTAGATTGTTATTATTCGGATTTTGGCTTAATTTACTTGTATATGATTTTTTTTTTTTTTTTTTTTTTTGTAAATTAAATGTTTTAGATTCAGAACGAAATAACCGAGTAGTTCCCAAAATTCAATTACAGTATTATTATTATTATAGGAATATGTTATGAAATCAATTAAGATGAATGAATTATAAGAATAGAATACTGTATGACTTATATTAAGATACTGTACAAAACTACATTTGGGTGCATAGCCGAAGAGAGGAGGTGGCAGAGGAGGAGAGAGTAGAGGACAACACACCTCCCGCACTCATCAGCCTGCGATCCCTTTATAACAGAAGGCAATTTCACCATAATTCCCATATTATTTAAATTCATTTGGTGCCTGGTTAATAAAACATTCTCGAAAAATAATTAATTTTCCCTTCAAAATCACACACTCGATCCCAGATGAACTATTGCACCATAGTGTATTCTCAGTCTCTTTTTTACAGAGCGGTAAAAGCTGATTGGTCCTGCCCTCCCTAACAATGTTGCCAGTAAGCACCATCTCTCATGCACCATTGTTGTCACTGCCCAAGAGCGTTGGTGCTTACCAAAGGATCTATCTTGAGCACTTAGTAAATAATATTGTAGCATCTCAATGCAAAAGTAGTCAGTTCGAGCCATTATGTATCAATTTTAAAATAGAAATTAGAAATTAAAGTGCAGTTAATGTGTCACCTCAGCTCCCGGGGAATATTTGGTAATCCAGCAGTGAGAACATTAATTGTGTTCTTAAATCTTCATTTAAGGTGGACAGTCATCTTGCAAACATTTGATAATTTTTACACAGCTTTATAAGGGCTTTTAAATAGGATGATGTAGAGACTTTTCTCCTGTAGCTGAAGAGGAGTTCATTGATAGATCTTTCAATCTTTGATATTATTTATATACCATTTGGGGCTGTGTTGTGGAAGGGTAATACCATAGCAGAACACTTTTATTTTTGCTGCAAGAATGTATGAAAGGAAAATATTTAAATGTATTTGGTTCCGTTTCCATCCACCCGATGTGAAAAAATTAGAAAATTGGAATTTTCAATATAGTTCTGTACTTGGATCTTTGTAGCAATTTTAAAATTCATGCCTTTTTTCAGATGATTTTTCGACCTTCACCAGAGGACTATGACGTTAGTATCAGACTGAAAGTCAAGCAGCTGAGCCGTTGTGAGGAGTCGTTTGACCAAATGTCATGCACAGCGAAGCATATCACACCTTATGAATGTAGTCCAGATGAGATTATGCCTATTGTCATGTTTGATGCTGCACATCTTTACTTAAAAGAACTAAGGGTGAGTGGACCATATTTTCTTTCCCTGGGGTATTGTTTTTCATTATTATTTTTATATTTTTTTATAGTCTTTAACCTTTAAACTGCGAGTCATTTTTTTACAATTGTGTGCCAGTTTTATCTTTCATAAAATTTATCTAATATCCCAGTAGACACCCTTTCACTACCCACACCTCAGAAGGGCTCTCAGTTGCCTTTGTCATCATGGAAGATGCATGTTTGCCACTGATAGTGAGAGTTAGTGGTATTCTGCACCCTACCATCCCTCAGTTCTTCCCTCCCCCCTCTTCCACCCTGTAGGTAAGCCCTCACATGCTCATTTAAAGGCTCCATCACGGTTCAACAAATGTAAGTAAATTATTTGTATTAAAATTTTTTTACTCTTCATGCGTAACATTAATTATATATGAACATATATTTTAAGTATTTTTTTCATGTTTATTCCCCACACAGCATTAAGTCAGTTTTCCAATAGTTGCAGTCTAATGCTTAATTTTAATAGCTTCACGCCACACAACAGAAACCCAATTTCATAGTTTAAGAATTTGCTCCAGAAGGACAGGCTGTCATTCCTTCAATTTTTCAAACAAATAGTTATTGCATTTTACCCTAATTCAGAACTCAACATTTTGCTAAGAAATTAAGGATTTTTTGAAATTTTGCAGTGGTCTTTATACTGTGCTGAAAGTCAGGTGACTAGTTGAGAATCTTACAAAGGCTATTAATTCAGTTTTTTGTATTTATCATATAACTGCTTTCCCAGCTTAATGAGGTAGAGGAGATTCACTAAGTCTTACTGAAATTACAGAGGTGCAGTTAAAATTATATGATCTGTAGATATTTATTGTAATGTTACTGCTGCCTATACTGTATAACCATGGAGAAGCATTATGCATTTCTCATGTTTCCAAACACTATTATTTTAACCATCCTTATTATTGTTCTTGATTCTGGTCTTCCTGTCACATGGTAGGAAATGGCCTTGAGGAAGAAGATAATATTGATGTGTTAGTTTTATATAAGAGGAATACCCCGGTATATAGATTACATTTCATCAAGCTTACTCTCCTGTTATTAATTTTATAGCTGTATTTATACAATATTGAATTTACAATTTTCCAGGAGACATTCAGTCACTTGGCACTGTTCTTTCATGATGAGCACGGAGGCCAGTTCATTGGTGTCATATGGAAGCCCCAAGCTCTCGAACCACAGGAACTAAAGGTCAGATGAGCTATTTTTGTTGTGGTGATGGAAATTTTGCCTTTAATAATTATTATTATTATTATTTTATATATATACAGTGTATATATATATATATATATATATATATATATATATATATATATATATATATATATATATATATATATATATATATATATATATATATATATATATATTCACATCTTCAGGGATGAGTACAGTCTGTACTCACCCCTGAAGATGTGAATTACACGAAGGCGCTTGGAAACTTCGTGTTTTCTTCTTTCCTTGTGGTTATCAGCATATACCTAGATCACGTCCATCTACAGTGATTTACTTGCACATATATATATATATATATATATATTTATATATATATATATATATATATATATATATATATATATATATATATATATATATATATATATATATATATATATATATATATGCTGATAACCACAAGGAAAGAAGAAAACACGAAGTTCCCAAGCGCTTTCGTGTAATTCACATCTTCAGGGGTGAGTACAGACTAGTGTAGATGTGAAGATGTGAATTACACGAAAGCGCTTGGGAACTTCGTGTTTTCTTCTTTCCTTGTGGTTATCAGCATATACCTAGATCACGCGCACCTACAGTGATTTACTTGCATATATATATATATATATATATATATATATATATATATATATATATATATATATATATATATATATATATATATATATATATACCCCCTATAAATTTCTTGATTACTCTTTACCCAACTTTTATAACTTGATCTAATGGCTCAGGCCCCTGTAGTTCCCACATTCAAGAGCATCACCTTTACCCTTGTAAGTATTTACAATCACAGTTGTCTGCCAGTCATCTGGAACAGCACTGTACATTACATCATAAATGCAGTAATCAGTTTGGTCACCATTGAAATGCCAATATCTGATGCTTTCAGTATTTCTACAACTATTCCAACTATTTTCTTTCAATCCTTGGGCATGGTTTTCTGCTGCTTCTAGGCTGTCCCTGGCCTATTTGTACTTATCATTTAGGAGTTGATTATAGTATTTTCTCTAAGCATCCGTGATTGCTTCATTATCAACAGCTACATTACCATGGTCATTTCTCTTGCACTGCTCACCAACAGTGTCCTTGTTTCTGCACACTATTAACCTTGCTAGTAATTATAATTAAGTTGGTAATAAAATACTGAGGATGTTAGTAGTTTTGTAATGTAGATGATAGTGCAGGTTGAACCTCAGTAGTTCAGGATCCAATTGTTCGGCAGCTTCGATGGTTCAACTCGATTTGTCAGTCATTTCACTCCACACGGGAGACAGCTCAAAACAGCTGAGATCTTACTCTCACCCCTCCCTCTTGCTCAGCATGAACTCTTATTACACAAAGAAAGTTTATTCACTTTTATGTTTTTGATCCCATGATAATTATTATACTATAGTAATTGTTTTTTATTATTTTTTTTTGCACATTCTGTATGTAAGATTAAGTGTGCATGTAACAATAAAAAACATGAAGAAAATTATGTGTATCTACCTGAAATTATGAGTTAAAAAATAACCATAACATAGCTCGTCTTGGAGTGGTAGGGAGAGGGCTACGGGGATGTGGCTATAGTGACAAGTCTTATATTACTAACACAAATACAGTATAAAACTAATATTAAACACTGTACTGAAAAACAAGTGAAAATATAACAAAAATGTAAGGAATATTATCGCAGATGTAAAATAACTGTCTACAATGGTAAGTCGAAAGGCCGAAGCAAACTCACAACTTCCTGTACCTCCTTTCCCTGCATTTATACCATACCACCTACTGTCCCTTTATTATGTTACAGTATTTATTAAATACTGTATGCGAATTCAAACAACATTTGTATACAATCTAGATGAAAAAAATGACGCTAAAACCATTAAGGATAAGAATGTTTAATGCAACTTCAATTTACATAGATGATGGCTGCTTGCCCTCAACACCCCCCCCCCCCCCCCCCCCCCCGTCCACTGTTTCCTCCTCCCGCTCCCTTGCTCAGCTTGCTAACTCTCGTGAGCAAGTAATTGTTTGTGCCCTTTATGTATTTGACTGTATGATGATTATTTCTTTTCCTTTTTTTTCTTAATACAGTGGGGTATACTATAACGAATCTAATTGGTTCTAGAACCTTGTTCGTTATAGCATTCGTTCGTTATAGGATTAATCCATTCCAGGCCCCCAAATACAACCACTTAACACTGAAAAATATAATATAAAATTGTAAAAATTTAAAAAAAGTGCATAAATATGCATCTAAACCCCTGAAATAAAGAATATCATTAATACTTGTAATAAAAAAACAATAAATTAGTAAAAAAAAATAAATAAAAAAAAAATGTTCGGTTTAGGAATTTCGTTCGTTATAGGAATATTCGTAGTAGAATCCATTCGTTATAGCATACCCCACTGTATGTATTTAGGATTGTGTGTGCATGTAATTTAGTAAAAAAAATAGTTTTCATATACTGTATATCTACCTGAAATTACAAGTTAAAAATAACCATAACACCTCTGAGTTTGTCGTTGTAGGCTGATGGCTACAGTAACAAGTGTTAACTTGGCAACAATGCCACCAGCGATGTTAACAGATGCAAATGTGAAAAAAAAATTACAGTGTCTGTAAATCTTAATTTGTATCTGGAATTTATAAATTTAAAGATAAATGTTGCAGCTAGGACATTAATAGATAGTAATGCTTGTAAGATTTCAGAATTGGGTACTGCTTAGCTCTGAAGAGTTGGGTGCCTGCTGTATGGATGTTAATTGTTTCAAGTTATCATCATCAGTAGTTATAAATCCAGCTTTTATATTTACAATAATTATTATTAATATATATATTTTTTAATTAACTAAAAGTAATATTAATGTGTTTAAGTAAGCAATAGCATATTTTTAATTCTAGAGTTGGTCTAGGTAGAATTTAGCATCATGAAGACAGTTACTTGAGGATTCATTAGCCTTTGGGAGACCGCAACTTCACATATAAGACGCGGGCTGATTTGTTAGTAATTTTTCAGACAAAAAAGTTCTTCATATATGCTGTAAAATATGGTGCTTATTTATATGTCATAGAGTAAAATTATACCAGGGCACTAACACATTATTAACTACATATGTTATAATGTGGTTCAATAAGCCTGGGCTAGGTGCATGCTTACATAGTTGCATTGGAGTTAATAATGCTGCTCAGTAGTTGTAATAGAGATGATAGTTCAGGGGGCCCCCCAAATTCACGGATTTTTATTTTGCAGTTCTCTATTATTCGCGGATGACACCCTGGATGTACCCAGGAATGTCTGCTGGTAGTTTTAAAGTTGCCGGCATTTTTGCGGTTGGGACAGGGAGCCATTCATTTTTGAGACAGTAATTTTCTTTACCTCTATTGTAAATATGTGTGTGTGTCTACACACACACACACACACACATATATACAATACAATACATATATACACTCAGAAACAAATTTATTAAAAATGTGACAGTCTACCCTCAAGTCCGTGCTTTATTACTTTATTAATAAAACACGACTTGAGGGTAGACTGTCACATTTTTAATAAATTTGTTTCTGATTATTTGTGAGAGTATTTTTCCCACCATTATTTATTTGTATGCGTTTTGCATGTGTGTGTTTACACACATACAGTATATACAATAAAGGTAAAAGAAATAATTGTCCTAAGGGCATACATAAAGGGAATATACATTTCTTTGTAACCCCCCCCCCCCCCTTCCCCCTCGGTCAGCAAATAGTATTCGCGAATTTTACAATTCGCGACCATTTTGAGAACCTAATCCCCGCGAATTTGAAAGGCCTACTGTACTGTACCGTAGTTGAAATGTAGATGATAGTTGTAAAAGAGATGATAGTAGTTGTTATAGTGATGATAGTACAGTAGTTGTAATGTAGGTGATGGTAGTTGTAATGTAGATGATAGTAGATGTAATGTTGATGATAGTAGTTGTAATAGATGGTAGTTGTAATAAGAGTTGACAGTAATTTTTGTATTAATGGATTAAAACCCTTGCAGGTGGGTAGTTTGGAGGGACATCAGCTAGTGGGTGTGAAGACTGTGAAGCAGGTGCCCAACATAGAGGCCATCCTTGATGACTTCCGAACTATGGGTGCTGGTCTTATTTGCAGCATTATAGTTAAGAATAAATAATTTTTTCTTGCATGTACAGAGTTCTTGATAACCTATTAATAGGGCCCTTGTACATTTTTGGGGGTAATTGCTATTCTTAAATTATTTTTCTTAATACTGTATAATTTAGGAAAATTTATAAAATATGCTGTTTTCAAGAGTACATATGTGCACTTCTGCACTGTTTACCAATGTTAGATATTAGAAAAAATTGTGAACATAGAGAATATTAATTATATGTTTTTAATGGCATCATTATTTTATTTTAGGGAATTTTTTTAGTTTATACATTGTTGAGAGTGACATTGATAAAATGCTCGTACTGTACATTACTTTATACTTCTTTCTGAGTAATCTAATAAATAATTATTTTAAAAATGAATGAATTTTCTAAAAAGATATTGTTTGTGATCACTTTACCTTTCATTTGCATATACTGGTACAGCTACTCCCCAACCTACGACGGGGTTAGGGACCCAAATCCAGGTCGTAAGTCGAAATGGTCGCAAGTCGAAAATGCAAAAAATAATACATATAAAATCTAAAATGAAATACAGTACAGTAAAAGTAATCAATAATGAAGAATGGATACAGTGTTACTGTGCACTTACCTTTAATGTAGTCAGCTGAATGCACATGGGGCCCCCATAATTTTCTATTTACAGGTATACATGGAGACTATATTAATTGGATGAAGCAGAGGAGGAGACAGAGCTGGGTGGGTCATCAATGTCGCTTTCTTCAGAAAGGTTTATGTACAGGGGAAACTTGCTGGTTGAAGGTATTGGATCATCTTTAGGGAGTGAAGAGGCAGCCCTGGTGGGGCATGAGGAGACAGCAATGGGGGACTTCTTAAAATAGATGTCCAATTTAGACTGCACAGTTTGCCCTTTTTTTCATTATAAATCTCCCTGTAGCAAGCATGTGCATCTTGGACCATTCTGTCAACTTTGGCAAAACTCTCAACATTTTGATCCATTCCGTCAAACATTTGTATCCCCTTATTAATTGTAGCAAATGCCTCTGCCATTTGCTTCACTGAAAAATTTTTGAGGGGTGCAGGTTCTTCGTCTACATTCAGATTCTGCTTTCTCTGCATTTTTCTGTGCTTCCAGTTCGATAAGATCCTCGTTACTTAGCTCTTCTGCTACACTTTCAACCAACTGTTCAACATCTTCATTATCAATTTGTAACTCAAGCTGTTTACCCAACTCCATTATCTTGATACTAATATCAGAAATTACTTCATCTTCATTAAAACCTCTGAAACATATCTTTTCAGGACTTTCTTCCATTTTCTATTCATGCACTGTCCTGTAACCTCGTCCCATGCTGCACTAATGTTCTTTATACATTTCAAAATGTTGTAGTCCTTCCAAAACTCTCTGAGCGTTTTCTTACCTTCAGTAGCAGCAACAGCCTGAGCGAAGGTCGTACTTAAATAATTAGCTATAAAAGCTACAATAGCACCTTGATCCATGGGTTGGATGACAGAGGTAGTGTTAGGTGGAATGTAGACTACCTTAACATCAGGGTGCATGTCGTCCAGGTATGGTGGGTCTCCCGGAGCATTATCCAAAATTAACCAAACCTTGAATGTAATCCCTTGTTGCAGACAATACTTCTTGGCTCGTGGAATGAACCAAGTCATGAACCAATCCTCAAACAGCACTAGGGTCATCCAGGCTTTCTTGTTACTTTGATAAAACACTGCCAGTGTGTGCTTGCTGACATGTTTAAAAGCCCTTGGGTTCTCTGAATGATAGATCATGAAGGGCTTTATCTTGAAACCAGCTACATTCCTCCCCAATAGAAGTGTAATTCGGTCCTTGAATGCCTTGAATCCTGGCATTGTTTTCACCTCTTTGTGGATGTATGTCCGTTCAGGCATGCGCTTCCATAATAATCCAGTTTCATCCACATGGATATTTGCTTAGGCAAATAATTTCCCTCCACGATGACACGATCTGGCTCCTCCTTAAAAGCTTTGGCAGCACCAACATCAGCACTAGCTGCCTCTCCATTCACCTTTACATTATGTAAACTGTAGCGGTTCTTAAATCTTTGAAACCACCCATGACTTGCTGTGAAGGTTTGGTCGCACTCATCTCCTGTCTGCTCCTTCAGGCTTTCGAAAAGGCTTCTTGCCTTAGCCTGCAGGGTTAAAAGACTTAAGGGTACACGCTTTTGTATCGGGTCTTCCATCCATATCACAAGTAATTTTTCCATCTCATGAATGGGACCTTGTCTTTTCTTCATTATTATAGTTCCCTTTATAGGTGCTGATTCTTTCACTAGCTCACGAATATGGTCCTTGTCCTTCAAAATAGTAGATATGGTCGAGTACGAGAAGCCTAGGTCGCTTGAAATGGTTGCTACAGTTTTTTCATTTTCATACTGGATTATTATCTTCAGTTTTGTCTCAAAAGTAATTAACTGTCCCCTTTTCTTCTGAGCACCACCAGCACTCTCACTTCTACGCTTTCCAGTCATTCTAAAGTGAATTATATACGAAAATAATGTCAGCACACTGCATGATCAATTGTGGAAACAACGACAGCCAAACACCAACTAAGTGCTCTACAGCGTGGGTGCTGTAGCCACGAGGCGACCCAAGCCACGCGAAGCTCTCGTACGAGACGGAAACGTTTCGGTCTAGAAAATAGGTGCGTCATTTGAAAAAAAATTTGGTACCATACTGCAGTGGTCGTATGTGTGGGTGGTCATGCCAACTGAGGCAGGTCGTAAGTGCGGGTGGTTGTAGGTCATAAGTTGAGGAGTAGCTGTACTGTATCACCTACTGTATTCAGTATATTAGTCTTGATCACTCAAAAGACTTCATTTTATTCAATAAAGCCAGTTTGGTTGCATAATACTGTCAGCTGATGTGAAGCAACACAGGTAAAACCATATCTGGGACCTTGTTGTGGAATGTGAGAAAACAGTTTTTACAGTAGTGAGAACTAATGTGTGAAGTGCAGTTGTGTGTGTGTGTACAGTATACAGTATACTGTACAGGCAAACCCCGTTATTCATAGCCTCGGTATTTGTAGCCTCGTTTATCCGCAATCAGTTTATTGTTACCCATTTCCACTATTTGCAAGGGTTGCTCCGTTTATTCGTAAATTCTTACGAGCAAAAATTTTGAACCGTGCGCCTCAACCGTGGCGTAGGACAGCGTGTGTACATGTGTACGTATTCCTCCGCCATACTCTCCCACTCGCCTCAGTCTCACACGTGCTGGCGTGTGTTTTGTGTTATCTCGCAATGCCTGAGCTACCAGCTACTAAAACTCCCAGCAATATTGCTAAGAGATCACGTGTGGCAGTTACGTTGGACATAGAAAGGAAGAAATGCCACTTGCAACAGGAGAAGATGTAGATGAAACTCCAACACAACACCTCACTGTACGGAACCCAAGGAAGATGATTTCTTCATTTGAGATGGCGATTAATATGGCATTAGAAATGGACCCTAATGTTGACCGAAGTTGCACTATCATCCTCAATGTCAAGAAAGATATAGAGCATACTTTGAGGTGCTTGAAGAGAAGAGGAAGAATGCATAACAAATGACTCTTGATGCATTTATTATGGCCAAACCTTCAACCCCCAGTGCACCAACCACCCCACATACATCCAAACAGAACACAGCTTTTAGGCAGCTGTTCAAGACAAGTGTAAAACCACAGCCTTCAACAAGTGAACCACAGCCTTCAACCAGTGGAGAACAACAGCTTTCAGTGCAAATTGACAGCGACAATGAGAGTGAGGTGGCTGACGACCCTGGCAGTGATGATGAGAGTGAGGTGGCTGACGACCCCAGCCTCCTCTCCCCTAATGCCAACTTCAGCAAGCAAGCAACACAGCACATCAAAGGTAAATTAACAGTCTACGTTTAAAACTTACCTCACACACCTACGTACATAAACATTCAAACACTCACACACTCAAACATGTAAAGTATATTGTACTTGTAAACTGTATACAATATGCCTAATAAACTCAAAGTGTTTGTTTGATATTATGCCCTTGTTTCTTTACTTATTTTATGTTCTATATGTATTGAGTAAAACAAGTGTTAAAATCTTACAGCCGTGACCACCGCGATGCCCGTATCCCTCCTATTTACATTATTTCTTATGGGAGAAATTGCTCCGCTATTCACAATTTCGATATTCGCAACGAGTTTCATGCCTGTTACCTTTGCGATAAGTGAGGCCACCCTGCATAAGTGGATAAATAACTGAGGAAACAAAAATTTGTTTCTCAGTCAGTAGAGTTCGTTAACTTGTGCTACAAGCTTGTTGTGTTTTCATACACTTCAAGGATGCAATTAAAAAAATTGTTGAGCAATGTTTATTGCAAACTTTGTGTAGAAATGTAAGCATTAACAAGCACAAATATTGTGCAGATGTATTTTGAATGCATATGCAAGTTATTACAGATGAGAACGTTGCAAGATCAAGCAACAAATCCTGGTGACTTAGGTTTACCTTGTTTATAATTGTGCTCATTGATAGACTTTACCAATATTGATTAGATAAAGTGCAAAGATTTCTTGAAAAACAAATGTATATAAAAAGCTACATCATCTATTTTGGACAGAATATAGCCTTGTAATTTATGTTAAACCTATCATGAATTATATAACAGTGGTAAATTTAAATGATATAAAAAATTTCCCAAATAGATTTAACTCAAATAATAGCACCAGGTTACTATATGCCATGTCTTCTAGTTGTAGCTAAACTGGTACTTAACAGTATTATAATATTTATCAACAGTATATATGAGTATTTTAGCACTGTCATATATATACATGCAGAGCTAGAACAAGCCTGAAAAAAATATATATATATGTACAACAAAGGTAACGAGGAGGGAGCTCTAATATGTCTTAAAGGTTAAATAATCTGCTAAGCCTATTTTGGTTCCTAATTAATAATATAGCATAATAAAGCTCCCTCCATTTTTATAATTTCTTACATAACTGGACACAGTACATATAAATGAAAATGCATCATGAATAAGGTGTGATACTTGGTAGTACGCATTCACATCATGAATTAAATGATAAAATTATGAATTGTGCATATATGAGTCTTGTGTTAAGTGGTACCCAATTTACATGGACAGGATAATTTGTAAATTTATGGTGATTAAAACAGTAATTATTAATAATGGAAAATGGCAGACTAGTACATAGCCATTGCTGGGATATACCATAGAATATCCTTATGACTAGGCATGTCAGAATATACCATATCTTTTCCCAATAAAAGCTTGTTTCAGTCTCTTGGATATACTACAACATATCCTGGTGACAGGCCATGTCACATCTAAATATATTGTATTGCTTCCATATAGAAAGCTGTGGCTTTGTCCCTGGGATATACAACTTTAGCTCTTTTTCAGGGGAGGTGATTTTACCAACACTACTGTAACCCTTCACCAGGGTAGGCCCTTGTACCACCACTTTGCTGTAACTTTCCATTAGGGTAGGTCATTGTGACATGATCAAGCTACAACTCTGTGGATCATAGTGCCATGACCAATCTCCAACTCTGTGGGTCATTGTGCCATCATGAATATCCAACCCTGTAAGGTTAGATCATAGTACATAACCCCATCCTCCTGGTTAATTTTGACACCATATTCAGATCTTTAAACATTCATGATGAGTTGTGGCACCAACTGTATGACATACCATAACATTCCTTAATGACAACATTAGCACTTTATGCAAAGTTGTATACTATATCACCTTTCCACAGGGTAGGATCTTTTTGCCACCATTAAGTTATGATGGGTCTTGGCACCATGTACAGCATTAAACCATAATGTTCCCTCGTGGCAGGACTTTTAAGGTACAGCACTTTCTTCCATCATCACAAACACCACCTCTGAAGTATAGCATTGCCTTTGATATACCCCAAATTTGTTACAATGAACAGGGACAACTATAGGATTAATGTATACCAAACATAACAGTCAAACCTTCTCACTATTTTAAGCTTGAGGGACAAAGGAGTCAGCCTAGTTGATTACAGCTTGAATGACTCAAAGTATACCTGAATCTACAATATTACACAAGAATCATTTGGGAGGTTTGTCATTACAGTAATTCACTGCAATCGTAGCTAAAAATCATTAAACTGTAGATATTCTGGTACTTCTGTAACACTCTTTGCTACTGAATAATTTAAGTATTCCTGTTGTTACAGCATCATAACTGTTCTCTTGGGAGCACAAGAACAATTTTGAATACAACAGGCTAAAAGTAAATAGGGAGTTATGGTTTTACACACACACACACACACACACAAACTTAAGGCAAATAGTAGACAGGTATTTAAATATAAAAGCTACTTTTCACAATACAGTGCATAAGAAGCTATACATTAATGGCTTTAGAATGAGTCTGAAGTGACAAGTGATTTATGTGATATGACCATAAAACTTAACAGTACTTTTTATGATATAATGGCATTTTGCGGAGGGAAATACAGTACAGAAGTTAAAATTCCCAGAGAGAAAGTTTGATGATTATAATTAAAAGCAAATTTTCTCAGACAGCTTTAGAACAAAAAGTTGTTATATTTACTGCCAGCTGCCTCATACAGAGCTTACTCGTGTACAATAGTAATATTTCATTATTTATGTGACGTCTTCCCACTCATGTACAGTATTTAGGATAAATCTGTTTACATTAATAATAATAATAATAGTAGTAATAATTATTATAATAATTATAATAATAATAATAATAATAATAATAATAATAATAATAATAATAATACAGTAATAATAATAATAATTATTATACTTTCAGACATAAGTAGAAAAAGACACATTCTGTATTTGCTGAATAATATTTAGTCTGTTCTTTGAAAATTGATTAATCTTATCCCTTTATCATTTACACCAATAAAACTAACTACACTTGTTCAATATTGTGCATATAGTTTTCTATGAAAATATTGACTCCTGGTGATAATGGGTTTATAAAACTGACTTACTGATCCAAGTTTTCCAGACAGTATGCGTAGTAGGCGGGATAGTGGGAGTCCCAGTCTTGTTTGATGATACATTTTGATGACGGAATTCCAGAATAATGAACTCGATTGTACAGTAAATGTCAAATCTTAATACTGTATACCCCACTTAAAGATAAAAAGGGTTCTTAACAGTCGCTATCATTTCTTTCTTCTTTTACTTCCATGGGCAATTTATGTTAATTGCTTGTAATGAAAATCACAGTTTTATAAGTTGGCTGTATTGAGATCTTGAAGTTCTCATATTTGTTATTATGAATATTTCATTTCACAATGTACATTATATAATATGCTGTGCAATATCATTTTTCCTATAAAAAATCACCAGTACAGTATATAGATATTACAACAACATATCTTTTTGGAGAGATTCAGACTAACATTTGTCCAGCTTTTATTGAACTAATCATAACTGACCAGTAGTAAATGCAGTGCTTGTCTGAAGGTGTCTCTTCCATAAAGATGACTATGTCTGGTTGAGGTGTAAGACAGTGTTAGCAAAGATAGCTTGGAGAGGCTGTATTGGTGCCTGGTTGTAGTACATCATTCAAGGAGGAGTCTCTATAAAGCTTGCTGTGCTAAGGTGTGTCATGAAGTAAGTACAAGGTAACCACAGCTGGGGACTGGAGGCAGATGGGTTGTTTGTCACTTGGGATGAAAGACAATCTTTCAATATACTGAAATATGCAGTAGACTACAGTATGGATGTGACTTCAATATAGAGGCAAGTAAATTTAATTTACAGATTTTCCAAGGTAATTTTACATGAATCAGATCATCGTTGTGGATCTCCCAAGACATGCATTTCCAGTGCAGGTTGCTCTTCTTGTGTCCCTTGAGAAGCGGCAGCAGCGGCAGCAGCAGCAGCAGCAGCAGCAGCACGGGCTTCATCCTCCGCCTTGTCCAACAGCAGCCCCTCCATCCAGTAGTCACACTTTCCTAGAAGCATTGGGGCGCACATTAAAAGTTTACGTAGTGCATCCTAGAAACATAGTAAGTACCTGAAGTACATACTGCACCCATGGAAGTGTTAGAAATACATACAACCTATGTGGAAAGTGCAAGAAGTATACATTGGATACAAAGTGTGTGCCAAGTATGCAGTGCATACATGAGAAGTCCCAGAAGTACTGTAGACATTGCATACATAGTAAGTGCTGGAAGTATACATTGCATACATTGTAAGTGCTGGAAGTATACATTGCATACATAGTAAGTGCTGGAAGTATACATTGTGTACATAATTAAGTCCCAGAAGTATACACTGCATACATGTTAAGTGCTGTAATTGTGTGTTTTATTTTATAGGCAAATGTAAAAATTACTACTGTACTATAAAAAATACTACACTCACTGTCATGATCAGTATGGTATTAGGACTCCTCTAAATTTAAATTTATTAGATGATCAAAAGAAAAGTGATGCTTCAGGTGTGTGAATAAAGAAAATTATATGTCTGTAATTTGTGGTCTGTAAAATGTGGTCTATTTAACTCTTTGTGTAGTACAGTACTGTACTAGTGTGAAGTGGGCAGAGGAACAGCCCTGGAAGAGCACTCGCCAAGGAATAATGGGGAAACAGAAGTGGATATATTGATGAAAGTTTGTTTAGTGTTGAGTTGAGAATATGAAAATGTGTACAGGCACTGTATTTTTCTAGTGTGTTTGTATGTGTGTGTTTTGAATTAGTAATTACATCCACATGTACAGTTACCAGAAAAAGTTCTCCCACAGCCCTGTGTAGCAAGTTATGGGAGGACTTTTGCTGGCAACTGTACATCAGTAAGGAAGCTCAGTTTCAGCACTTTCTACTCAACAGGGTGAATCACTATGTTCTTTCTCTCACATGCTCATATAAATAGTACACTAAATATGTTCCTTGAAAGGTTGCTTTTTGTTCAGATGTAGTTTTTGTGGGTTTGCTGTTAAAAAAAAAGTGCCAAACTATTATCACTCATATTAAATTCCTTTTTATTAATTTTATTGGTCTAATGATACCCTAACTAATGTATGTAGTTTTTATGGGTTTAGTGATACATATACTGGGAGAAAAAGAGAGAGAATTCTAATGCTATATGTACAGTCCAGTCCAGTCCAGGCAATATGTGCAAAAATTTTGCATTTTGTCATAAAAGTATGTAACTTGTTACACTTATAGATTATGTTCTTTTGATTATTTTGAGATGTGGGGGCATTTGAAAAAATCCCCTGTTGATGTCGGTGGCCATTTTGTGGCGGCCTTTATAGAAAAAACCTAATTTCTACCTTAGCTCTGCTACTATACATGACGGCATGACAATAATGGCCAGTGTATACTTTGGTGTCATATAGAACAACTTCAGATGTATAGATGCCCTCTGGTATGGAAAATGAGACAACCATTACTGAAACACATAGTTTTTTCCACATCTTTGTAACCACCATCATAATGATAATTATATATTTGAGGTGTCAGTTACCATGATTTGATGGTCAAACAAAGCATTTACATCGCATGAATAATGTTAGGTTGAAAATAACATATTTACACCTACATTTAGAAATTACAAACTGAACTTGAAAGATTTTCACCCTGCACATTTTCCTTCACCGCTGCCTTTAAACACAGCCAGTACTCAAACACATTTAATCCACATCTCTGGTCAGATAAACCAAGTTAGATAGTATGAATGATTTAACAAAAAATAACATACACCTTCATTTTGAAATAAAACTTAACTCAAATGATTTTCAACCTGCACCTTTTTCCTTCACTGCCACTTTTATGCGTAGTGACTGTCATACTAGTCATCACAGTCACCATCTCAATGGCACAAGGTTATATACTTTAAAGCTGCTTTTCTACACTTGCATGGACATCTGCAGCCCTTTTTGCATCCACAGAACATGAGTTCTCGAGAAGCCTTGCTAGCCTGAGGAAGTGTTGTCCAAAACTGCTTCCAGTTCTCAGGATCAGTCCATCCCCAGTCTGTAGGCGATGGCATTCTGGGGGCTACTGGCAGTGCTGACCCCAGCAGTGTCCTCCTTGATACACTGTTCGGTCAGTGTGGTGTGAAAAAAGCATCTTTGGTGGGAGAAATTTTCTCCATGCCTCATCCTTTCTTAGCAAACATCTTGAAACAGGCCTCACGAATGTCCTCATTACTGCTGGCTGGATCGTCGAGTAGGATGGTGAAGCACTCTTAAGATGCCCATTCCTCCAGTGACACGACCTCTGGGGCTTCTGACAGTGTTAGGAAGGCAGTGGTAACATGTTCAAAAGCTTGCCAGGTACCCCACTCAGACTTTTGCCCCCTAGTTTTTGAATGATGACAACCAGTAAATGCATGGAATATGAGCAGGGCTTTTGATGTGTCTGGTTCAATTGATGTGGCTGTCTCATGGGCAGGGATGTACTCTAAATGTTGGCCTATCCCAAATACTCACCCATATTTCCTTAATATCAGTGTCCACTGTGCGCAGATTAATTTTTTGAAATCCCTGGCTCACGGAATCAGCTGTGTGTAGAAGCATACGGGTATCTGCTTCTTCGTGGTTGCAAAAAACATTGGTTCCACATGTTGAAACTAGTTGCTTGTCTGTCACAAAATCTCCAATATGCCTTGTCAGAAAGGCAAAGAGTTCTGACTTGGTTTCGTCAACCCGAAGAAACTGCTGCCAATTTGTTGGCATGCCCAATATTTGCCAACAGTGCGTGACAGAGAAGTGACTGCTCGCCCGGGCGGCTAGCAAGCCAATCTTTTGGTGAAGAAGATAAATGAAAAGGAAAAGCAATCAGAGACGTGACCGATCGCCCAAGCAGCTAACAAGCCTATTAGTGGCGAAGAGGATAAAAGTAAAAGTATTTGTATAACTGTCCCACACGATGTCCACCCGACTAACCCTTTGGAGTTGTTTGTTGACATATCGAAGAAACACCTTCAATGCATAGTCATCAAAAGTCTTGGCACCCGTGAGTTTCAGCATGTTGACTACAACAGTTCCATCGATAGTGATAACATCTGTCGCTGGGCTGTCACCGTGTGTGTGACATCAGTTTTCGAGGCATTTTAGAAGATCAGACTTTATTCCAAAAGGTAAACTGCCATTACATGATATTGTTAGTGGGTTGCCCACTACCAGACGGGTTGTCCGGTTCATTCGGAACACTGATAAAGAACCCGCTAGGAACCCTAAAGAATCCTTTGTATAGATAATAAAACCCTGCTATACTATCTAAATTGCTTTGTTTAACCATGAAAAGATGCTAATTGACAGCTTAAATATTATGTTACCATTATGTGTTTCAGTATTGACCATCTCATTTTCTATATTTTGAGAGCATCTGTACGTCTTCAAGTTGTTCTGCATGACACCAAAGTAAACATTGGCCACCAAATTAGAGGTACACAGGCCATTATTGTCATACCATCATGTACAGTAGCAGAGCTAGGGTAGAAATTAGGTTTTTCTACAATGGCGGCAAGAAAACGGCCACTATCATCAACAGGGGACGTTTTCGAAATGTCCCCACATCCCAAATCATCAGGAAACATAATCTATAAGTGTGCCAAGTTACATGCTTTTATGACACAATACACAATTCATCTATATTTTTGCACATATCACCTGGGGTAATAAATGAATGTAACAACTAAGCAGAGAACACTTTGCAAGATAAACTACAGTACTGTACTATACAGTGGTCTCCCGGTTAATGAACGGTTCGATTAACGAAATTTCGGTTAACGAATTGGCTCCCATAAGGATTTTCAGTTTGATTAACGAAATCCTTACAATAAACACGTTTTGTTGTGTGCATTAGCTGATCGGCTAGTCCGCCAATACAGTACAGTAATTGGTCCTATGTTTACATTCGTTTCCAGTGAAGTAAATATCAAGAAAGTTGGTCTCTTAAATATTTCTGCATTTTTTTATATTAAAATTATTAGTCATTCTGAAATTTAGTTAACATATTGATAATATAGACAGTACAGAGAACAGTTTTGTGCACCCATCAGCCGATTGAATCACCCAGCAACACTTCTCAGTTTAACTTTGTTTACAGTGGAGTGAACATTAATTTTGTTGGTCTCTTGAATATTTTTGCATTAAAATTATTGGTCATTCTGAAATTTAGGTAACATATTGATAATATACAGTGCAGAAATTATTATGAAACATGAAGAAGGCATTAGAACTAATGCACTCTGTAAAGAATATGGCATGTCATCATCGACTGCCTCTACAATCAGCTGTTTGATATGTAAACAAAGCTGCCGGGAATACGACATACACACCTCAAAGTAAGTTAAAATACAGCATTCTATTGTTTTTTATTTATTATTGTACAGCATACTGTACAGTACAGTACTGCATTTAGTTTATATTTAATGTTTTGATAATTCTATTACTAGTATACAGTACTTTGTATGTACTTTTTCTGTGAGTTGGAACCAATTACCCAATATCCCATTGAAATAATAGATTCGGTTAACGAACGACTTTGTGGAGCGAATTGTGTTCGTTAACCGAGGGACCACTGTACTTGTATATGGAATACGGTACAGTATTGATAAATAGTGTGTGATGAGCAGTTTAGTGGAGGATGTTTTGTGATGATGTGGAAAAAGATGATCTCATGGAAAAACAGACATGGACTTATGTGGGAAAAAATTGAAATATGAAAAAAAAAATGAAATACAGGGTACAGTATTTTGAAGAAAAAAAAATAATATTTGATCTGAAAAACAAACATGAAATTTTATGAAAAATCTATGAACTGTTATGAAAAAAAATCCCTAAACTAATGAAAAAGTCTATGGAGTGTAATGAAAAAATTATGGAAAAACCATGAACTTGGGAAAAATTACTTGTCAAAAAACCGAGAATTGTTATGATAAAACACAAAATGTTATGAAAAACCAAACAAACATGAGCCCCTACAAAATAATCTGAACTGTTATGGAAAAACCAAGGACTTTTGGAGAAAAAAAAACTGAGTTTTGGGAAAGAAAGGATAGCTGAATGAGAAAACTGTTCTTATTTTTGACCATCATTATGTAACAGTACTACCTCTATAGGCAACCAGTGCCTATGGCATGCTACAACTAGTTGACTTCCAAAAACACTAAATGCATTTCTCTGATTTTCTGCTCATAAGTGGCAAACATGCTACATGCTAAATTATTTATGGGACATTTTGAAAGGGGAGGAACAAAGATACAACCAATGATTAATTGCAATTCTGGTACAGGCATGGTGAACACATGCTCATTATAAGACACAATCCTGAAGAGTTAAGGCTACTACTTAAAAATTATGTGAAATTATTCTATGCTCATTGTTTTGCAAAGGAAAACTGAAAAAGTTGTACATTATTGCAAAATTAACAATACTCGTGGGAAACTGCTTTTTATAGTACAGTATAAGTTTGATGGTGAGTATACTGTGACCAAGAGAAAGTTCCCTCTGTCAAGCAAACTGAGAGCCGTCAGTAGACTGACTGACCCCACCAGACCAAAATCAATAGGAATCCTTGAGTGTCAAGAACTTATGGGTGGTGTTTGCAATATATTCAGCAGAATTTTAGTTATTGTGTAGAAATCATTTGTCTGCAGAAGAACAGGAAGCACCAAGAAAGAGTCCGAACTTTTTTTGATCAGAGGAAAGTTAAATCTGGGGACAATTTTTGTTTAGATAATTTTCTGTGGCAGATGAATCTAGTGAGATTATTATCCCCTATAGCTGTACTGTGTGGATCCTTTCAGGGATTGAAAGGTGGCACAATTTACTGTTTATCAGCCTCTAGGTGTATTCCCGACACAATTACAAGGGAAAATGTTGATATGATATTAGTTTCCTAATTACAGCACTTGAAAGATGTCGAGTTAATGTTGATGAGAGTGGAGTGAAACAGCCGTAGAGTGGTATGAATTTATGCACTTAACACTAAACAGTGAGATACAGTTGTATTTGTATTTAAACAAGCAATGTTCAAATTCCTTCCCTCTTCTTCAATGCATGCCTTAGCACTTTGCACTATTAGTTTTTTGACGGACTCCAACATACTTGGAGTATTTTCAATCCTTTCGTAATTGTCATGAACTCGTGGCCACAATTCATCTAGTGTTCGGACCTCTGTAGCACAAACTAAGTTCTTTGAATGACATTTTCCCATATAATTGTCTCAAGAATACCCCCTGTAATTTATGAGAGAGCTTTGAGAATCGCCATGTATTTATCATGCCAGCTTAGAACCCCTGAACAGCTCCCTTCATACTAACATACTGTACTGAAATTTATACAGCATTAAGTAGGGTAATTTGAATTTTGTATTAAAATATATGTAATTTAAATGTTGTTACAGTACTTGTGAAGCTAATTGAAGCAAGCCTTTGTGTTATTTTCATCAGCTGGATGTGGTGCGTGATAATGATCCATAAGTAAAATGGAGGGATTAGAACAAGGAATGAGTTTGGGTACATCTTTGTAATGAAAACACAGTGGGTAAAATATTGACAGTGCAAAGGTAACAAGACAAAAGAAGAGATGAAAGTAGGTGTTCTGTGTAGATCTGTACTTGGGATGAAGCCTTAGTTTGTCTCTTGGGATGAAGTCTGAGTGTGTGTTCCTGTACAGTACTAAGGATAGAGCCTTAGTGTATACAGTACCTGGAGTGAGGCCATAGTGTCTGCTTTTACTCTGTGATGTTACAAATGAATGTGAAAGCCATATTCTTGTGGAATTTCTGGATAACCATACATAATCTAGAAAGTAATCAAGAGGCTAAGGTGTCATGGACGGTTATCTGGGAATTGAATACAAAAGATTGTAATGTAAATAGGGATGATGAAGTAATAATTGTAGTATGTATATGCAACCAATATCCCATATTGGTGCTTGAACTTTGGACTGCAAAATTTGATTCCCAGGCAATACCCACTCGGCTACCACCGTACTTTGTGTATAATGTATACAGGATACTGTAATGGTGATGTGGACAGTTACTAAAGTATGGGTATTGCTTACAAGATATACTGAAGATTATCTAAAAAAAGTGCAACATTGTTGGAGAAACAGAGGCCTGGGACTAGTACAGTACCTCAAATGTTTGAAGAATGAAATTCTTTTAAAAGCATTTCTACAACACATTGGGTTTTGGGGGAAACAAGAAAGTTACAACTCTCACACCATTTACAATTGACTGAGGTGTTGCCTTTCAATAAGAGCTTATTTTTAAAGCTCTATTGTAGTTAAGTGCAAACCTAGGCATGCCTCTACATCAATGTGGACATCATAAATTAAGTTTTAAAAATGCTTACATCTGTACTCTATCCTGTGTTATCAAGATGGATTCTATTGTAGAGAAAGATATTTACTTTAAATTTACGAGAAATAAATATTCTAGCTTCTCAATGAGGGTTCATGATATTTGTAATTCACCAATAACAATAGTAATGAATAATAATTGCTTACTCTTCTGGAATGTTGATTGCTGTGTCACAGTCTTTTTCCTCTTCTTGGGCTCTGTTTTTCTTGTCTCTTATATCTTCCATACTAGCCCCATCTCTCTCCCCATCTATGTCTTCTCCCCCTTTCTCACCATCATCTTCATCATCATCATCATCATCATCATCATTAGCATTGTTAGATGAGGCGTCCTCTTGGTCTGGGGGTAGCTGATACTGGCAGCGTTTCTTCTGACATCCTGGGTACCACCAGTAGCTAACCACTCCAAGAGAGATAGCACACAGGAGGTTTGGGATGAGAAGAGCCATAATGATATTCTGGACTTCGTTGTCCCAGCTATAGTTGACTATAACCATGTTAGGATCTGCTCGAGAGTAGTAGCAAGGATAGAGGGATCCCCTAGGTCCATAAATGTCTGAGAAGATTGAGCAGTTTGTGCCGGGAGGGTACCCACAAGCCTTAATGTTGATGAAAAGAGGAATACCACGACCAACCCAGTTCTCATCATCATCGTCAAATTCTTGTCCGTCATATTCCGAAAAAGGTAAATGCATGTAGTTGATGTAGATCTGGTCGCATTCATATTGGTCTCTTGTACAGCCATGTCTACATGAGGACCATGTACAGTTTTTCATTCCCAACTGGTGTTCTGCCAGTATAGTCTTACACACTACTGGCTCTGGGTCGAAGTTGGCCACGAGTGTAGATATTGATGGGTCCAAGACCCATGGGATCATAAACATGAAAACAAAAGATGAGACACACGCCGTTGTCCCAAGCGTGAGAGTTACGTAGTATTTCAACTTCTCAGGAAAAGGCTGCTCCTCTTCAACATCTGCCATCTTGTCTTCAGATGCACTACAAAGCTCACTCTTAAAGCTTGAAGCTGGACACGGTGTACTGCAGCAATGTTAGGTGGACGGTCAAGTCAAAGGTAAAAGACAAGAATATGGCAGAGTTGCCTCAAGACAGATTAAGATGGAGTACTGAAGTTAGAATGTACCTACGATTTGTTTACGTCTCCAGTGTGTAACTCGGGACCTTGAGATATAGAGATTGGAAACTAAATAAGCATCACGTTAACAAAGCAAATTATTCTTGAAGTGCAATACAAGAAAGCATATTTGAACCTGAAGTGAAGGACGACTTTGTTAACTTTTATATACAATTATAATGAGAACTTTCAATATAATGTTAGATATCACACCAGTGCATTATGCATCAAGGTACAATTAGTTCATATAATGATATTAAACCTTGTACATATCCAATCTTATTTATACTATAAATGTTAGTGGGACTAGGCACTTTAAAAATATATATTTACAATAAAATATTTCTAAGCAGGAGAGCACAAGGAGTTTAACACGTTCAATATGTTGTGCAGACTTCAGAAATAATCAACATTTCTTTACTGGGACAACACGTGCTTACACAAGTAATCCTAGTTGTCAAAATGTACCAATTAGGTAATTCTGGGACTAACTTTTGCATCCAGTTTCTATTTTGTCCATGGAGATTCAAATTTTTTTTCAGAGTAGACTATAGTTGTTTACTTGAAATTAACGGGATGTTTGCTCTTAGTAAAAAGCAGAACACAGGATGTGTTAACAGTTCATAGAACTTGTAGTCTGCTGCTGTTGAACACATTAAAGCATCATAAAGATCTTTTACTGCTAATTTTGCTCCTATAACCTTGAGGGTCTGATGTGACTACTTTGGCTATTACACCCTTAAGTAACTGCTGGTGCTACATCAGCCCATATGCCTTAAAAGACCTGCTGCATCTACTTTGACTCCTGTATCCTCAAGGACCTGGTGCTAACGCTAGGCACAATACTGAACCCTAAGTGTATGGAGAAGTTGTGAACAAGTTGTCAAAAGGAAGTATAGGTGCTGTTCATTGGATATGAACAGATGCAGTTCATATTCAGTGCTGTATTATCTTGGCTTATCACTTCATGTGCATCAATATTCCGTATTCAAAATTTTAAGTTTCAAAGGCTCCAAGACGTTTAGTTTTCGAAGATTTCTAATATAATTTTTAATATAAATCCCGGATTACTGAATTCACAGCTTCCTTTATATTGCATGTGTTTAATGCATTACGTCAGAATAGCCAAATACTGGAATTAATATTCGTTTTAATATTTTATGAAACTGAATGTTGGATCAATGTACTGAATAGGGGAATATTATCACTTTAATAATTTAAGTATTTGATATGATTGTTGGTCAGGGGTCCGAAGAAAACTTGCAGTTGCAGAATCAGAGTTAGAGGCCAAAGTGTAGCCAATGGTTCACTGGTTGAAGACGAGAGCATGAGTGGTGGCCGGTGGAGAATAGGCGAGAGCGTAGTCACTGGTTCACTGGTTAGGGATGAGGGTGTAGTCGCTTGGTCGCGTGCACCGTCACAATAGTTCGTCAAATTGAACAGGTTCCTTAACAGCTGTAAAACAAGATGAAAGCGTTAGTGAGAAGACGACCAAAATCTCAAATTGTTATCCACGATGGACTGAATTTCTACTGGCATATCAGTGCTTTTAAGACAACTCAATATAGAATTTATGGATCAACTTGTGCTTCACATTACTCTTCAGTCTGATTTGAGTTCTCAGATATGTTGGTCCATGAATAGGATAACCTAACATTAATCGCAAATTTGAAGTACCAATTTCAAATTTTGATTTCTCTTAAAATTTTGGAACTAAGAAAAATTTTAACAAATGTAATACTGAAGTAAGATATTTTATTTTACAGCTGAGGGGAGGAGACAAGTGACCTGTGATACCTTTACTGCAGCACCTTTGACGAGCCTGCCTCAGCCAGTGGTTTGATGTCCTCCTGCAGCAGGTTTACACTGTTTGGATCAGCATAAATGTTTCAAATAGCTCCCCATCCAGTGAACCAATGTCAAAGTAAGCTTCAAATTGCTGGTATATTAGCTGCTTTGAAAGCTAGTGAGGGTTTAATATTACCAGGCCATATACGGTAGGCTACTTCTCACCCTGAACTCACTTATAAGTTAAATTTGCATGGTTCAACCCAACGTTGTTCCTGCTGACTCAGAACTTCACTTAGGGAGTTGGATGGGATGTCAAGTTCCACCTTTCCCCTCCCATTGGTTATATAATGAGATTTCCAACTTCAACGTCCATTTATAACCAAAAAATCATCAATGAGTTACTTGCGGCATTCCAAGCCAGCAATAAAATTGGGATGGAAGAAATCATTTGTCAATTTTAATAATCTAGTAATATAACTCAAGCTAAGGTCAGTATGCTTTGGAAGAAGAAGAGGGAGGACTAACATTATGGACTTCCGAATACTATGCAATCCAGGTTGGATACTCTTCAGTAAGAAGAATATGAAAGTGGGTTCCTCAGTGTAACGGCCTGTTAAGTGCAATGCGGATGTAGCACACTGTTGAGCCTTTGATACACAAGGGGGCAACATAGCTATCACTGCATTCAAATGTTTTCACTTTCCCGACTGTAAAGTAAGGTTCCCATACACAAATGAGTGAAATGGGGATACCCCAAGCACGAATGAGTGTCCCTTAAGATAGTAGGCGAGTGCTGTATCCACTTGGGTGCTGCACTACTTCATTACCTTGTGTTAAAAATTTTATAGATAACCAGGCTCCTCTTTCTAATTGCTTTAATAAGCATGGTTCTCAATAAGGCTATACAGGAAGCAAATCTTCAAGATTATGAGCTTAAGCATAATGACTGGATTGAGTTGATTTAATTGATTTAGTTATTAAATATAACATACCTCTTTAAAGCAGCATATTTAGAGGAATGATGAAGTACCAGTGAGTTCCCCTTTAAGTGTCAGCAAAATGATGATAAATTTATTGGGTGAGATTAAGAATGAAGAAATTTGTTTACCAATTCCAATTCCTGTCTTCCATATGAGATATACACATGAGCAAGTACTGTACAGTACTGTGAGCTGTGTCCAATGAGCCTGGTACCAGGAATCAATTCAACTTCACATCATTCCCAATCAAGCACCTTCAAGGAGCTAGAACTACTTGCATAGTAAATCAGATGAAAATTTTTACTTAATACTACAGAATGCAATCCTCTTCATTGGAAGAAATGTGTAGCAAGGCAACTAATGGTCGATGAACAACAAAGGGGATAAACACTTCTCTCTCCATAACACTCTAACAAGAGGTCTGTCTAGATGATGAATGGAGATAAGATGGTAGCAGTTCAAATACTGTATGCAGAAAACAATGTGATGGCCAAACCAGTGAGCTCTTATTTATAGGTGAAAAGCTTGGGACAAGAAGTGATCTTTGTCAAGACTTTAGCCTGGAGATCTTGAAACCTTTCTAGCTTTCACAGCCACCACTGTTCCAGGGATTCAAAGCTTCGCTTCGGCACTGGTTCACTGGATGAGGAGCTTTTACAATATTAACCCTGACTTGAAATAGTGTAAACATGCCACTGGAGCATGTCCCCCAGGACAAGGCAGGAGGATCAGGGTGCTCCAGAGGCAGTATTACAGGTCACTTGATGACCCTTATACTATAAAACATCACCACACACACACACACACACACATAAACACACACACACACACATACATATACACACACACACACACACATACACAAAGTGCTATCATTAAGTTAAGTCTGATCTGTACTATTTAGCAATGATTTGTTACCTTTATTGACAAGCATCAGTCCAACCTGGAGTATACTTGTATATTGCATATCTTTACTTTTATATGACAAACTGTATTTCACAGAAGAATCAACACAGTCTTCTAAAAGTCTACAAATGGTGGGGGACATTCACTATGTATAGTACAGTACTACAAACACATAAATACAGTACATGAACAGTCCACTATAGCAAAAAAAAAAAAAATTATTCAAACCACAAGAATCAACAAAGTATTTTGTTTCTTTCAGTGGAAGGCAATCTGTTTGTTCTAGCATTACCTTTTTTTTTTTTTTTACAAATCCACAGATAACCTAGGGCATTCTAAACTGGAGTGGAAATAACTACATCAGGGTATGTTGAGGTCACTACTTTGGGGGGGTCAGACATTGACAGCAGCAACTGATTTTTTTTTCTTATTTTTGAAAACATCCATTCATGATCACTTGATTGACATATAAGGCAAGTACTGTGCAGATCCTTACTGTACAAAAAACGAAACGATAAAAAAATCATAGAAACAACTGTACTCACAAAATATCTGGTAAATGACAATCCAAGCATGCTGCCAACCATTGCAGTTTCTGTATTAATGTAATATTGCAGAGATAAAAAAACAAAACAATCCTTGAGATACTGCAGTAACTTAATCTTGATATGTTTCTTCATAATACAGGTACTGGCTAATGGCAATTGTAGGTTAGGAATATGCACTAAACTGAGCGTTCATCTTGTGATTACAGTTCAGAGCAGAAATGAATGGAGAAAGGGATAGAGCAATGCTAATGAATCTCGTGCAGGCGTGAGGGTGTGGACAAGACCAGTCTAACAAGCGACAGCACGAGGGTAGTTTGGTAGTTAGGAGACACAAAGACCACTTATAATGAAGATAATACTTAGCAGATGGCAGGAGATTGGAAAAGATACATGGAGAAAATGAATTATATAAAAAAATACAATGCTATGAAGATGGAATGAGCCAGGGTGATGATCATGATGTTTCTTAGTGTTTCATAATGCAAGAGCTTCAGTTTCTTAAGGGATATTAGAGAAGTGCATTACTGTTACCTTAATAGATAGATGTTTGTGAATAGAAAGAATAGATTAATTCAAAATCTCGTGCATGACCCTTCCCCCACCTTGTTCACTGACGAAGAGAACAAACGGCAGCAATTTTTACCCTTCTTGCTATTCTTTTTTGTTCAACATCTGTCAACTTAATTTCATCAACATGGGATGAATTTGGTTTGTAAAACTCCCAACACACTCCCAGATATATTCAATCTTATGTTCAAAGTACTGTATACATGTGGAGGTCTATGTACACACACACCCACACACTTACACACACACACATTTCCTCTCAAAATGTATCATTGATGAAAGTTTATACAGTACAGTACTGTATATCTAATGATGGCTCAGACTATGAGTTCTGGATTTATCAAGAGTATCCCCACACATTCTCTGTTGTTATGTGGTATGGCACTTGGATAGCCCACTTCCTAACTATACACAACTTATTCACCGATTTTGTTCATTATTAGTATACAATATTTAGTTATCTCATAACTGTGCATCTTCACACCTATTACCAGGAACCTACACCCATTGTCAACTACAGGTATAACCAGACATCCTTCAGAACACCTCATCCAGCATACCATCTATGAGGTCATCCAATATTCATAAGCAAGAAGTTTTCATACTAGCATTAACCTAATTATCAGCACAGCTCAAACAACCATCCTCTATTTTCATTCTTTAGCCTTATATTAATTGTGATGTTGCACAGGTTAACTTCTATGCTTCATTCACTTATTTTTTTTACTTGCCATTACCTGGGAATAACTGGAGTTTCACATCCACACAAAAAAAATCTAGAACAAGTACAGTACTGTACAGTACATGTGTATTACCAATTGCAGGCTTTTTTTCTTCTTCAACATTCAAAATTTTCTACACATTCCATAAAGCTTATTGGATATCTTAACTCATTTTTCTAGTGAATCTGTCAACTTACCTCATATATTCCTCTGTTGAAACTCTTACTGAGAACTAATATATAATGTCTTTATCAAAGCTTCCATTATTCACCATTCAAACAAACACAGCACCAAGTCTGCTGTCTCTCTCTCTCTCTCTCTCTCTCTGGTAATATACAAGGTTCACTTTTCATTCATTCTAATGGGCACTTGATATACTGTATTTCATTGCCTAACAATTTTAAAGTACAAGTCAGGGTAAAATCATCTTTCATTTTCAAAGCACAAGTAATGGTTCATTCCCTAACAGTTTTAAGGTACAGTACTGTGAGTTATAGCTAATTCTTATAGTATATTAATGAGTACAATAGGTGGTACATTTTCCACTAATTCTAAATAAAAGATATTGTGATTTCTCCTTAACAGTCAGTACAAGACTCGGTGCACTAGCCCATCAATTGAAAGGTTCAAGATAAAGTTGACTACATTTTCCCACCACTCTTTTATCTTAGACAAAAGAACAATTCTCTTTTACTGTAGGGTACAAACTATGGTACATTTACCAAAAATTGTCAGAGCCACATTATGGTGTATTCTCACAAACTGCAAGGTCTAAGGTACGGTACATTCCCCATCAAAAATAAAATAAATAAGACGGTATGTTTCTTAATTGCTGTGAGATGTGAGATATGGTGCTTTAATTGTTGGGTGCAACATGCAGTACATTCCCCGTAAAGGCACAAGTTACAGTACATTCCTCATCAATTATATGAGAGAGAAATCTTTACGTTTCACATCAAATCATATACCTTAAGTACGGTCAATTTTCTATCATTCGTAAGTTACGAGAAACATCAATGCGGTACATTTCTTTCATTCGTACAGTTGAAGATACGGTCGGTACACATACATCAATCATAAGTCTCAAGATACAGTACATTTTCCGTTAATCGTAAGCCGCCCCGTAATGGTACATTTCATTATTTTAAAGATTCATCGTCCAACGTTTGTAATCCTTAAGATACGGTAAATTTTTTCACAGTCGCAAAGTACAGTACAGTACAAAATACAGTCCAATGTCCATCATCCGTAAGCCTCAAGATACAGTATTTTTTTCATTAATCGAATGGTGCAAAATATGGTTCATTGTCCAACATTCATAAAGGTACAAAGTTTGGTACATTTCCTCCTTTCTTAAGTATGAGAAACCTCTTTTTTTTTCTTTTTTTTTTTCCAAGACCAGATTCATAAGAGGCCAGTAATTCTTTGATCTTGCTCACCTGTGGGTTGAGAGTAGAACGTTCACTTAGTTACAGTAGAATCTTGGTGATGTTTCAACGCCACTCTGGCCACCAACTTCGTGCCACAGCTTAAAGTGAGCCAGTTTGGTGAATTCTCGAACCTCTTCTCCCAGACGAAGAAAATGCTTAAACAAACGAACTTTTGTGAATACGAGCCTTGTGTCGTACTTTTCAGAGTCCTTGTTCATTAGTTTTTATAAACAAATGTTCAGTACGTCAATTGAACTGTGAGTTGTGGGTTTGCAATTTTTGCATGTGGTAATGGAAACCGAGTGAGCTTCTTCTTTTTTTAATTTTGTGAGTTGTGGGGTTTGTGATATTATGAGCTGTGAGCTTGCTTTTGTTAGCATTGAAAATTTGTGAACTGTGAAGTCTGTGGAGTAGTGAGCTGTGAAGTTTGTTAGCCATGAGGACTGTAAAGCTTTGTGAGCCTTTGTAATCTATGGCCTTTGTGAGTTAGAAGACTGTGAGCTGTGAAAGGTTTCAGAGTTATGACGATAGTGAGCATTGAAAGCTTCATAAGCTGTGAGGATTGTGCACTTTATGAGCATTGCAAACTTTGTGAGCTATAAGAGCTCTGAGTAGAGAGAACCTTTGTGGACATAAAGGTGCCTTTTACAAAGAGAGAGAGTTAGAGAGATATTGTGTGTGAGTGAAAGAGAGAAACATCATTCGTTTTTGAGTGCATCCAGGCGCTTATTTGTCACCACAGGGAAAAGAGGGGATCATGTATGTGTGCTCAAACCAGTGCGTGTATGCATGTACGTGACTTCTGTACGTGTCTGTGTCTACAGATGTGCATAGTGTATACATACATGGACATACATGGTAGGTGTGTATACCTGACTTGTAGCTTCTAAGAGCCATGTCTGCACATACCAGATTGCATGTCATGGTCACTGAAGCAATCACCCGGAGCTTAAATTAACCTGATTTAAAGTGCTTAGAGCATATAAAATTAGGTTAAGAGGGGGAGGGCGGAGTTAAGACTAGGTTACATTATGCTAAGCTACGTTTGGGCTTATGTGCAATAGGTTAGGTTAAGATTGGGGTTAAGGTGAGCTAAAATAAGGTAAGGTAAGGTAAGGTTAGATTAGTTTATGCAAAGCTAAGGGATGTGTGGACTAGGTTAAAGGTTTGAATTATGGTGAGATGGTTTTATGGATAAGGTTTAGATGAATTTACATCTGGAATGGGTTAGATTAGGTTAGGTAGAACTAGTTTTGGATTTGGTTAGGCTAAGGATAGGTTAGGAAATGTGAAGATAAATTTAAAAAATAAAGTTAAAAGTTATGTTAAGTGAGGTTAGGATAGGTTAATTAGCATCAGGCTTAGGTTAGGAATGACGAGAAATGTATTGTAAAGGAAAGCGCACATTTCGAGCATAGAATATGGTATTAAATGTAGCATAGAAGATGGCATTATATTTACCACAAAAAGTAGTGGTAAAGTAAACACAACAGTAAATGACTGTGGTGGTTAGAGCATAAATTGTGAGGCTATAAAAGAGAATCCTGAGCATAAAAATGTTTGGAAAAGTATTATGCACAATAAGAAAAGGTCTTTGAAGCATATGAAACATTAGTAAAGATGTTTAGAGCTTATGAAGAAAAAGAAAAGTGTCTGAGGCATATAGAGATTTATGAATGGTGTTTAGATCACATGAAGGATTAGAAAAGGTGTTTGGTAGGATTATATAAAGTGTTTAGTGTTTATGAAGGATTAGAAAACGTGTACAGAGCATAAGGAGAATTAGAAAAGGTATTCAGAACATTTGAAGATTTAGATAAGATGTCTGAAGCAAATGAGGGATTCGATAGTGTCTGGAGCAAATGAAGGATTAGATAGTGTCTGGAGCATTTGAAGGATTAGATAGTGTCTGGAGCATTTGAAGAATTCGATAGTGTCTGGAGCAAATGAAGGATTAGATAGTGTCTGGAGCATTTAAATGATTAGATAGTGTCTGGAGCAAATGAAGGATTAGATAGTGTCTGCAGCATTTAAAGGATTAGATAGTGTCTGTAGCATTTGAAGGATTAGATAGTGTCTGGAGCAAATGAAGGATTAGATAACGTGTCAAGCATATGAAGGATTAAGTAAAATGTCTGGCGCATGTGAAGGATCATGGAGGAGCATGTAAAAGTGTTCTAAGCACAAAGAGCCTTGGAAAATAAGACCCATCAATTTAAAAAGAGCGTGATTGGAGCATAGAGTGATAGCAAATAGAATGCCGAGCATAAAATGTTGAGATAGCACAGTATGTCAAAAAGCCACTAATGGAGTTACAAAGTGCAATATGATAATGTGGAAATGACAAACACACACTGAGAGTAAAGTGAATATGGAACACAGAAAATGATTGTGTGGGGCCATTGTAAAGTGTGGGCGTAGTAGTATGTGGGTGTGGTAGTGTGTGGGTGTAATAGTGTGTAGGTGTGGTAGTGTGTGGGCGTAGTAGTATGTGGGTGTGGTAGTGTGTGGGTGTAGTAATGTGGTGGTGTGTGGGCGTAGTAGTATGTGGGTGTGGTAGTGTGTGGGCGTAGTAGTGTGTGGGTGTGGTAGTATGTGGGCGTAGTAGTGTGTGGGTGTAGTAGTGTGTGGGTGTGGTAGTGTGTGGGCGTAGTAGTATGTGGGTGTGGTAGTGTGTGGTAGTGTGTAGGTATGGTAGAATGTGGGTGTGGTAGTGTGTGGGTGTGGTAGAATGTGGGTATGGTAGTGTGTACGTGTAGTAGTGTGTGTGTATATGGTGTTCATTTGGTACAGTATGGGTGTGGTAGAGTATGAGGGTAGTACAGTATGGGTGTGGTTATGTAGTTGGGTAGATTGAGTGTGGGTGTGGACAATGTGGCTATGCTAGAATATGGTAGATTGTGGGAGTGCCAGAGTGTGGGAGCTGTAGTGTGTGGATATGGTAGAGTGTGTTTGGTAGGGTGGGATTGTGGGAAAGTGTGAGTGTGGTATTCTGATAGTGTGGGAGTGGTAGATTGTGTGTCTGTGGTAGTGTGTGGCTGTGGTAGTGTGTGGGAGTGGTAGATTGTGTGTCTGTGGTAGTGTGTGGCTGTGGTAGTGTGTGGCTGTGGCAGTGTGTAGCTGTGGTAGTGTGTGGCTGTGGTAGTGTGTGACTGTGGTAGTGTGTGGCTGTGGTAGTGTGTGGCTGTGGTAGTGTGTGGCTGTGGTAGTGTGTGGGTGTGGTAGTGTGTGGCTGTGGTAGTGTGTGGCTGTGGTAGTGTGTAGGTGTGGTAGTGTGTGGGTGTGGTGGTGTGTGGGTGTGGTGGTGTGTGGATGTGGTAAGTGTGTGTGTGTGTGTGTGTGTGTGTGTGTGTGTGTGTGTTGGTCTAATAAAATGTGTGTGGGTAAAATACAATGTGGATGTACTCCGGTGTGAATGCAGTAAAGTCATTGTGGGTGTGGTCAAGTGTCTGGTTGTGGTAGTGTACAATGTTGAGTTACGAAATTGTGTAGTGTAAGCTGTAGAGTAGGCTGTAGTGAAGACTGTAGAATAGGCTGTAGTGTAGGCAGTAGAATAAGCTGTAGTGTAGGCTGTAGTATAGGCTATAGAGTAGGCTGCAGTGTGGGTATGGTTAAGCATAGAATAGTAGAAAAAGTTTAGAGTGAAGAACTGTGGTCGCCAACTCTCATATAAAAAAGAGGATATTCCTATTGATTGAGTAGAGTATGGATTGACTTAGTGTTGGGAGGGTACAATATGGGGGGAGGAGGGGCGTATTACATGGTGGGGTAGCACAGTGTTGGGAGGGTACAGTGGGAGGTGGTACATTAAGTGTCCAGTAAAGGGTGTGGGTTTAATACAAAATGAAGATATTACAGGGTGATGGTAGTACAGTTAGGGGATAATACAGTGAAGGCGGCAGTATAGTGAGGGGGGTACTGCAGTAATAGGGAAGTACAGTGATAGCATAGTACAGTGAGGTGGTTGTCCAGTGTGTGGGGCAGTAATGTGTGGGGGGTAGTGATGTGTGTGGGGGGGTAGTGGTGTGTGTGTGTGTAGGGGTAGTACAGTGTGTGGGGGTAGTACAGTGTGTGGGGGTAGTACAGTGTGTGGGGGTAGTACAGTGTGTGGGGTAGTACAGTGTGTGGGGGTAGTACAGTGTGTGGGGTAGTACAGTGTGTGGGGTAGTACAGTGTGTGGGGTATTACAGTGTGTGGGGTAGTACAGTGTGTGTGGGTAGTACAGTGTGTGGGGTAGTACAGTGTGTGGGGGTAGTACAGTGTGTGTGGGTAGTACAGCGTGTGGGGTAGTACAGTGTGTGGGGGTAGTACAGTGTGTGGGGGTAGTACAGTGTGTGTGGGTAGTACAGCGTGTGGGGTAGTACAGTGTGTGGGGGTAGTACAGTGTGTGGGGTAGTACAGTGTGTGGGGGTAGTACAGTGTGTGGGGTAGTACAGTGTGTGGGGTATTACAGTGTGTGGGGTAGTACAGTGTGTGGGGGTAGTACAGTGTGTGGGGGTAGTACAGTGTGTGGGGGTAGTACAGTGTGTGGGGGTAGTACAGTGTGTGGGGGTAGTACAGTGTGTGGGGTAGTACAGTGTGTGGGGGTAGTACAGTGTGTGGGGTAGTACAGTGTGTGGGGTATTACAGTGTGTGGGGTAGTACAGTGTGTGTGGGTAGTACAGTGTGTGGGGTAGTACAGTGTGTGGGGGTAGTACAGTGTGTGGGGTATTACAGTGTGTGGGGTAGTACAGTGTGTGGGGTAGTACAGTGTGTGGGGTAGTACAGTGTGTGGGGTAGTACAGTGTGTGGAGGGTAGTAGAGTGTGTGGGGGTATTACAGTGTGTGGGGGTAGTACAGTGTGGGGGTAGTACAGTGTGTGGGGTAGTACAGTGTGTGGTGGTAGTACAGTGTGGTGGTAGTACAGTGTGGGGGTAGTACAGTGTGTGTGGGTAGTACAGTGTGTGTGGGGTATTACAGTGTGTGGGGTAGTACAGTGTGTGTGGGTAGTACAGTGTGTGGGGTAGTACAGTGTGTGGGGTATTACAGTGTGTGGGGTAGTACAGTGTGTGTGGGTAGTACAGTGTGTGGGGTAGTACAGTGTGTGGGGTAGTACAGTGTGTGGGGGTAGTACAGTGTGTGGGGGTAGTACAGCGTGTGGGGGTAGTACAGTGTGTGGGGGTAGTACAGTGTGTGGGGTAGTACAGTGTGTGGGGTAGTACAGTGTGTGGGGTATTACAGTGTGTGGGGTAGTACAGTGTGTGTGGGTAGTACAGTGTGTGGGGGTAGTACAGTGTGTGGGGGTAGTACAGTGTGTGGGGTAGTACAGTGTGTGGGGTAGTACAGTGTGTGGGGTAGTACAGTGTGTGTGGGTAGTACAGTGTGTGGGGTAGTACAGTGTGTGGGGGTAGTACAGTGTGTGGGGTATTACAGTGTGTGGGGTAGTACAGTGTGTGGGGTAGTACAGTGTGTGGGGTAGTACAGTGTGTGGGGTAGTACAGTGTGTGGAGGGTAGTAGAGTGTGTGGGGGTATTACAGTGTGTGGGGGTAGTACAGTGTGGGGGTAGTACAGTGTGTGGGGTAGTACAGTGTGTGGTGGTAGTACAGTGTGGTGGTAGTACAGTGTGGGGGTAGTACAGTGTGTGTGGGTAGTACAGTGTGTGTGGGGTATTACAGTGTGTGGGGTAGTACAGTGTGTGTGGGTAGTACAGTGTGTGGGGTAGTACAGTGTGTGGGGTATTACAGTGTGTGGGGTAGTACAGTGTGTGTGGGTAGTACAGTGTGTGGGGTAGTACAGTGTGTGGGGTAGTACAGTGTGTGGGGGTAGTACAGTGTGTGGGGGTAGTACAGCGTGTGGGGGTAGTACAGTGTGTGGGGTAGTACAGTGTGTGGGGTAGTACAGTGTGTGGGGTAGTACAGTGTGTGGGGGTAGTACAGCGTGTGGGGTAGTACAGTGTGTGGGGGTAGTACAGTGTGTGGGGTAGTACAGTGTGTGGGGTAGTACAGTGTGTGGGGGTAGTACAGTGTGTGGGGGTAGTAGAGTGTGTGGAGGGTAGTAGAGTGTGTGGGGGTATTACAGTGTGTGGGGGTAGTACAGTGTGGGGGTAGTACAGTGTGTGGGGTAGTACAGTGTGTGGTGGTAGTACAGTGTGTGGGGTAGTACAGTGTGTGGGGGTAGTACAGTGTGTGGGGTAGTACAGTGTGTGGGGGTAGTACAGTGTGTGGGGTAGTACAGTGTGTGGGGGTAGTACAGTGTGTGGGGGTAGTACAGTGTGTGGGGTAGTACAGTGTGTGGGGTAGTACAGTGTGTGGGGTAGTACAGTGTGTGGGGTAGTACAGTGTGTGGGGGTAGTACAGTGTGTGGGGTATTACAGTGTGGGGGTAGTACAGTGTGTGGGGTAGTACAGTGTGTGGGGTAGTACAGTGTGTGGGGTAGTACAGTGTGTGGGGGTAGTACAGTGTGTGGGGTAGTACAGTGTGTGGGGGTAGTACAGTGTGTGGGGTAGTACAGTGTGTGGGGTAGTACAGTGTGTGGGGGTAGTACAGTGTGTGGGGGTAGTACAGTGTGTGGGGGTAGTACAGTGTGTGGGGTAGTACAGTGTGTGGGGTAGTACAGTGTGTGGGGGTAGTACAGTGTGTGGGGGTAGTTCAGAGAATAGTTTTTTCATGAATTATTTAATTGTGAGTTTTAAATCAAGGAATGAGTTTATGAGGTAAAAGTATGAGTTTATGAGTTATTAGTGTTATAAGTTTACTGGATCATCAAAGCATGAGTATTATGAGTCGGCAAAAAATAATATGTTCCTGTGTCGTCAATTTATGAGTTACATTATGAGTCATTAAAATACACGTTTGTTCGATCACTTTATGAGTGTATAATAAACAAATTATGAGTCACGGGTATTCAAAGCTTATGTTTATGCACCATCCAAGTCAATTTTTTTATGAGTTATCAATTTATGAGTCTTGAAGTTAGGCATGTGTCGGTCATCAATCAGGTGTTTATGAGCCATTAAAGAATAATTTTTTAAGTCCAGTATGAGTTTCTGAGTCATCAACGAATGAGTTTAGGGGCCATCGAAGCATGAGTTTATGAGTCATTGAATTTATGAGTTTATGAACCATCAAAATATGAATTTATGAGTCTTGGAATGATGCTTGTGTGAGTCGTGAAACTAGGAGTGTATGAGTCATTGTAGTACGAATTTCTGAGTGATTAATGCAATAGGTTTATGAGTAATCAAAGTATGTATGTATGAGCAATCAATGTATCAGTTTATGCGTCATGAAAGAGTGAGTTTGAGTCATCATTGAATGCGTATGTGACTCATCAGACAATGGATTCGTGTTATCAAAAATGTAAGAGTGACATCAATCTGTGCGTTTATTAGTCATCAAAATATGAGTTCGTGAGTAACTAGCATTATGAGTTATTCCATTCTTCGATTTTATGAGTAACTGAGTATGAATCAATAAGAAATAAATGTGCGCCAGAGAATGAGTTTATGAGTCATGAAAGTGTGAGGTTGAATCGTTTATTAATAAGTTCGTAAGTCACTGAAGAATGAATGAAAATTTCTGAGTCCATCAATAAGTTTATGAGCTATCGAAGTATGAATTTATGAGGCATCAATTAGTGACTATATGAGTCATTAAAATGTGAGAGTATGAGTCATCAATTAATAACTACATTATATGAGTCATCAAAATATTCGTTTGTGTCAAATTATGGGTCATCAATTATATATAAGCGTCATCAATGCATGAATCTCTTGAGTTATCAAATATTTATTCTGAGATTTATCGGATATGAGTTTGTGAGTCACTAAATGTGCATTTATGAGTCATTATTGATAGTTTGTGGGTTATTCATCTTATTTGCCATCCAATTATGAGTTTATGAATCATCAAAGTTTGAGTCATTAATGGCTGAGTTTATGTATCTTTTATGTGTGCATTTATGAGTCATCACAGTTCGAGTTGAGTCATCGAATAATACAATTACGAGTCATCAAATGAGAATGAGTCAGCATTAATGACTTTGAGTTATAAAAATATAGAATTAAATATGAGTCATTAAAATATGAGCCTATGAGTCAAACATGTATGAATGAGTCATCATATAACGAGTTTATGAGACAGAAAGTAATTATGAGTACAAGTCATCGATATATGAATTTATGAGTCATCAATACGATATTACTATTCATGAAATTATAAGTTTATGAGTCATTAATAAACGAGCTAGTGAGTCATCAGAATTTATTTATGAGCTATTAAAGAATGATTTGTCTCAAAGTATTTGTTATTACATAATGAGAATATGAACCATTAATATTTGAGTTTACGAGTAGTAGAAATATGAGTTTATGAGTAATCAAAGACCGAGTTTATGAGTCATCAAGCATGAGTATTAGTCATTAAATTATGATTTCACGTGTCATCAAATTATGAAGAAGGTTTGTGAACTGTTAACGATTATGATGAACATTGCAGTAAATAACATGACTACAAAGTTTACGCTTATTTATTGACATGGTGTAACGTAATTGATGACGTGTTGTGACAAAGCTGATGATGTCTGAACTAATGACGTATTCGAGGCGATATTATTCCACAGGTCTGCCAACAGTTTAAGGGGTTCACACATGCTTGCGTCGAACGGCTCAAATGTTCTGCAATGTATTCGTCAGCACCCCGAGAGATATGGTGCAGTATTTCATTCTCACTCTACATGTTCAGTACTACTAATTGATGACGTGTGGATGATGACTAGTATATAATATTAACGTGTACATGATAACGTAAACAGTACATTGATGACGTGTATATGAACAATACTGATTGATGAGGGGGAAAAGGAGATAGTGAGTGAATGAATACACCAGTGAGTAATTGAGTAAAAAAAGGAGTGAGTGGGCGAATACTGTAAGTGATGAAGTTGATGAGTGTATGATCTGAGTTAGTGAATGAATGAAGGTGAGTGAGTGAATAAGTGGAGCTAGTAGTAAATAAAGGAGGTGGATGAGGTGAAGGTGATAAGGAGTAAATGACTTAATGAATGAATGAGTGAGTGAGTGAAAAAAGGGGTGCTGGTGCTGATAGTAGTAGTAGTAGGAGTAGAAGTAGTGGTGGTGGTGGTGGAGCAGGGAAGGAACAATACTCAGGGCTACTACACCTATTGCTGAGCGAGAGACAAGGAGAGGGCTCACAGCTCGCTAGCGTTACCTCCTGCGCCCCCGCCCTGGAGAAGTGTCACCCTCAGGTGCCCCTCGTCGTCCACTCCTACCGATTTGGAGCAGATGAAGAGGCAGGTGCAGGCCAGCACGAAGAGACACCCGGGCAGGATCGTCGCCACCAGCAGGATCGCCGAGGTCATCACAGGGTCGAATTTTCCGATGACGAATTCCTGACTCATGTCAGTGAAGTAGCAGGGGTAACGGTCAGGAGTCATCCCGTCAAAGCCATCATGGGCGTGCGACTCGAAGAAGGCCGTGCATTCCTTGCGTAAGGTGTTGACGCAGCCTTCGGGATTAATTCGTAGCTGAGTGTTGTTCATGATGCGGAGTGTCTGCTCTGGGAGGATGACCCAGTCCGAGCGGTTGCCCCAGGTCTGGTGTATCTGCTGGAGGGTCATGTATTCTTTAACTCCCTGTATTTCTTCCACGCTCCCTAAGGTGGCGTTGAAACAGTCAGCAGAGAGAAGGTCGTAGGTCTTATTGCCTTTAACTTTGGTGACGTAGGAGCAGAAGAGCATGAGAGTTTCCCTCTTGTCCCGCCATTCCTGTTTGCTGCTGACGCTCTCGATACTGGCGGAGGTGTTGGCGTCAGGTGAATCCATAGAGGAGCAGGCGGTCGCCACTAGTCTCTCTCGGCTGAAGATGACGACGTTACGTTCTCGCATCTCTAAATTGGTGCACTTCCGTTCACAGTCCAGCCAATACTTGCGTTTATCCCAAAGTTTCTTGCACTCGCCTTTCTTGCAGGAAAACACTCCGTCTAGTCGTTCCTTACATTTTTCCTCGTCACAAGTGATGGGTATCTTTTGTACAGTACGACTGTAACAATAAAAAGCTGGAGTGATTTCTCTGCACTCGTTTTCCCCGTCTCTTGTGCAGGTGAAGAGGCCTGTCAGATCTTTACATTGCCCCCTCTTGCAATGCCTAACGTGAGTTTTATTGACGTCGAGGGCCGAGCAGTTTTCATCAGCAATGTCTACGCAGTCTCGGAAGTTGACTTTCGACCCGTTATTGCGTACCATGACGTGGATCTGCATGCAGGTTCCCGACCCTTTGGACAAACACCATTCACCACAAGTTGACCACTTACACGGGATCTTCGTTGTTCCTGCTGCTAAATCTTTGGCTTCCACTGTCGTACACATTATAGGAGTCGTATTAAAGCCCATCGCCAGTTCATTCTTTGATGGAATAATGACGATCACTGCCAGGTAGAGCAACGACACCCCGGACAAGATGGCTATCATTTGACAGATACAAATGCTAAAACAAATCTGCTTTTCGGCAGTCATCTTTATATATATTAGTTAACATACACCAAAATACAAATCAGTCACTACAGTTCTGTGCAGCGGCCACAAATCACCGTAGGAAGGCACTGTTCACCATATCACCAGTCTGATAAGGTCCGCCGCCCGCGCCTGTCGCACCAATGATACCTCAGGAACTTGCCTCCATAGTGCCAAGTGCTTCAACTGGCAACATGCTCTTTTTACTCACACAAGGTCTTCTTTTATACGCATCACTATAAGTTTTTCCTCGTATCCAGCTCCCTCAGGACCCACGTTTCAACCACCACATTATCACAAACTGGAAGAATTTTCATCAGTGTAGAGACAAAGATGGCGCTGCAGTAACTGGCGCAGGCGTCACTTGACCTCTGCATGGAACCCCCCGTAGGAAGATGCCAAGTACAAAATTATTTACGTTATACTGTGCACCAATATGACCAAAACTATTCAGGGAATGAAATTAATAATATAAAACCCTATGTTAAGTCACACTGCATAAGATTATTATGAATCCTTTGTTATTTCTCTTAAAACTGGTGTCTTCCCTGTGAGTCGGTGCAGTGCGCATGACACCAAACACTGCAGTAGTCGAGCCTGGGCAGATGCCAACTAGTACCTCACAGTTAATGATTCCTCTTTGGAATCTCTCTTCTGTTTCTTTATTCTCACTTGAAGGAATAAAAACGATAAACATAACCACCGGTGGAATTAAAACGAAGACAAATCATCAATGTGAGGAAATTTAAAAACAGGGAATTCTAGGCCCAGTATTTTCTAGAGGCGGGAGGATCAATACAGGGGCTAGTACTGCAGGAGACGTTTTCTTTGGCTAGTCTGTCCCACCCTATCCCGTTCTCCCTCTCTCCCTCCCACTCCTTTCCATCCCCACTCCGATTATAAAGATTACCTCATTTTTATTTTGTTTTGTAAAGATTTCCTCAAAAGTCGATAATAGGACCCAGTGAATGGTGTTTTCAGTCCTCTTGCCACTGAAGGGACCAATACGAGTACATTCAGAGGACAACATTTATTGTATAATGTCCTCCCTCACACAACTTCCTCCCTCACACACCCTTATCCCTCACATAACCTCCTCCCTCACACACCCTCCTCCCTCACATTCCCTCCACCCTTACACACCCTCCTTCCTCACACACCCTCCTCCTTCACACACCCTCCTCCCTCACACACCCTCCTTCCTCACACACCCTCCTCCTTCACACACCCTCCTCCCTCACACACCCTTATCCCTCACACACCCTCCTCCCTCACACAACTTCCTCCCTCACACACCCTTATCCCTCACACAACCTCCTCCCTCACACACCCTCCACCCTCACACACCCTCCTTCCTCACACACCCTCCTCCTTCACACACCCTCCTCCCTCACACACCCTCCTCCTTCACACACCCTCCTCCCTCACACACCCTCCTTCCTCACACACCCTCCTCCTTCACACACCCTCCTCCCTCACACACCCTCCTCCTTCACACACCCTCCTTCCTCACACACCCTCCTCCTTCACACACCCTCCTCCCTCACACACCCTCCTCCCTCACACACCCTCCAACCTCACACACCCTCCTTCCTCACACACCCTCCTCCTTCACACACCCTCCTTCCTCACACACCCTCCTCCTTCCCTCCCACACCCTCCACCCTCACACACCCTCCACCCTCACACACCCTCCTCCCTCCCTCACACACCCGGCAAAACTACAGGAGGATCTAAACAAATTTTTCGAATGGTCTGAAAAATGGCAGATGAAATTCAACATTGACAAATGTAAAGTACTCAGTATAGGGAATGTAAACAGGGAAACCAGATACCAGATGAACAACGATGTCATAGAGAAATCCGACTGCGAGAGAGATTTAGGAGTAATGATAAGTAGGAACCTTAAGCCAAGTAAACAATGTGTTTTTGCTCGTAACAAGGCTAATAAAGTACTTGGGTTCATACAAAGGAGTGTTAGTTACAAGACTAGCGAGGTCATCCTAAAACTGTATCTTGCTCTTGTGAGACCACACCTGGATTACGCAGTCCAGTTCTGGTCACCGTATCACAGAATGGATATAGAATCCAGAGGAGAATGACAAGACTAATCCCGGGTATCAGGAACCTTGAGTATAGAGACAGGTTAAAGCATCTTAATTTGCACTCCCTTGAGAGACGTAGAGCGAGGGGCGACCTGATAGAGGTGTATAAATGGAAGGCAGGGCTAAACAAAGGGGACATTACAAAGGTACTCAAATTATCCAACCAGGAGCGAACTCGTAACAATGGTTTTAAATTGGACAAATTTAGATTTAGGCGTGAAATAGGTAAACACTGGTTTGGAAACAGAGTAGTGGATGAATGGAACAAGTTACCAAATATCATCATTAACTCGAATACGCTGAATTGCTTCAAACATAGGTTGGATGCTCATATGAGCAATAGGGGTTGGGTGTAAACGGGACTGCCCAGTATGGGCCAATAGGCCCGCTGCAGTTTCCTCCATTCTTATGTTCTTATGTTCACACACCCTCCTCCCTCCCTCACACACTCTCCACCCTCCTCCCTCACACCCTCCTCCCTCACACACCCTCCTCCCTCCCTAACACACCCTCCACCCTCACCGAGTGAGGGACGAGGGTAGCAGGTGTAACAGCAGAGGATGAGCTCAAAAGTGGCCAGACCAAGTGGTGAGGGAAGGAAAGGTGTGGTCAGGGAAGGAGGGGTGTGGTCAGGGAAGGGGGGTGTGGTCAGGGAAGGAGGGGTGTGGTGAGGGAAGGAGGGTGTGGTCAGGGGAGGAAAGGTGTGGTGAAGGGAGGATAGGTGTGGTCAAGGAAGAAAAGGTGTGGTCAGGGGAGACTAGGTGTGGTCAGGGAAGGAGGTAACGAGTGTGGGAAGGAATGCGTGTTGGGTGTGGCTGTCTGCGGTGGGCAGGTGTGGCGACATACTGTACACACACACACACACACACACATATATACATACAGCGTTGCTAAGCCACACCCAGCAAAACTCAACTCATACACACACACACGTCAATAACATCGCTGGTAACGCTTCACTAGACATGCATAAAAATCAAGAAAATCAATAAAAACGACACCTAACATTCCTTTCATAACTTTCAATGTACTTGGAACGAGAGACACCGTCCAGTTAAACTCTACAAACATTCACGACCAAATGTTCCTACACACTCTTGTTCGTAACTGTATCAAACCTATTTGAGATTTTACAGCGCCATCTATGGGTAGTATAAGGAGTTCGGAGACTTATTCCCAGCGGTTCGGAGACTCGAGGGTGGGGTAACAAGGGAATGTAGTTCGGGATTGTACAGTCACCCAAATAAAGTCCTGTCGCGAACCATGAACCCCGAGATTCAGACTCTTGAATCCTAAGCATTTATGGACAGAATAATGTATCAGTGTCTACTGCTTCGGGTTCACGAGTCTGAATCGTGGTTCGCGATAGGACTTTTTTGGGTGACTGTACAGTAACCTATGGCAAGTGGGTTATTAGTTCCCCGTGGCAGTAGGTTCACGTCTTCATCATTTCTCTGTGGTGTTTTGGTGGCAGATATTCATGTAAGACATTATATTTTTTATTAAAGGAATTTAATTAGGGGCAGAATTCGCACGTTCTTGTATACTGTTCCGGGGCGATGAATTCGTATCCGGTCTCAGCCCATGTAAAATTTGTGGATCCAAAAATCAGTGTCATGTGAACTATGAACTTTTGAACTGACTCGTAAACATATAATGAAAGTTCAGGTATGTTGGGGAGAGAGAGGCATATCCCCCGACACACCTGAGACTGTGTACATGTTTAAGGATATTTTGGGATCCATAAGAAAGTAAACACAAGCACATGCAGTCGTTTTCTTTTGACGACATGGACGCGCATTGCTGCAATCAAAGGATAGCTAGTTGCAGCGTCGGGTGGCGGCAACGGGTAGAGGCGGCGGCGGTAGTGGGCGGCGACGACTGGAAGAGGCGGTGGCGGGAGGCGGCGACAATGGCTGCGACGGCGATAACTTGACCAGACAATACATGATTTTGTCTGGGAATTCACTGCACTGACGCCTATGAGGTTAATATACTGTACATATGTGTGTGTGTGTGTGTGCAACCTGTGGTGTATATTGGTCAGTATACTCACCTCACAAGCGGGCAAGGAGAAACTATGGGAAAGTTTCTTCACGCCATTTGCCTCTGTCTACCCAGCAGTAATTGGAAACTTGGGAGGTCATCGATTTCGGGAATGTGTTCCGGGGTAATGGTTAGCCAGTGTAGTTGGTGAGTTGTCCGGTCTTTTAGATTATTCTTTAACGCTGGGACACAGATCATTAACTTGTGGGTGTAGTTGTTGTACTGGCGACAGTTTCTTCACCTTAAAGTAAATTCCCGCCTAAGTGACCCTATGGACCATATGTGCATCGTTATGTAAAGTATAGATACAGTACGTATGTTTATGCCTACTCTTACGGACGGGCTTGCTGTACACAGAGACAGATCCGCCAAGGGTGAGTTATCTTTAAAGGTCTCCATATGTAAACAAACCCACTAACAGCTGGTTTTGTCCTAGACATGTCTCTACACGTATGGTGGAACGTCAACAATAACAATCGCAGACATGTTTTGGTCTGGCAATTTGCGTTTTAGAGGCTGTTGTGAAGAACTTGTTTGTATAGAATGTTTCGGTTTGAACGTTTCGGCATTGAAAGCCTTGATCTGCAACGTTTCCGTTTAGAAAGTCTGCGCCTGAACGCCGCTGTGCGGTACGGTTTGGTCTAAAACGTTTCCTTCTGGACGTTTCGTTATAGGACGTTCCGGCCATGAACTTTTATTCAGAACGTTTCAATCTGGATCTGGAACGTTTTGGTCTAGAACGTTGCGGTCTGGTAATTTTCGGTCTACATCGTTTTAGTCGAGAATTTTTCAGTCTGATACGTTTCAACTTGGAACATTTCGGTCTGCACCGTTTAAGTCTGGTCCAAAATTCTTTAGTCTGGAACTTTTTGTGTCGGTCTCAGATGGAGAGTGTCAGGCACGAACAGTGCCAGCCCACGACCACGCCCAAATCTCTTCATATCACAATCTCGAGGATACGTTTACCAGTCGAGAATTAACGGGTACAGGTCAAGAATCAGATACACATTTATCGAGAATTAAGAGCAATATCAATTAATAATTAAGAAGAATATATGTCGAGTATTAGAGGAATATTTGTTGAGTATTACAGAAAAATTTCTAAGCAACTTAATTTTTGTTTAAATTTATAAGAATATTTATCGAAAATCGGACAAATACTTTACATAAATCCGAGGAACATTCACCGATAATCAAACGAATATATATCGATGTCTCAGTGAATATTTCCCGCGAACTAGACGACTTCCACAGAAAATGAATATCAAAGATTTCGTTGTGTGTAACCAAGTACAGCGTTCACTGCAGTCGTATACCTCATTGGCTGTTCACCATTCACAGAGTCCTGGAAGTGTCATAATCGACCAAGAGATCCTCGCTGAGTCATACCGCTGCGACACACACACACTGAGGGAGGGAGAGAAGGGGGTTAGGGAGGGTCGCGTGCAACAAGGAACAGCTTTCGTGCAGCGAGGAAGTCTTGGTACAGTGGAAAAAAGTGGCGAACAGCAGTAGGGTTTGGCGGTGGCCGCACTGACGAGACTGAATCAATAGTGTAGCTTCGCTTTTCCGCAGAGACTCGGTCTGAGAGCTGAATATGAGAATGTAAACATATGGAGGGAGGGGCGAGAGAAGGAAGGAGGGAGGGAAAGGCCGAGGAAAGGAGTGAAGGGGGGAGAGACCGAGGAAAGGAAGAGGGAGGGGGAGGGGAGAGAGAGAACGAGGAAAGGGAGGAAGGTGACGGGAGAGACCGAAGAAAGGGAGAGGAAGGTTCCAAGAGAGTGACTGAGGTAGAAAGAGAGGGATGGGTGGAGGAAAGTACCTAGGAATAGAGGGAGGGAGGGAAGTGCCGAGGAAGAGAAAGGGGAAGAAAGTGAAGGAGGGAGAGAAAGAGAGACTAAGGGAGGGAGGGAAGTATATCCTTCTGATGGATGACATTTTATCCGGTTAACTGTAGGACACTGGGAGCAGTTCGTCAGCTGATATTTGTAAACAAAGACTCGGGCTCTGTCAATTGTAGGTCACAAAGCGCGTCCTCTCAGCTGATGACTGTAAACACTGGAACCATTATTTACCCTCATCGGATGACTGTAAACATTGGGACCATTATTTATTCTCAGCGCATGACTGTAAACATTGGAACCATTATTTACCCTCAGCTGATGACTGTAAACATTGGAACCATTATTTATTCTCAGCGCATGACTGTAAACATTGGAACCATTATTTACCCTCAGCTGATGACTGTAATCATTGGAACCATTATTTACCCTCATCGGATGACTGTAAACATTGGAACCATTATTTATTCTCAGCTGATGACTGTAAACATTGGAACCATTATTTATTCTCAGCTGATGACTGTAAACATTAGGACTATATTTTTATTCTCAGCGGCCACATAACTACAAATATCAAGTCTTCTCTATTTCAGCTGCTTGGTAAATGAATGCGTTCAACTGCTTATGCATTCAGACTAGAGCGCATTCTTTTGTGTCAACTGTGAACATAAACAAGGGGGCGATTTTTAATATCCGTTGGAATACATAATCAACACAGGAGTCCTAATTATATTCTGTAACCCCCACACCCCACACACCCCCACCCCCACACACCCCCACCCCCCACCCCACACACCCCCACCCCCACACACCCCCACCCCACACCACACACACATTACTGACATGTAAATACAGTCTCCATACAAACACGGGCATCCAATTACTCGCCATAAATAAAACGCTGAGCTCAAACGGCACACATTAATGTTGTTTTGTAAATCGTAAATGGACTTGATGGAACTATACGCTTGGCAGTATTATAAGTTAGTGTGTGTGTGTGTGTGTGTGTGTATTAGGGGGGAATAAAGATTGGTCCAACACTTGAAGACTGTCACAACCAACACTTCTGATCGTACCACCAGTCACCCTCCCCCCACTACCAGTTACAATCTCATTCACACCAGTCATTCCCTTCTCCAACCCATCGTTCCCTCCCTCCCATCACCACCAGTCCCCTCCCCCACCACCACCAGTCTCCTCCCCATCACCACCAGTCACTCCCCACCACCACCAGTCCCCTCCCCTCCCCCACCAGTCCCCTCCCCTCCCCACCACCACCACCAGTCCCCTTCCCTCCCCCACCACCACCACCACCAGTCACTCCCCACCACCACCAGTCACTCCTTCCGTCCCCCACCACCACCAGTCACTCCTTCCCCCATCAGCTCTGAAGATTCGCCAGGAAGTCAATGAGCCTCTTCATAGTCACGCTTATGTCTGTGTTGTCTTTTGTTTATGTCTACCGTGTCTATTTCTATGTCTATCATGTCTACTTTCTGTCTATCGTGATTATTTTTGTCTATCATGTCTACTTTCTGTCTATCGTGATTATTTTTGTCTATCATGTCTACTTTCTATGTCTATTGTGTCTAGTTTTATGTCTATCATGTCTATTTTATGTCAATCACGTCTATATATTTTTCTGCCTTCCTTACCCTCACCCCCCCTCCCCTCCCCTACCCCACTTCCTCCTCTACCCTCACCCCTTCCTCCTCCCCTCCCATTAACTTGACATCGGAACAACAAAACCCCATTAACTTGACATCGGAACAACAAAACCCCATTAACTCGACATCGGAACAACAAAACCCCATTAACTTGACACCGGAACAATAAAACCCCATTAACTTTACACTAGAAGAATTAACCCCGTAAACTTGACTCTGGGAATTTTGCCTATAATTTCAACTGGTTAAAGCTCACATGATATAACATTAACTTAAGTCTAAAAAGAACCTTAACCTAAAATAATTACTTGTTGATTCTTGTAGTTTGATAAAGGTCATTAGTGGACATAATAAGAAGGTCATTTTTTAGATGAAAAATATTGGAATAGTGGATTAATTTTTTTTCATTTATGCTTTCTTGATACTACTACTACTACTACTACTACTACTACTACTACTACTTTTTTTTTAATTGGCCTCCAGCCTCCCCCAATAGCCACACCTTCGCCACCATTTAATTACCTTAATATTAAATATCCTAATACATAAGTAGCTATCCTATCTGTGTTAAATTAGTTGAGCTACTACTACTACTACTACTACTACTACTACTACTACTACTACTACTGTTGGTGTCCAGCCCTTTTCCTCTCTCACCTGTTGGTACCGTTATAACTTCCACTGTCCCTGTTGTTGGTCCTGTTGCTGTCACTGTTGCTCCCGTTGTTGTCTAAAAAAGAACAAACAAACTCTGTTAACAGGTGACTAACATGAAGTCTCAGCAAAGATGTAGTAATGATAATCATAATAATAATAATAATAATAATAATAATAATAATAATAATAATAGTAAATAATAATAATAATAGTAAATAATATTAATAATAATAATAATAATAAAAATAATAGTTAATAATAATAATAATAATAATAATAATAATAATAATGATAGTTAATAATAATAATAATAATAATAATAAAAATAATAATAATAATAATAATAATAATAATAATAATAATAGTTAATAATAATAATAATAGTAAATAATAATAATAATAATAATAACAAAAATAATAGTTAATAATAATAATAATAATAATAATAATAATAATAATAATAATAATAATAGTTAATAATAATAATAATAATAATAATAATAATAATAATAATAATAATAATAATAATAATAATAATAATAATAACAATCCAACCGCCATACCCCAAAAATTTAAACATTGACTATATTTACATTAAGAAATCTTTAATCTTTGTTTGTGTTTACGATAATTAAGTATTTAAACATTAGTTGTGTTTATGTTTGATATGTAAACAAGACAAGAGAGAATAAACATTAGGGAGAACGAACAATAGGAATGGTACTTCAACCTAGGAAAAAAAAATACTGTACTCTCTAAATATTAATAACTAATACTCCAAAAATCCAGACGTCTTAGGTGGATAATTTAATGTTTTATCCCAGGATGGTGTAGGACTTCCATCATGTCCACCCAACATCAATGTATTTCTACGGTGCTGATCTAGAGTACAGATACATGCAGGTAATACTAGACCAGGTAGTTTCAGCTACAGGTAAAAAAGTTGTGGGTTCAGATAACCGGTACAGGTAACAAGTACAGCTACTGGGACGGGTGTACAGAAAAAGTTACAGGTTCATATATAATTAGTTGCAGGTACAGACAGTTAAAATACGGTACGAATACAGGTACATGATTATGGGTACAGTTTCAGGTACAGGGTACATGCACAGGTACATACATACATATGCAGATGTAGTTACAGGTACATTTATAATATACAGATACAAACTTGGTTACATACAGAGGTACAAATATAGCTATTATAAATGAAGATAAAAATAGGAACATTTTACATCTATATACAGTTACAGTTAGAAATACAGGGACAAATAAGGCTATTTTCCGGGTACAGGTGCAGGTACAGTTATAATTACAGGTACAGGTAGTGATATACACGTACAGATACAGGTAACACTACAAATACAGATACAGTTACAAATACAATAAGTACAGATACAGATGCAAGTTTTAACAGGAATACAAACACGGATACATAGATCAACTGCAGGCACTGTAACATACAGTACACGTCTGGATTACTAGAGACCCTGTTATATGTACATTAATTACATATTACAAAATACATAAATCGATGTATTTATCTATTTATTTAATATCCAAAACTACAAAAAGATTTCCTCTCTTCACTAGAAAAAATACAGCACTTACCGTATGTGCGTTAATGTGCACGTTACAAAATGTGTATTTTGTGTGTGCATGTATGTACACATTACAAAATATATTATGCACGTACGCATATGTGTATGTGTACTTTTTTACATAATTAGAATATGTGTGTGTGTGTGCGTATATTTCTACGTTACAAAATATGTAGGGTGCATGTACGTGTATGTGCACAGTCAAAATGTGTACATAGATAGAGCAACAAACAGGGTAAAACAATATTGTTATCGGGGCAAACACTCTGTTTGGATGTTTAGATGTTTGGCGTGATGTTTGGACGTGAAGGTGATGGTTGGACGTGAAGGTGATGGTTGGACGTGAAGGTGATGTTTGGACATGAAGGTGATGTTTGTAAGCGAAAGTGAACGTGAAGACTGAAAGTGAACGTGAAGACTAAAAGTGAACGTGAAGACTAAAAGTGAACGTGAAGACTGAAAGTGAACGTGAAGACTGAAAATGAACGTGAAGACTGAAGACTGAAAGTGAACGTGAAGACTGAAAATGAACGTGAAGACTGAAAGTGAACGTGAAGACTGAAAGTGAACGTGAAGACTGAAAGTGAACGTGAAGACTGAAAATGAACGTGAAGACTGATAATGAACGTGAAGACTGATAATGATGACACTAAGGATGGATGATTACACAAAAAGGAAAGATAAATGAAATAATGATTAATTCCTAGAGTACGATGACTTTCTAATCCCCTTGAGTACGATGACCTAACCTCAGAGTACGAGAGTTCATCTTGTTCAAGGGAATGTGTCATCGTATTCAAAGGGTTAAATCATTTGTATTCAAGGGGTTAAATCACCATACTCAAGGGGTTAAATCACCATATTCTAGGGGTTAAATCACCATACTCAAGGGGTTAAATCGCCATATTCTAGGGGTTAAATCACCAGACTCAAGGGGTTAAATACCATACTCTGGATTAAATCACCGTACTCTAGGGGTTAAATCACCATACTCTTGGGGTTAAATCGCCATACTCTAGGGGTTAAATCACCATACTCAAGGGGTTAAATCATCATACTCAAGGGGTTAAATCACCATAATCAAGGGGTTAAATCACCATAATCAAGGGGTTAAATCACCATAATCAAGGGGTTAAATCACCATAATCAAGGGGGTTAATGATGAACTTAAGGTTAAGGTGATGAGACATAGCAAGATCCTTTACCCTCATAACATCACTACTACAGTTAACGGTGTGAAGTATGGCCACAAATATATATACGGTATCTATATATATATTTATTTATTTATATATCTATCTATCTATCTAGTTGAAAATTGAACGAAAAAAACCACCAAGAACCAGAGACAACCGCCATCTAGAGAGGCGGAAGTGAACCTTGAAACTCACTGCCACGGGTGATCGAGCAGTGAGTACGTCGGGGTGTGTTTGTGTGGTGCTGTAGACCGAGCAGAGGACATCCCCCTCGTTGTCGCACTCTCCCACCTTCTACCACGACCTCCGCTAAGCCTCTCACCCTCCATCTGAGACTCCTGTCGTTATATTGAGGCTTAGCGAGTCAGTATTACCTGTTGTTGTCATATAAAAAAAAAGAGGAAGGGAAAAACACGCCTTATATAAAAAGTGTGGAAGGGATTAAATGCAAAACATATCAGCAAGTGAAGTTGTTTTGTTTGTTTTGGTCTCAAATGCAAAAGTCTGGGATGCTGAGGGGGCCATGCTAGCGTCGTAGTGGGAGAGGTACTGCCATTCTCAGCTTTGTGGGTGACTAGAGCATAGTAATGGCGTAAAATAATAAGAACAAATTAAATCCTAAATTAATCAGTAATATAGAAAAAAGTAATATTATACTTACCTTATCTTTGACACATGCCAGGTTTCTAAAACTCATGATAAAACAACTCAGAGAAACTTGAGGAGTTATTTCCGCTCCTCCCCACCCGAATGAAGACTTACATAAGAACATTTTGATGAGCCTGTGAGTGTATGGAGAGACGGGTTTATTCGTGGACCTTTTGAGAGATGAAGGTTGATTCGTCTGTCAATGAATACATACAATCATCCATCTGTGTTTTTTTGTATTATGAAGAGATGGGGTCATTTAGTTGTCCTTTGAGAGAGACAGGTCATGCTGCTGCCCTTACCTAATATGGGATTAATAATCTATTCTTTTAAGTTATATTCCTGTATCTCTCCCTGCTTAAGAAAACGATTAATGCGTCTGTATGTAAATTCATCTAGTGAAATATACTAACAGCACAGGGGATCACTTCACTGAACAATACTGTATGTAAAAACTCAGGTATACTGTGGGGGATACCTGTATGTACTGTACAGTTGCTAAAACAACTATCTGTGCATACCTTGTGGGAAACAATATGAGACCATGGACGATAAATTTTGGTATATAAGGGCTGTCACTAGTCACACGTAAAAATTTCGGAGCATATCGACCCTCCACCTGCAAAGATAGTTGTTTTAGCTACTGTACCTCTACCCCAATACACCAGAACTGTTGTATTTGTTCAAGTTCAGGAGTTCAAAGTTGGCAGGACATTGACATTTGGGTTTATAGACGCATAATGTACGTCGGTATCTTCACACACACACACACACACTCTCTGACAGGTCCCCTTGACAAAACTAAACTCTCAAGAGGATGAAGAGACTGACCATCTATGATAAGGAGAGAGAGAGAGAGAGAGCTGGGTACGTGGGTCATCCATCACGAGATGTTTCCTGAAAGTGTGTGACAGATGAGAAGGGAGGGGGGCGTCGAGGGTGGGCGGTGTCACGGGAAGGAGGGAGACACGTGTTCGAAGGAGGGAGGTATCGAGGGTGGGCGGTGTCACGGGAAGGAGGGAGACACGTGTCGAAGGAGGGAGGTATCGAGGGTGGGCGGTGTCACGGGAAAGAGGGAGACACGTGTCGAAGGAGGGAGGTATCGAGGGTGGGCGGTGTCACGGGAAGGAGGGAGACACGTGTCGAAGGAGGGAGGTATCGAGGGTGGGCGGTGTCACGGGAAAGAGGGAGACACGTGTCGAAGGAGGGAGATATTGAGGGAGGCGTTAGGGAAGGTAGGTTGGGAAGATGTTGAGGGAGGAAGATAGGGGGGGGGGTTAATGAGGGAGGTGTCGAGGAGGGAGGGAGACATCTAGGGAGGAAGGTGGGAAGGAGGAGGAGTAGGCGTCTGGAGAGGGAGATGTGAAGGGAGAGAGATATCGCGGGAGGGAGGGAGTGAAGGCTGACCTCCTCCAACACCCTGAAGTGATTCTTGATGAATTATCTCCCTCGGGGCCATGATAGATTATTGACTGATGGTCACACCTCGAGGCTCGAATACGTTACTCACTTGAACCCTTTGAGGACGATGGTTTAACCCTTAGTACTTCTGGTTAACGTGTGTATGTAAAGTACCTCTACTTAATGTTTCGTCTCCTCGTGTCGCTTCCAATACTCTTCACACACATCTCTCCATTATCTCCTCCCTTTCTTCCTCCATCTCCTCCCTCTCTTCCTCCACCTCCTCTCCCCCTCCTTCATAAAGGTCTCTGCCTCCCTCCCACCTTACATAAACCAACAAGGCCGGTCATGTTAGGGTCACCTCAAGTGGAGCAGCACCTTCGAGAGAGAGAGAGAGAGAGAGAGAGAGAGAGAGAGAGAGAGAGAGAGAGAGAGAGACATTGGCTGGCAGCGAACTTAGACTGGCAGGCAGCCATAACGCCAAGGTGACCTGTATGCCTTCATTCCCTCTTCACCTCTTCCTTTCTCTTTCCTTCCCTCTTCACCTCTTCCCTTCCCTTCCCCTTCTGCTCCTGCCCTCTTCCCCTTTCCTGTCCCCTTCTCTTTCCCTCCCTCCCCATTCCACCCCAAACCTACTGTACGCTAATCTTATGAACGGGACCTGAATAATCACATGAAAACTTCAGGTTATGATAAATTAAGTCGAGTTAGGTTAGGTTAGGTTAGTTGAGGACAGGTTAAGTTAGAAAAGCGGTTGTAGAAGTTAGGCTGTTAAAATAGGTTAAGTTTGGGATTGTTAGCCTATAATAAGTTACTTTACGGAAGGTGCTGTTAAGTTATGTTAGCTGCTGGATAATTTAGTTCGGGTTAGCCTTAGGATGGGTTAAGTTAACTCGGGTTAAATAAGTTCCAGACACGGCAAATATTTCAGTTTATCTTGGCATTAATGAATAAGAATACACGTTATAAAACTTATTTCCTTCCATGCTGTAACGCCATTTTCCGTAAGTCCAATAAGATGTGTTGTGTGACGTCAATATACAGTAGATCCAATCAATAAACGCTGTGCGAGGTCATTGTGCGGCAGAGGTCATTGTGCGGCAGAGCCAATCAATAAGCGTTGTGTGACGTCATCATACAGCAGATACAATTATATTAGCGTTGTGTGACGTCATTATATGGTAGAATGAATCAATTAAGAGTTGTGTGACGAAACTACTCAGAAGGTTTAATCAAATAATTTTACTCTCTCTCGCACACACACACACACACACACACACACGGTACAAAAACCATTCAGTTGAGTTTAATTATATAATAACACGATGCTGGCCTGAATAACACCAGGACCTCTCTTCCTTCATCCCCCCTCCCTCTCTCTCTCTCTCTCCCTCCCTCCCTCTTTGTCTTTATCCCTCCCTCCCTTCCTCTCTCTCCCTCCTCTTCCTTCATCCCCCTTCCTCCCTCCCTCTCTCTCCCTCCTCTTCCTTTATCCCTCCCTCCTCTTCCTTTATCCCTCCCTCCCTCCCTCTCTCTCTCTCCCTCCTCTTCCTTCATCCCCCCTCCCTCCCTCTTTGTCTTTATCCCTCCCTCCCTCTCTCTCCCTCCTCCTCTTCCTTCATCCCTCCCTCCCTCTCTCTCCCTCCTCTTCCTTTATCCCTCCCTCCCTCCCTCTCTCTCTCTCCCTCCTCTTCCTTCATCCCCCCTCCCTCCCTCTTTGTCTTTATCCCTCCCTCCCTCTCTCTCCCTCCTCCTCTTCCTTCATCCCTCCCTCCCTCTCTCTCCCTCCTCCTCTTCCTTCATCCCTCCCTACTTTTCCCAAATCCCATACACCTGCCTCTCTCTACACCCCCCTCCCACACACACACACCTCCGCGCCTCTAAATCCCTCGTGGATAAGACTAGATCCAAACTTCCCCCAATTCTAATATCTCCCACGCCAGGGGGATGTGATGGGGGATCCTCCAAAAGCTCCGCCGTCAGTCTGGGTGACGGTGAAAAACTCCTGTAGATCCTGACGACGGGTTTTCATATCTATATATCCTGCCGGGGAGATGACAGCAAGAGGTAATACAGGATATTTTCTAAAGCTATCATGACGTTAGTTGAAATTATTGAGCCAGTAGATTGAATGAGCCTTTGGGGTATATGAACCAATCTTTGTTTTGGTACTCTTCATTCCTACTGAGTAAAAAGTGATCAATTTACGGGTTATATAACTGTCTATATATTTATGATGTAATGAAATATGCAGGAAATATTTAAAACGGTGCTACGATATTGAGAGAAGAAAGAAAAAATTAGTTAACAGTATTATATCAATATTATATTAAATTTACGCATGGATGAGCGACTTTGTGTGCGTGTGTTGATCCGTCTTTCAGGGGATGTGAACCAGTGTTTGTTATTGTTGTGGTTCCGTTTGTTCGTTCGTGCAGACTTAGATATACATAACATTACAGTGATATAATTACAGTTTTAGGATGACTCACAGATTTAGGATGACTCGCCGTTTTAGGATGACTCACATTTAGGATGACTCAGTTTTAGGATGACTCACCGTTTTAGGATGACTCAGATATTTAGGATGACTCACAGATTTAGGATGACTCACAGATTTAGAATGACACCGTTTTAGGTTGATTCACAGATTTCCAAATTTTACAAAACGATAGTATTAAATCTGGAATCCGTTAAATCAGACTTATAAGGAAAAAATAATATGTAAAGAAAATCCGAGGGGGAATATCAAGGATTTATAAGATATTGTAAAAAAAAAAAAATAAAATCTGACTTGAATCTTAGACAACGGCAGTTCACCACACGAAATCTGAGGTTCTTAAAATCGCCCACATACCGATTTCCCGATTAATTAGATCATTTACTCAACCTATTACTGAAACCCAATTACCACTCCCACAATCCCTCGTTAAATCACACTAATTCCTTTCCATAAATTGGCATCGACTCCCAAATTCCCTTATGGCCAGCCAATTACCAATTACCGAGCCTGTTATTAAACCAAATTGGCTTCTGTAGTATCAAGGAACACACCGTTTGATGGAGAGAGAGAGAGAGAGAGAGAGAGAGAGAGAGAGAGAGAGAGAGAGAGAGAGAGTATACGAAAACACACATACACACACACACACACATACACATATGATCTTTAATGGCAGGCACCTCTTATACAATGGCAGACCTCTTATATAATGGCAGACCTCTTATATAATGGCAGGCACCTCTTATATAATGGCAGACCTCTTATATAATGGCAGACCTCTTATATAATGGCAGACCTCTTATATAATGGCAGACCTCTTATATATTGGCAGACACCTCTTTATATAATGGCAGACACCACTTACATATCAAACAGTCCAGATACATCACCATTTAAAAAAACCCGCCCAAATACGAATGTTTACAACCAAAAAACAAAACAAAACAAAGCAAAACAAAACAAAACAAAGCGAAACAAAATAAAACAAACACAATTAAACCCACTTGGAAAAAAAAATCAGTCATTATATATCAATCAATATGTCCAATTCCTTCCCATGGTAAAAAAAAAAAAAACTAATAATAACAAGATTTGAATATTTCGTTTATAATGAGGGAACTCGAATGTAAACTCAACGGTCTAAACATTAAAGGCTTAGATCACATGTGGGCGTATATCTCTCTTTGTGTGTGTTGACCTCTCTCTCTCTCTCTCTCTCTCTCTCTCTCTCTCTCTCTCTCTCTCTCTCCAATCCTCGTTCAATAAATAATTCGACACTCTATATCTGTTCGTCTCTGATTATATTATATTTTTAGTTATCAATGATCGATCGTCCTTCACTTATAATCAAATCCCATCCAGGTATTTTCTCACTTATTTTTATTGTGAGAAAATTCCGCCCCCCCCCCCGCCCCCCCAAATGGTTAGGATTTAGTGATATAGAATTAATCACGAGGTTATTTCTTTAAAGGTCACAGACAGATGTATTGACCTCTGACCTCTGATGATGGCAGTTAGTGAAGCTACAATGACACACTTCCAGGATTAATACTTGTATAAATCATCAGTACAGGACTTAAAACACTACACACACACACACACACACACACACACACACACACACACACACACACCAGCAATCTCACCACCACAGCTCCCTGACCAAATCAACTCATCCCCTCTTCCTTCCTTCACCCTCCCTCTCCCCTCCCCTCTACCCCTCCCCCTCCCTTCTACCCCCCCCCATCCCTCCCCCCCCCCTCACCCTGAAGAAAGATCCAGGAACCTTCTCTCCGATTTTGGTGTAATTTAGACGTCAATAATCCGGACATGTTAAACCCTCAACCGGCCATAAAGCTGACCGTGTTCCTTTTGTGTTTCTTCCACGTAAATCAGGGCGCCTGAGAGAGAGAGAGAGAGAGAGAGAGAGAGAGAGAGAGAGAGAGAGAGAGAGAGCGACTTATAAACGACCCTCTTTTGAGATGTCGATAACGGCACGGGAACCTTTTGTTGTGAAGAGAGAGGCCGTGTGTTTATTAAACTTTATATCGCTTCTTCACTTACGTACGATATGGTCCTGCGATCAGACGGACGGACGGACGAGTGAGGGGGGGGGGGAGGAGAGGGGAGGTCATTTTAAGAGGTAGAGAGATAGGGAGAAATAACGTCTTGATATAGTGATTTATCTTTGAAATAACATTAAAATTTGTTTATGAAGACAAGAGGTAATTTTCAACACCATGGACTAAAGTCACATGTGATTCTTCCTTTGTGACGATCATAAAACAAGTGTTCCAAAGTTACTGTTCCTTTAAACGATGATTTTTTTTTTCCAAACTCTTAATTTTCTTTTCACAAACTATACACCTTACACCACTACATCACTGCTACTGTGTTATATTTTATGGGTTTATGGGTTTAATGATAGAAATTAAACCTTCCATAACTGATGCTGGTTAAGTGAGTGTTATGGTTTATGTGGGAGGGAGATCTGATTTGAGGGTGTATGAGTGTGTGTTGGTCTGTGTATAGAACCGCAAATAGTAACTTTAAAACCCGGGAGAGGTACCGTATGTTGGTCTTATAGCGGGTAATTACATCGTAACTCTAGTAAGTAATTAGAGTCTGTAATCCAATTGGTCCTTAGCTGGCGTCTGAACTGCTCCCAGGGATTCCCGAATGTTCGTAAGTTAAATATTTCCCCTTTAACTGGTGTCGAGGAGGACGCCTCTAACTGGCTGACTTAGGGTACGACAAAAAGATGAGTTTTCAAATGTTCGTAAGTTAAATATTCCCCAGTAATTATAACTCCTGAGTTGACTGTTCCACCTCTAACTATGACACTAACACCGCATCACTAACACCGAATCACTAACACTGAATCACTAACACCGCGTCTCTACTGGCTACAGCATCGTCAATACTGGAAGAATCGATACTTAATGCACTCTCTTATTTCCAGGTACCAGACAAAAACAAACATTTCCTATGACGGAACATAAACAAACAAATAGATGAATGTCTGAGAAATGCCTTGAGTGTTGCAGCATCTGATGAAGTATTTGATAACCATACGAGTGAGTGAGAATCATACTGGTTAGAATATTCATGCAATTAAGCAGAATAATACGAGTGCCTGAGTGAGTCATACGAGGAAGTGGAATTATACGAGTGAGAATCTTACGAGAATCAGAGGATAGAGTGAGAATCTGGCGGTAGTGTTACGTCGTCAGGAAGCGACACAGGAGGTGACTCTATTGATCTCACCAGAATGTCGGTCACTCCAATGAAGAGGTCCGCGTCACGGCCTCTTTGGGCCATTGGACCTCTGGACCACTAACATCTGGACTACTGGTCCACTGTACCATCAACTTTTCCCGGGACGTAGACCAGTAGATTAATGGCCTTTCCTGGGAGGTGAACCACTAGAGTCACTAGACCTCTAGCCTCCCCCCGCAGTTAGATCACTGGAACACTGGCAACTCCCAGGAGGTAGATCACTGGGCCACTGGCTGGGTTAGATTAACGTTATATTAGGTGGTTAAGTGAGGTTAAGGTTAGATTAGGTCTACGTTAGGTTAAGTTAGGCTAGGTTAAGATCGTGTTTGGTTAATATCAAGGTAGGATAATTTCCGTACTCATTAACCTCAGTTTATTTCAGCCAAAATATCGAGTAACAGAAAGCGAGAAAGTTATACAAGTTTTTTACTGTAAGTTTTTATCACTCGACTTCAATAGCCAATAGACGATGAGCATTTTGTGCCTCCACTTTTTTATTGGTCGATCGAGTCCACCAATTTGCTCCCATTGGAATTATCTAAATATACTTCCACTCTGATAGCCTTTGTGTGTGTGTGTGTGTGTGTATAGAAACGTGGATCTGTGTATTCTGTTCACGGGAGCTACCACACACACACACACACACACAGGGGCGTGGCGTGTAAGGCAACAGAGTAACTTCGATGTTCCCCTTTAATATGGCTGCCCGTCCCTTAGCCCTAAGTTACCCGCCTTAATTGTCCCTTAACCCTTGCATACAGCCCTTAGTTGTCTCCTATCCTTTAGTCACAGCCCTTAGTTATTATCTTACCCCTTAGTTACAGCCCTGAGGTCTTCAATATATTTTACACACACACACACACACACACACAAACACAAACACACACACACACACACACACACACACACAAACACACACAAAGAAAGCGAATTAAATAATCCCACAGCCATTCTGACGGGGGGATTAAAAAGCACATCTTTCTCTTCATTCTCTCAAAAAATATATCTCACTTTTATCTCACATTAAAGCTCTCTCTCTCTCTCTCTCTCTCTCTCTCTCTCTCTCTCACATTAAAGCTGTATCATTCCTCTCTCTAAAGATATCTCACTTATCTCACTTTAAAGGTATATTACACTATCTCTAATTAAAGAAATTCAGTATTCTTTTCTTTTGTTTTAAATCTAGTTCATAGTTTCTCACTTTAAAACTATTTAACTTTTCTCTCCCACTTTTGAGCTAATCTCTCTCTCTCTCTCTCTCTCTCTCTCTCTCTCTCTCTCTCTCTCTCTCTCTCTCTCTCTCACTTACTTTCACATTATCGTAACATAAGATTCACTCACGTATTATTATTGGCTTCTTAATTAAGTAATCGCTATAATTATCATTGCAAGGTATTTAAATTACTTATTCGCTCTAATTATATCTGTCTAGTGGATTAAATCAATTGGTCGCTCCAATTACCAGTACCTTATCTAAATTAATTATTCGTGCCAATTATCAGTATAAAGTGTGGTAATTAATTATCAATATCTTTATTATGTTAGAATAAATTATCAAAAATTAACCTAACCTAACTATAGAGCTCAAAATTATGTAATTATCTTCAACATTACCAAAATATTTAGTAATAATATATAAAAAAAATATATAATTCGGAACATAATCAAAATATAACGTAATATAATCGACTTAAAACAACTAAAAAATTGACTGTAATATAATCCTCTTAAAACAATATATTCACATAAACATTTACTCTAAACATCAGACAGAAATTTCAGGTAATGTTTATGTAATTTGTAAGTTAAAACTACAGCCAATGTTTACATGAATTAGATTACATGACTGAGTGATCCCATGAACTGTATGTAAAGTGGGCGGTGGTCTGGTGGTTACAAGACTCATCACTGTATTAGGATAGGTTAGGTTCTCATTATAGGTGTCGCTGAGTGTGTGTGTGTGTGTGTGTGTGTGTGTGTGTGAAAGTTTGTCTGTTTTTTTTCGGTGTTTTTCTCGTGTATTTTTAATCTAAAATCTCTCTCTCTCTCTCTCTCTCTCTCTCTCTCTCTCTCTCTCTCTCTCCTAATCACCAGTTCCCGGAATCGAGTCGTTTCAAAGACTAAACGACCCTATAGAGGTTAATGGTGTCTGTTGGGTTATAACAACGGTTTAATGGCGTCAGATTTTGGCTTCCTAATTGGTCGTTAATTAGTGGGTTAATGGCGTCAGATTTTGGCTTCCTTAATTAGTGGAGCTTTGTAAAAATGTTGTATTGGTTCAGTTTGGTGTTGTGTTTAGATTAATTGACGATGGTAATTATGGCGTCATCATCGTCATCGTCGTCATCATCGTCATCGTCATTATCGTCACTGTCATTGTTATTATCACCACCATCATCATTACCACTATCACCACACCTCATCATCACTATTATCACTATCATCATCACCACCACAATCACCATATTGCCACCACCACCACTACCACCATTATCACTACCAGAGAGAGAGAGAGAGAGAGAGAGAGAGAGAGAGAGAGCACCTCCCCTCACAGCGAGTCATAAACCGGCCAACAGCAATCGACATAACCCCCTCCCCCCTCCCCTCCCCCCCCCCTCCCTGGAGCTCACCGTGGACCCAAATTTAGAACTCCATTTCCAGGTGAGGCGAAAGTGAACGCGACTGTCTTGGGGACGTTCAGGAACCTTGGATGTCGTTCGGGGTAAAAAATAGAGTTCTTACTGGATCTCTCTCTCTCTCTCTCTCTCTCCCTCTCTCCTTACTCTATCTCTATCTCTCTCCTTCTTTTTCTCTGTCTCTCTCTCTCTCTTCTTTCTCTCTCTGTTCTTCTTACTCTCTCTATCTCTGCCACGCCCACATGATTGGTGTGTCTGGGTGGGGGGGGGGGGGCAGATGAGTGGGGAAGGTGGGGGGAGAACGGAGGGAGAGGATGGGTGAGGAAGGTGGGGTGGGAAAGAAAGGATTGGTGAAGGCGAGATTGTCTATCTGTTCCGTTCTGTCCCTTAAGTGGTCCATCTGTCCCATTTTAGCTACTCTGAATATTATCGATTCATAAATTCCTCCCCCTCCCATCGCCCTTCCTTTCTTCCCTCTCTCTTTACCTCCTATACTCTCTCTCTCTCACCTTTGCTTCCTTCCTTCCCTCCCTTTTCTCTATCATCCACTCACTACCCTCCTTCTCTCCTCCCTTCCTCCTTCCTCCCTCCCTTCCTTCCTTTCCCTCCACCACCACCCTCCTACCCCCTACCCTCGCTTCCTCTCCCCTACCTACCCTTCCCTCTTCCTCCTTCCTCCACACCACCCTACCCTACCCCTTGCCTTCTCTCCTCCCTTCCTTCCTTTCCCTCCACCACCCACCCTACCCTCCCTCCTTTCCTTCCTTTCCCTCCACCACCCATCCCATTACCCTCCCTCCACACCATCACCCCGCGTTGAATGACCGACACCTCTTATCTTGATTGATCTTATTCCAAGAATCCTACGTCAGGTCGTTGAACACTCGTTAGACATCTCGGGATACTCGTTTAGCTCCTCGGGATACTCGTTTAGCACCTCGGGATACTCGTTTAGCACCTCGGGATACTCGTTTAGACCCTCGGGATACTCGTTTAGCACCTCGGGATACTCGTTTAGCACCTCGGGATACTCATTTCAGGCCTTGGTCACTCGTTTTATGCACCGAGGCACTCGTTTAAGGCTCGTTAAACACATTGGAAACTAATAGTGAGGCGTTGAACACTCCTTAAGCGTCTTCTTTGTCCTAGTAAATGACACCAAGAAACGAGTTAATGACGTTAAACGACTCATTCATGGAAGGTTAATAATGACAAATACTCGTTTAACCCTGATTTAGTGAGCCTTGTCTTCGCCTGACTTCTAGTTTAGTTTATTCTTTCCCTAAATACACGGCGCCTCAACCCGTGCATGACTATTTGGCAAAAAAATGGGCAATTTCTCCTGGCAGTTGGTTAATTTCTTGCCTAATTACTCCCAGCTATTTCTTTCTCAGTATCTTGGCAAAAAAATATTGGGCCATTTCTTACAAAAGTTAAACAGTTTCTTGCCCCAATACACAAGTTATTTAAATCTTTTCACGACCATTTAGCAAAAAAAAATGGTCAATTTCATCTATCAGTTGATCAATTTCTTGCCCAAGAGCCCACCAAACTATTTCTCTCTCGACCAGTTGGTAATAAAATGGGTAATTTCTTTTATGTGATGATCAATTTCTTGCCCAAATACACCCGGCTATTCCAAAACTCTTACCCAACCACCTGCCAATATTGGGATTAATCTTCCGCCATTTTACTCCGTTTTCTTTGATGGATTTTTACCGGGGTCTCTCCTAAGACTTTTAACACTCTATCCACAGTGAGAAAACCATTAATGACGTAGGAAAAGTTGATGATATGAAAAACAAACACGATAGAAATGCAAAAAAAAAAACAAAAAAAAAACAATAAAGGTGTAAGTTATTTTAAAGATAAACGTTTGAATAGGAGAGAAACAGATGATTAAGACGAAGGAAAATAAACGGATAAGGAGTTAGTGAGATGAAATTTATTGATGATGAGGTGTGGACGGAGGGAAAAGAGAATAAAAATTAAAAAAAATAAAAGAGCGAGAGAAAGAGAAGTAAGAGAGAGAGAGAGAGAGAGAGAGAGAGAGAGAGAGAGAGAGAGAGAGAGAGAGAGAGAGAGATGAACTGACACTCAAACCTCTGGACACGACACTAGATAAAGATACATTGGTACCTTGGGACTTACTTACTGTCACGTTCAGGGCCAATATATATCCCAAGTGTCCCCCCCCCCCCCCCACACACATACATACATAAGGGACAGGGTTTAAGGTACAACACAAACAACCCTGATATCACTGCCAGCCAGATTTCTCACTGCTATATCCAATCTGCGTCTTCCAGGATCACGAACAGGTCTACACACACACACATATAGGGTTAAGAACAGGTCTACACAAACAGAGAGAGAGAGAGAGAGAGAGAGAGAGAGAGAGAGAGAGAGAGAGAGTCACCTCCTCTTCACACACACACAGCTCTTCCACAGTGACCTTGGATCTTGTGTGTGTGCCCAGTGATCGATCTCCTCACCTCTGCCGTCTCTCTCTCTTTCTTTCTCTCTCTCTCTCTCTCTCTCTCTCTCTCTCTCTCTCTCTCTACGTCGCAGCACTCATTAAGACCACCCCCCTCCAGCCCCCCTCCACTAGTTTTACAGTCGTTGTAATGACCGACACTGTAGCGCCGTGAGCTCCGGAATGGCTGCCAACGACTGTCAACTAACTGGGGGTGACTGGGGGAGGGGGGGGGGGGTTACTGTCCATTGTCCTTTGAAAGACGGAAGCTCCCCTGTCTCTTCTTTGTCTCTCCCCTCCTCCTTCCCCACCCCGTCCGTTTCTTTTCTCATTTCTCTGCTCCTTCTCTGTTCTCCTCCTCCTTACTTTCTCTTTTCCATCTTGCTCCTCTCTCTCTCTCTTTCTCTCTCATCCTCCGTTCTCTTCGTCCTCTTTTTTCCACTTGTCTCTCTCCTCCCCCTCTTCTTCCTATCTCTCTCTCCTGTTCTCTTTCTCTGTCGTCTTAACCGGTGCAGATGTCAACAGGAATATAAACAATACTTATTAAACGGGACAGACCTTAACACACACGATACGACAACCGCTAAACGACACAGACTTGGGTCATCTATTCATTCCCGTCTGAAACTCTGGGTGACAAAGGGCGCGTGTTTAGCCCAGTCACTTGGTCTTAATGGGCACGGGTTAATGGATACGACCTAATTGGGACGACTTAATGGGCACGGGGTAATAGAGACGGCTGTGTGAGTGAACTCTGTATACCCGTGTATGATAACCACTGTTGTATAAACCACTTTAAATAGAAATACCTTAAACGTTTATGTCTTACTTGTTTAAGAATTTCTGGTCGCAAGGGAATAATATTTCTTAATGAGGCGGCTGGAAACAACTCCGGATATTCTTGATGGTTGATGTCTTGTCGATTTTTTATTTTATTTTTATTTATTTTTTCAAAGTACTTTCTCACGAAGATGATCTGGTAATAATGTATTTCTATGTCTAAATCAAATTCCTAACAAAAAGCTATATATAAATGTAATTTCCCTTATTTAATAATCTAACAAAATAAATTAAATTCGACGAGAATTCATTAGCTAAAAACAACTCTAATTCCACATTACAACACAAAATTCTAAAAACAAAATTCATTATGGTCACAGTGAATCAAAATAAATATCCGAAGGAAAATTTTACAGTTCAAAATAGTCAAATGAGATCCTGCAGTTAACGTACCATCACTCGTCAAATGAGATCCTGCAGTTAACGTACCATCACTCGTCAAATGAGATCCTGCAGTTAACGTACCATCACTCGTCAAATGAGATCCTGCAGTCAACGTACCATCACTCGTCAAATGAGATCCTGCAGTTAACGTACCATCACTCGTCAAATGAGATCCTGCAGTTAACGTACCATCACTCGTCAAATGAGATCCTGCAGTTAACGTACCATCACTCGTCAAATGAGATCCTGCAGTTAACGTACCATCACTCGTCAAATGAGAGTCTGCCAACGAAAACTTGACGACTATGAAATATCGTTTAAATTCAGGTCAGACAGGACTCGAAAGGCCATTGTGCGTGTCTCTCCGTGCTTGACAAATTGTTGAATATGTAACTATAAATCTAAGGTTAGGTTAAGTTTTGACTACGTTGGATTAGGTTAGATTTTCATTACGTTGAGTTAGGTTATGTTAGACAAGTGTTAAGTATGGTGAGATGGTAGTTAAGCTGCGATGGGTTAGAGTAGATTAGATTAAGTTAGGTTCAGTTGGGATACCTTGGGTTAGGATAGGTCAGGTTAGGCTTAGGACCAGTTTAGACTAGGCTTTGTTTGGTTAAGTTAAATTTGTATACATCAGATTACCCCCCCCCCCCCCCGCCAAAGGAAGCCAATTAAAGACCAATTTTTACCAACTACGTAAAAATGCAACTAAGTTAATTACAGTCGGATTAAAAAACGTCATGGGGACCCAATTAGCTGGTGGAAAGCAGTGACAAATTGGTCGATGCCTGTGGCGTGTGGGAGTTCGATCATCAGACCAATGGAGGCAGAGAGCGGGTGCTTCTGTGTTCCGATTGGTCGATAGACTTCTTAGCCATGGTGACGTAGGCGTGACGTGTTCGGAGGTGAGAGCGCTGATTGGTGGATAATGTACAGGATGAATAAATAGATATATAGACAAAATAGGGAGAAAGGGGGATAAATGGAGAGATAAACAGATAAATAAGTAGAATGACGCATAGACAGAAAGAATATAAACAGATAGGTAGAGTATAAAAAGACACTTTGTATAATATTGTTTTCGTGTTAGTTATAAATAATAAAAACAAACCTGGAATAAAAATCACGAAATTTAACGTAGAAAAAAAATAAATACAGCCATAAAAGAAAATGGAAGAAGAATGTAAATTATAACGAACAAAATAATTACTTAAACTCGAATAGGGAAAAATAAGTCACAACAAAATAAAATTCGGCAGACAATAAAATAAATCTAAGGTTGCCACACACCATATTTCACTCTCTATCTCTCTCTCTCTCTCTCTCTCTCTCTCTCTCTCTCTTGGAATTCTGAAATGATAGTGTGAAATTACCAGCGTCCTTAGTGTGAGATTCTAGCGTCCGTGATGAGCTAAAGACGTCCGTATTGTGATGTGCCAGCGTCCGTAGAAGGAAAGCGACGTGCTGTGTGACCTTGGATATACTGTAAAACCAATTGCATTCACATTTACCACGCCTGCCACGCCTTCCAAGTTAACACAGACATACGTGAACCATATTTAACGAGTTTGGTAATAAAACGTACACGTACACACACACACACACGCCAACGAGTCTAATTCTTAATATTTAAACGAGTATGCATATTCAACGAGCCCAGGTATCGCAATGGGAGGGGAGGGGGGGGGGGCAATAATGGTACAGTAACACGCTATTTACTCATTGGTCAGGTGTGTGTAGCTCAAATGGGGGGGAGGGGGGAGGGGGAGGAGGGGGGGAAAGGGAAGGAAGGGGGTGAAAAGTCAGCCCCAGGTCACCCCTCCCCCCCTGTAAAGTAATGAATAAGATATAGTCATCAATACTACCTTAGCTACCACCACCATCACCACCACTACTACTACTAACCTACTACAATTTTAAGTTACTTTACACTTATACCACACTACAAGACATTTAATATAATAATGTTAGTTACTTTATGTTCACACACCACAAGATTCTTATTGGCTAAAGTAACATTGTAAGACAGTTATCTACTACAGTTACTTTATGCTCACTACAGTACCCTACAGTAAGTTACTTAACCCTTTCACCACGTGTCACGCGCTTGCTATTTTATTCTTGCTACCGCCAGACGATTTTATTCAACTTAGGGTGACCTCCCGCTGTGAAAGGCTTACTGTTACAAGTAAACAGTAACAGCCAACAGAAACAAGTAAACAGAAGCAGCCAACAGAAACAAAAATCAGAAACAAGTAAAAAGAAACAAATAAACAATAAACAAAGGAATAAGAGTAAATCAGGATAAAATTAACGATTTGGAGAAATGAAATTAAATACAGGTTAAGAGGAGAGAAAGAGAAGGAGAGGAGAGGAGCTAAAAGAAAGGAAAGGAAACAGGAAAGATTAGGGGGGGGGGGGAAGGAACGGGATGAAAAGGAGGAGGTGTCATGGGGCAGCCTAACAAGGTTCTTGAGGACTTGGAGAGGAGGGGGAAGAGGAGGTACCGACCCCTCCTCCTTCGTTAACGGGATGGAAGAGGAGGGAAGTGTACCTCGAGAGAAAGAATGATGGGTATTATCTTTATTTTCAACATTACATATATTCCTTCATCTTTTAAATAATAACTAAAGGTTTTTGGCGCCATTGAAAGATATACCATAAGGGACGGCGGTAACTTTCAAATATTTTCACTCGCAAATTGTCAGGCATATTGTCGCGAAATTTACGGGCTACTAAACCGCGGTTCACGGTTGGTTTACAAAATCCCAAGAATATATATATATATATTTGGGGTAAGCTGGACCCAGGACTCCCATCTCAGGAATTGGAAATAAAAAACTGTATTTTCCCTTTTCTTTGTTTCCTGTCACGAGTTTATTTGTTAGTTTGTTTCTCTTCTATTTTCTAGATTTGCTGGACAGTGTTGGGCAACATAGGGCAAGGATTATATTGGTGAGTGTTAAAGTTGACCTGTTGATACAAGTACTGTATTGCTTTGTGTATGTGCATTGTGTGTATGTATTCATGTGCTGTAAACGTGTAACGTGTATGTTTGAATGCATTGTATATCAGTACTATAAGCACATACGAGTAGTTTACCTGTAATATCTATTTAAATTGTACTGTACAGTATACATGCACGATGTAACCATTAGGTTAATAAGGTACATACATACATACATGAGAATGGTGATTTCACTGATATATGACCTATAGTGACGATGGTGGCCTGCAGTAACGATGGAGACAATACTAACATGACCTGTAAAAAGTAGTTCATCTGACCTGACCTGTAATAACAGTGACTTCTAAATTACGGTGACCAGCAGTGGTAGTGACGCTGCAGCCACCCCTCCCGCACTAGATGTAGCCCTCCACACGTGCAACATCTGTGGACGACCCTGCCGGTCCCGTATCGGCCTCTCGAGTCACCTCAGAGCGCACCAACGAAGGTGACATCCTTAATAAATTATATCATTGTATCATAGCTGGATGATCGTCATACTCGATTCCGAGTGACAATAAAGTAGTAGTAGAGTAAGTAGGTCAGCAAGCTCGCCTCGCAAGCGAGTGGACCCGGGTTCCATCCCCAGGCAGGGTAACTTTGGGCACGTTTCTTTACGCCATTTGCCTCTGTTTATCCAGCAGTAATTGGGAACCTGGATGTTAATCGATTTGCGGATCGTATTCCGGGGTAATGGTTAGCCAGTGCGGTTGGCGAGTTGTCCGGTCTTCTCAAATTATTCCTTGACACTGGGTCATGCAGCTCGTTAACTCAGGGTGTGGTTGTTGTGTTGGCGACGGTGTTGTGTTGTGGTTGTACAGACATACACCAAAAAAATCAAGGGATATTTTTCCAGTTTTTCACAACAAATAAATAATAACAGACACAATAGATGTTAAATATAAATAGACGAAGCTTGACATTAGCGGCAGAAACTAACTACAGTAGCTGTGTGAGCTGATGGTATTTAAAAAGATAATTACAGTATGGTAGCTATATACTAATGGAAAAAATAGTAAATTATATCACCGTGCATGCAGAATAGTTTTCAGTATTTTAAATAAAGAATTATTATAGTCATATGACAAATCAAAATAACACCAAATATTCTTGCCATTAACTAACTTTCCAATGTCAGTGATCGTTTGGTTCACAAAATTCTAGGGTGTTGTGTAGTTATGGGAAATGTGGTGGAATAACGATCGGTATTAAATTTTATTACAAACTTTACCTTACGATAGTTAATACAGGAAGTAGTAGTAAAATTTTCCTGCTAATCCGAGGCGAGGCAAGTGCTGCCGCCTGCCCTCCCTAATACTAAAACTCTTACCATTTTTTTCCCTTTTCAGCTGAACAGTTTTAAGCTTCTTTCTTTATAATTTTAATATATTTTTATGATGGGGAAATAAAACAATAATATCCTCCTTAGTATATATAAATCCGCTGAGTGGCGTTAAAGTGGCAAATGGCGATGAAATTTTGAAACGAAGGAAAATACAAAGGAGATTGTCCCTTTCATCCCTCCTCCCTTCTTTGTCTCTTTTCACTTTTGTTCTTCACTGATTTTCATAATTGAAATTTCCGCCTCCGGTGTATAATGAAAGAGATCCCAAGAAAATTAATATAACTACACTAAAAGTAGGAACAGTAGCTAGGCTATTGTAGGAAAATAAACAGAGAGCGAATATTTATCTCGTAAAACTCGTGTAAAACTATACAAATTAGATAGTTGATAAATTACCTAATAAGATCTAAAGAGTTCATTAAATAAATCCTAAATAATGAAGCCATGATATAAATATTTAAATAAATGTAATTAACATTCCCTTGGCCACGGTTGAAAAACAAAACCAAACAAGGTACCACTCACCCACTCAGCCAAACAAGGTACCACTCACCCACTCAGCCAAACAAGGTACCACTCACCCACTCAGCCAAACAAGGTACCACTCACCCACTCAGCCAAACAAGGTACCACTCACCCACTCAGCCAAACAAGATACCACTCACCCACTCAGCCAAACAAGATACCACTCACCCACTCAGCCAAACAAGATACCACTCACCCACTCAGCCAAATGGATAAAAAATCTAAAACACCTCTTTTTTTTTTTTTTACTTTTAGTGTTTGTCTTATAATTTATACAGGGTGGGGTTCATTAGGTTCCTGGTAACAAGTCAACGCCGTGTATACTGTAAACAATAACTTATGTGATTGTTAACTGTGGTGCAGGAGATCCACCTGTACACCCCGCCGTCGCCCTCAACACCGGACGTAAACAAACAGAGGAGCGGGTCGTGACGTCACCACAACCTTGCCGTTAAAATCCATAATACCCGACGCGTTTTTCCAACAAATCTGCTAAATCATTCAGAAAACAAGTCTGGCAGATGAAGCTCAACCAGGCTTACACCAGAAAATTAAAACGAAAGATGACTCCCTTGTCTAACCGTGACTCTTGTCTAATTACCAATTCAGAAATTTGCATTTTAAGTTCGTTTTCAGCAGCCGAGGCAAAAAATCGGACGGGAGAAGAATAAAAAATACGTAAAATAATCCATAAAAAAGAAAACGAGCGATCACCGACTGCCTGCGAGGGGGGGGGGGGGGGGGGGGGGGGCTAATGTAAACAAATGTTCCACTTGCGTCTCGCCCCACGGAACCAACACATACAAATGTCTGGCCCCATTACCCGCACCATGCCACTACACCCACCGTCAGGTTATTGGCTGTGGGTGTGACAGGCGTGGCAGGAGACGGTAAGGAGGTGCACAGGACTGGTAGTAAGGTGGTGTGTGAGTCACAGTGAGGAAGGGGTAGTGTATTAGTGGGAAGGGATCGTGTGTAAATGGGAGTGGATGGTGAGGGGCTGGTGAATGATGAGAAGTGAGAGTGAGTCAGTGAGTGAGTGACAGGACGTAGGAAGACCTTAAAAAAATTAAAGAGACTCCCCCCCCCCCCCCCCCCCACGACAACAAAGAATTTATCAACTCACGGACAGACGCTTTTGACGGGGCCCAGCACGAAGCCCTGGAGAGTAGAGTACAATAAAATCTCCGGAAAATTAGAATGAAAAGGATTCCCAAAAAGCTTTCTAATGGGAGGCGTTGGAGAGAATGGACAATGGAATGTGAAGAGACAAGGATGTGTGGAAGAGGAACGTAAAATTAGGAGAAAGAATGATAAAACTGCAACAGGGAAAAGAACCAATTAAGACCGTATAGAAAAGAATAATGAGATGGAACATGATAGAAGAATAAAAATTCCTTAATGGAAAAGAATGATAAAAAGGGACCTGGAAGAAACTGATAAATTCCCCTCTTTCCTTCCTATCCTCGTTCCTTCTCTCTCGTTCTTCTCTAACCCCTCCCTGCATGTCTCCCTCTTGCTTCTTCTCCCCTTCCCTCTTTCCTTCCCCTCTTCCATTCCTTCACACTCCTCCACTTCCTTATTCATCACCTCCCCATCTCATCATCTCCTCCTCCTCCTCTCCTCCTCAGCCATATTTCTTCCCTTCTTCCCCCTCACCATCCCTCACCCCATCTCTCCCTCTTCCCTCTTTCCCCTTCCCTAATCCTCTCTCTCTCTCCTTCCTCCCTTCTCTCATCCTCTCTCACACTCCATATCCCTGCCTCCCTCCCCCTCTTCTCACTCTCTCTCCATCCATCCCCTCCCTCTCCCCCTTGCCAATCTTCTCACTCTCCCCCCTCCCTCCCCTACTCTCCCTCACTCCCAAGGCTCGGGTCAGGGGGATCCAGATCAATTTTCGCTCCGGAAAAAATCTTAAATTGCTTTCCAACAGTGACATCACTGACCAGTCGCCCCCCAGGAATAACATAATCCACGTGTATGCGGGCATGTCGTACCCTGATTGGCTCCGTTTACATCATAAGTAAGCTGGCTAGTCCTTTCCCAGTGACTGACCTCTGACTAGTGACTCTGACCTCTGACTAGTGACTCAAACCTCTGACGAGTGACTCTGACCTCTGACTTGTGACTCTGACCTCCGACTCAGTGACCTCAACATCTACACTGAACTTTCTCTATACACTTGAAAGAAAAAAGTGCTTGAGTAGTATTATACTTATTAGTGACTGTTCACCCAAGCCTAGACACCCCACACTCTGAACTATAACAACAACAACAACAATAACAATAACAACAACAACAACAATAACAATAACAACAATAACAACAACAACAACAATAATAACAATAACAGCAACAACAGCAGCAACAACAACAATAATAACAACAACAACAACAACAAAAACAACAACGACAACAACATTAGCCTCCATAACAAGCACAATAACCTTAATACAAAAATAACAACATGCGTGACACAAACTGAGGGAGATGAAAAGTAATTTTGTTTAAGTGGTTAAGATGTAGTAGTCTCTCTCTCTCTCTCTCTCTCTCTCTCTCTCTCTCTCTCTCTCTCTCTCTCTCAGTAAAGCCCCGTTGCTCTTGGCTCCCTTCCAACCACACCCCGATACTGGGTTCTCTTGGGTGGGTCACACACACACACACACTAAGTACTATACCTTCGATACAACTCCACCCCAAGCGCTATCACTTTACAACTAAAATCAGCGATCCATTTTACAACTGGGTCGACTATAGGGTGCCTCGCCTACTGTATTGAATTAGTTTAATCACTTTATTGGCAATAGTAAACGTTTGCTTAAGCTGAGGCGTCTGAGGATGTTGTCACTGTTCACTGCCAGCACTCATGATAGAGAGGGTGTTGTCACTGATACGAAAAAAAAATGAACATGCAGACTGAGATACTGTTGTATTATAAAATGCGAAATGAAGCACTTTCAGTTCATGTCAAATTCAGATCTGAAGCTTTGAAAGACATGAAATAGGCAAAAGTCATAACGAAAGGAAATATCTCCTTGAAACACGATTCCGGGACCTTGACTCACGAACCTGGTATCCTGAACCACGAACTTGGGACCTTGAAACCACGAACCTGGAACGTTGAATCACGAACCTGGCATCCTGAACCACGAATCTGGAACCCTGAACCACGAACCTGGGACCTTGAATCACGAACCTGGTATTCTGAACCACGAACGCTTGACACTGAGCCACGAACCCAGCATCATGAACCACGAACGCGGAGCTCTGAACCAAGGAGGAGAAAGGACTGCCAGGGAGGATACATCACCCTCGTCATCTAATTTCCTCTTCCCTGATAATTTGGCGCCTAAGGTGGAGAGGAGAGAGAGAGAGAGAGAGAGAGCGTAGTAGTAGTAGCAATAGCATTAGTAGTAGTAGTAGTAGCAATAGCAGTAGAAGTAGTAGTACTATACGAAGGGAGTTGGGTTAGAGAGTATACGAATGAAAAAAAATTGGCGTCTTGTATGGGAACAGAAATCACTCGTCTTTAGAATGAACTGTGACAATTAAAGGTGACACCTGGACGAGAATTCACCTGGATTAAGGATATATAGATTAATAGAGTGTCCCAGCCTCCTTCTGTCTCCCTCCCTCCCTCTCTCCCTCCCTGCATGCTCCCTACCTCCGTCCCTTCCTGCCTGCTCCCTGAGACACTGTGAGTCGAAGAGGGTAGGGAGGAGGCAGGGAGCAGGTAGGGAGAGAAGGAGACAGAGGGAGGCAGGGAGCAGGCAGGGAGCAGGCAGGGAGGGAGGCAGGGAGAGAGAGAGAGGGCGGCAGGGACATTTTTCTGGGACACCCTATATATCTACCTCCCAACACAGGTGAATTTTGTACGCTTTGCTTAAGGGGTCACCTGTTAAGAGTCACACCTAATATGATAATTAGTGATTTCTGGTCCCATACACACTATTAACGTCTTCAGTACATACAAAGACACATGATTAACGTCTCCTGTACATACATAGACATACTATTAACGTCTCCTGTACATACATAGACACGCTATTAACGTCTCCTATACACACATAACACTATTAACGTCCCCCATACACACATAGACACACTATTAACGTCTCCTGTACGCTAATGAAAAATAATAGTAATACAAGGTGTCTTATATATTATGTAAACCCACGAAATTTTTATACGATAATAAATATAACATTGCAATTTTTTTTTTACATTACCAAACTCACAGGAATGTACAGAGACCATCCTTTTGAAGAGCAAGTCCGTCAGAATCATTAATATCCAGTAAAATATGTATAAACAAGTCTATCGCAATATTCTGTACTTCAAGACAAATGCCAAATACAACCTTTATGTATAGAAGTGTAAAAAAATACAACCTTTATGTATAGAAGTGTAAAAAAAATTATGCACTTTCTTATCCATACGTAAATAAACTCTCGAGCTCTGTATCTGAAAAAGGATGAAGAATTTTTATTTTATTTATTTTTCGATCAATCGTGAATGACGTGAGGATGTGAACTGAGAGGGAATGTAAACAAAGTCGACGCGACCTGACGGGGGCCCCCTTCACTAGACTGTAAACAAACTGTTGATGACACCCACCCACACACACCCTGGGCCAACCAAGCCACATTACGGACATAACCCAAGCCACATACAACCACAACCAAACCAACATACGGTCATAATTTGCCATATAGTGTTACAACTCAAGCCCTATACGAATACAACCAAAACCAACACAGCCACAACCAAAACCAACAGGCAAACACATCCTATGCCACTTACGTACATATGTACGTCAGCCAGCAGTGAGAAATATCGGCGGGAAAGGAACGCCAAATTGAACCGTTTCATTGCGGAAAGGAGGAAGACGTCAGATGCTGCTGATTGCTCGTGTTGGCGCTGTCAATATAGCAACCAGATGAGTGATGCTTGAGCTTTACCACATTAAGTAGGCTCCAAGGACGAATAGGTACGAAAACAGGTGAAAAAAATGACGATTTACTCTAGAATGTTTGATGTTTTAGGGTGTCTACGAATTGGTGGATTTTAACTCACAGCCAGACGTACTTGGGTAGGGTAAGATAGAGTTGGATAGGGTACTGGAGAATAGTAAAGGGTAGATTAGGTTAAGTTAGGTTATATGGTTAAAGTAGATTAGATTAAGTTAAGTTAAAATAGGTTTGCATCAGATGAGGTTGGAATAGGTCAGGTTAAGTTTAGGTAAGTTAGTTTAAAATAAGTTAGGTCAGGCTCGATGTTTAATTGACTCCTTCAAGGGGGCCGTGGGCGAGGCCTGACTGGCCAAGCCAATCAACAGCTGACCACCTCCTTGTTGACCAATCAACACTCCTGATACAAACACTCTCCTTCCACCTGTCCTAATGACGTAGTGTCTAAGTTTACAAATACGATACTATTTATCATTATTATTATTATTAGTAGTAGTAGTAGTAATTATTGTTATTAGTAGCAGTAATAGTTGTAGTAGTAGTAGTTGTAGTATCAAATGCACACTATACTGTACATACCAAGATGACAAGTACCGTAGTTGTTATAATAGCGGACAATGTTGGTTACAATGACGTCATCAGAGGTTCTTGTCATTTTCGCCAGAGGGCCAAAATGAGACGACATATCCACGTGTTACAAGATGACTTGTAAATATCACCACAGTTTCTACTTCAACTCAGTTTTCACCCAAGCTGAACGAACGTATGACAACTCAAGGTAAACAGATGCATTACAGGAAAACAAATAGACTAACTTTTCAATAGGCCTCACACATGACTAATTGTATGCTGCTCTTACCCTAGACACCTAACATAACTTGAGATACTGTACTTATAGAATGTCCAGTTGTAGTGCGTCTGTTTACGTTGTGTTGAGATAATAGTTCATTCAGAGCCATAGTATTGTGTGTGTCCATTCCACATATGAGTAATGACGACATGACTACATTAAACTGTCAAGATATATTTTCATACCATTATTATTATTACTATTAACATCGATGCTGGCATGGAACCTCCTCTGCCCAACTCAACCACGCTACCAACCTCTTAGCTTTGCACGCCCTCCTCTGCCCAGCTCAACCACGCTACCAACCTCTTAGCTTTGCACAACCTCCTCTACCCAACTCAACCACGCTACCAACCTCTTAGCTTTGCACGCCCTCCTCTACCCAACTCAACCACGCTACCAACCTCTTAGCTTTGCACGCCCTCCTCTGCCCAGCTCAACCACGCTACCAACCTCTTAGCTTTGCACGCCCTCCTCTACCCAACTCAACCACGCTACCAACCTCTTCGCTTTGCACGCCCTCCTCTGCCCAGCTCAACCACGCTACCAACCTCTTAGCTTTGCACGCCCTCCCACTGATTATCTTATTCTTCTTTATTCTCATTTATTTTCATTATAACAGGTTTATGACAGCTTAACGTCCATGTAGCAGCTAAACGACCACGTGACAGCTATACAAACTCATGACAGCTAAACATCCACGTGACAGCTGTACAAATTCATGACAGCTAAACGTGAACATGATAGTCAAAATTACCCATGGCAACTAAACGTCCTTGTGACAGCTAAACAGACCCATGGCAGCTAAACGTGCACATGACAGCAAAAATGGCCCATGACAGCTAAACGTTCACGTGACAGCTGAACAGACCAATGACAGTTAAACGTGCACATGACAGCTAAAAGAGCTCGTGACAGCTAAAGACCCATGACAGCTAAACGTGCACATGACAGCTAAAACGATCAATGGCAGCTAAATGACCTCGTGACAGCTAAACGTTCTCGTAACAGCTAAACAGACCCATGATAGCTAAACGTCCACATGACAGCTAAACAGACTCATGACAGCGAAACGTCCACGTGACAGCTATACAAATTCATGACAGCTAACGTGCACGTGACAGCTAAAATGACCCAAGACAACTAAACGTCCACGTGGCAGCTAAACAGACCCATGACAGCTAAACTTGCACATAACAGCTAAAATGACCCGTGACAGCTAAAAGACATCGTGACAGCTAAACAGACTCCTGACAGCTAAAACGAGTCTTGACAGCTAAACGGATTCATAACAGGTAAACGTCCACGTGACAGCAAAGCAGACTCATGACAGCTAAAAAGACTCATGACAGTTAAAGGGAATCATAACAGCTAAACGTCCTCGTGACAGCTAAATAGACCCATGACAGCTAAACGTACACATGGCAGCTAAAATGACCCATGTACAGCTAAGCGTCCTCGTGACAGCTCAACAGACCCATGACAGCTAAACGTACATATGATAACTAAACAGACCCATGACAGCTAAGCGTCCACATGGCAGCTAAAATAACTTATGACAGCTAAATATCCGCATGACAGGTCAGGGTAAACACGAGGTGAGCCGAGGCCCTGTAGCAGTGTCCACAATGATCAATAAGCCCGGCCACAACATGGCCGCCTCATATCCCCAACATGGCCGTCTCATATCCCTAACATGGCCCCCTCTTATCCACAACATGGCCGCCTCATATCCCCAACATGGCCGCCTCATATCCCCAACATGGCCGTCTCATATCCCTAACATGACCGCCTCATATCCCCAACATGGCCGCCTCATCTCCCCAATATGGCCCCCACATATCCCCAACATGGTCGCCTCTTTGTCGTCCCCATAACCTTCTAAACGTCTTTTGGCCTCATTATTTCACCCCGTTATTCCAAGGGACTTTGTCATCGTACTCAAGAGGTTCAGTCATCGTATTCAAGAAGTTAAGTCATCGTACTCAAGAGGTTAAGTCATCGTATACTTTAGAAATTCTATCATCGTACTCACGAAGTTAAAACATTGTACTCAAGGAATAACATAATAGCACTGAGCGGTTTGCATTGTAAGTTAACCGCTAGTTTACCCGAAGGAAATTACATCTACTTTATGGTCCTAATATATCATCCACGTCTTCACTCAGGAGGAAATATACGACGTCTTTTCCCAATATCTTACGAAGGTTCACCTATTGTCGTGCAGGTCCAACAAAGGTTTCTTATGTCACCTTTGAGGAAGAAAACCTCATATATCTTGGTATCCTCGATGGACTTCAGCAAGAGGTTCTGAGGAAAAGGAAGGACTTCTTTTTTCCGATATCTTACAAAGTATTGCACTTAACACACATCCTATTGGTGTTTCCAGCCTTAGCTTTGAAGTTTCGTCACACTGAAGGATCCTTTCTGATGGTTGGTCGTCTTACAAGTTTCCCTCGCCAGCTGTGACGAAGAGTGACGACCATAGTGAAGGTTTCCGCCTGACGGAGGTCGACTTAAAGGTTAAGGGTCACACCGCCAGACAAAAAAGGTGGTTGTAATTTTTCGTCTGCTGTAACATCCATCAGTCAAGTCATTGTTGAGTGAAGGAAAGAGCCGGGCAATGTTGACTGCTGATACCAGAACAAAACTTCAGTACAGGCAGAACACAGGCGAACGTTTGTCTGGCGTAGCTTCTGTGATCATGTAATATTGAAGTAGAGAAGATCACGTTCCACTATAGGCAGAACACAGGCAAACTTTAGCCTCTATATCAACTTTTTTATTGCCGAGTTGAGGGGATTGCTCGTGCTGGCACTCTCACTGTGGTATGGGCCTAAGATGATGAGTACGTTGCTTAACCTTTTCAAGAGTTGACCTTGTGTGACCTCCTGTGACCCCCCAAAAATTAGGGGTCATATCAGGGAATCAAACTTGGCACCGTAATGATATTTATTCTCAGACACACTATAAACTATTGACTACACACACACACGTACACACACACACACATACGTACACACACACACACACACACACACACACACCCACACACACACACACCCACACACACACACACACACACACACACACACACACACACACACACCGTCTCGTGGTAACTCTAAACACCTGACACAAAAGTGACGTAGCTTCAAGAGTAAAAACATTACAAAACGTTAAAAAAAAAAATCTTACAACTCAGTACAAACTCGTGCAAATTATCGTGACAAAATGTAAATAACTGCACAACAAACACATAAGCAAAAACATATATAGTAAAAAGTTAGATATAAGACACAATACCAACTAAATAAAACACATTGTTGCATTAAAATTATTCGAAAATTCAATAGCAAACTTATGAGATGGAATATTTGGTAAGAAAGGACTAATAATTCCCCGTATCCAATAATTAAATACAAGAATATAATACAGTTTTGTTTACACAGTACTATTGTATTTCCTTTTACTATACACTAATATATACAATGTATATCCATTTCTATGCCACACTTTATAATGAGAACGAGTCTGAAATTCTGTTGATATCCCTTAATCAATCAAGAAGATTAACCAAGATGCCGATACTCACGTCTGAGGGTTGGCGACCACAGTCCTCCACTCTAAATATTTTCAGACTTGTTTATTTACCACTTCTCCCAGATTTTGTGTCTCTTCAGGGTCCCAGATTTTGTATTTCTCAGAGGACCCAGATTTCAATTTCATTCATCCATCCCAGTTTCTGTCTTCACCTGGCTCCTGCCTTCAAACGTGTCTAGTGGTGTCTACTGTTTTGATCTCTTCATCCTATAATCTCATTCTCATTCCACTACAGTATTAACTTTCAGTATTTCCCCTCTCCGTTCCAGTCAATATTAGTGTCACATATACATTCAGGTGTTATAATCTCCTAAAATACTCTAAATAACCTAACTTAACTTAATCTAAACTAACCTAACCCATTTTATTAGTACAGTACTATAATTATGCCATATAGTTAAAAGACAAGTCTATGGATCCAAAGTCAGTGATTGGTGACATTTTTACATAAAAAAAGATATCCCCGGAATTCACAAGCACTTTTTCAAAACCTTACTGAGAAATACTGTACAAGCTTTCACGATCAAGACTGAGAAAAATATTAACTCCCTTGGCATAAACTTGTCTTATCCAATATACTGTAAAAAGGTCTAGACTCTATCGCAATCATGAACTTGTTATTTATCTACACAATGAATTATTGCATGTGACACCTTTTATGTGTTTCCTCGCTAATACATGATGAAATAAGAAAAATATAAGATACAGTATTAATCATAATAATGTGGAATATCTAAGTTAAAATATACAAGATGTTTACCAAAATGAAACTTTGGTGTTAATAATACAACACTATCAATAATTAACTTAATCACAGGTAATAAAATATGCGTTTGAAGTGAATCATTAATAATACATGTATGTACTAATAATAATTATGTCAACAATCTATTCTTCTTTTCTGTTCGGTATAAAGATGGCAAGAGTCACACGCAAGTATTTTGATAGTTCCGTCACTTTGTTAACCACTGATTCGAATGACGAGCTCTGACTACGGGTCTCTCGGGGGTTATTGCTATTGCTATGGGTAGCTGTCATCCATCCATCAATCCATCCATCCATCTATCCATCCATTCAACCAACCATACATACTATAAATACATCCATCTATTCAACCAGCTATCGATCCATACTACATACATTCATTCATCCATTCAACCATCCCTCCGTTCTTCCATCCACCCTTTCAATCATCCAAGCATCCACCCCTTTATCATCCATCCATCCATATGCTTCCCACACTTCAAGTTCTTCAAAACTAGTGGCTAAACTTTGCAAAAACTTCCAACGAATGTTCTTTAAATATTTATCTTTCAAATTTCACTCCAATATCAACAACACAGCTTCACCAAAATGGCTGCCAATATATATACAAAACAAACAAAATAAAACAAAACATTAAAACAAAACAAAACACCTAACAATCTTAATGGCGAATACTATTTTACTAGAGTTTGCTGAATTTTTTTTTTATCCTGAATCCTTACGGTCTTCATGATACCGTTCATGACGCCACAGAGGAGTTCACTGCTTGAAGCCCAATTAGGGGAAAAATGCACTTCAAAAATAAAATCAACGTAAAAACTATATAATTACTGTACTATATTTTTCTTAAGTAAGTTATATTTCGTGTACAACTACAGCAAATGTTAAGATTATTTCGTTTATATTTTAAAGCTGGTTTACTTTTTCGTGTAAACTATTGACTGGTTTAACTATCATATTTGTGGTTTATTCTCCATGTAAACTACTAAAGCTGGTTTACCTTTATCTAAGTAACGGTTTACTTCTCCAGCTATACACCTTTAATGACGATTAGGGTAGGTTAGATTATGTGAGGTTAGCGTTAGATTAAGTTAGCGTAAGGTTAGATTAGTGTTAGATGAGGTTAGCGTTAGGTTAGTGTCTGCTGTTTATTTATATTTTTATTTAATAATAAAACTATATGTATCTATCAATCTATCATCTATTCCTTTCTATCTTGATCTATGTATTATCCAATATCTTCCCGTCAATATCCACCAACATATCCATGTATCTAACTCCTTCTATCCATCTACCTATCTATCGATCTATTTATCCATCCTTTATTGTCTATTTACTATCTAAATCACAACTGGTTTATATATCTATCTATTTATCTATCTACCTATCTAAGGTTTGTCTATCTCCTTCTATCTTTCTATTAGTCTATCTCTTCCTATGTGTCTATCGATCAATCCACTCCTTGCCCTTTTCTTATCACCAATCCTACATGATAAAACCCCGTTATCCTCATTATTAACATCGTTATCTTAAGCTTTCCATGCTATCGTTTTTTCGCTTTCCTTATTCACTTCTTTACCTTTAGTTCTTGTTCCTTTTCTTTCACTTCATTACACTTCACAAGGAAATCCCGCCATGTTGTTTTCAATATACATGTTATAGTATTCGTAATCAAATAAAGTATTAATAATGTTCTTATTAATATAAAAATAAGAACGTGAATAATAATAATAATAATAATAATAATAATAATAATAATAATAATAAATACGACTCATATGGTTAACATCATCCTGCAACAAAAATTCATAAACAAAATTCTCTAAGAAAAATATACAATGGTTAAAAACTAAAAAAAATCAATATGCTTCAGAACACAATTACTATCACGGCAATTCTTGAATAAGTGACATTACTTTTTTTTTTCAAACTGGCTTGGTGCAGTGTTTAGGCGACACTAAAATAAATAATTCCAAGGATATTATCGAAATATGCAGAGGTTAATCAATACAAATATCATTAAACTAAATCACTTCAATTGAGAAAAAATTGAATTTCCCGATACCGATATTAAGGAATAAAACAGGTCTTTGTAATCAGTTAAATTATTTATTTATTTATTGAAAAAAAATGGAGAAAAAAATAACAATCGGAGGTGTAATTGATCTCCATGACACAATACAAGGCAAGAACTGACCCGTGATGTCATGAGTGGGCAGTGTGACGTCAGGAGGAGGAGTGGGAAGCAATGTGACGTCATAACTGGACTCGCCCCGAAAGAACTGCACTGCGGGTTCAACTCTCTTGACAGCCAAAGAAAATGGGTGTAAATGTAGGCGGGCGGTCTATGCTGACGGTCACTAATTAACACTAATGGGTGCAGCAAATGGGTTTGTCTACAATAAGATGGAAAATTGGTCTATGGCGTAAATAGGCTCGTCTACTATGGGTCCAAATGAGGTGAGAGTTAGTGGGAGAGAAATGAACGAGACGGCAAAAGTGAAGTGGGGAGCTCGTGTAAAACATGCACCAGTAGCATTTGTGACTACGGAATAATGTGTCCAAGCGATTAATATTAATGTATTTAGCATGCTATGGCTGAGGGGGTGTTAAAAAACAATAGTAAATTATGAATAAAAGAAATTGGGGTGGAGACCTTTAAAAAGATAGACTAAGGCAAAAAATTGAGCAGGCTAGATCTATGCCATACAGTACCTTTCAACAACCGATTACCACACGGCATTAGCCACCTCAGTAACCAACGAAGGAGCTAGAGTGGTTAGTTTACAGTAGGGTACAGGTAATACAGTGGTACACATCAAGCTAGTAGTGCATGTATACTACACAGACACACACGCACACAGACACCGAGAAGTACTACTGTGAACGTTCGGCCATGCGGCTCCCAACTGAGGCCAGCGCGCCACCTGCCTGCCTTCCCCTTTCCACACACCGCCACCCACCGCAACTCCCCTCACCCCCAATCCACACATTCCACATGATCCTCAACGGCTTCCACCACTCGACGCATCACAATATATCCCTCTAAGATAAGGACAATCCTAATTCGATTCCAGGTTTTCGGGAAGAGGAGAATTCCTTTGTAGTTAATATTCGCCAGCCAAATGCTTGAAGGTACCCATCGATCCAAGCCGCGCATGGGCAGAGCGTCATTCCAACGACTTGTTTTGGTTCCCCAGCTCTACGAAGTGATTGGTAAAGATAAATAAGTAGATAGCACCAACGCAACCAGGAGAAGGGGGGGGGGGGGGACTGTGGCTCCTCCCAACCCTATACACTTGATTATAACTATTCGTATGCATGTGTACAAGGCCCCGAAGACATAGAGGCACACTAAGCACGTGCCTATATTTGATATTCGAGGGCCAATTGACCTCATATAAAATAGGTGATAAAATATAATGAGCTGGACGTAAATTTAAATCTGAGAGAGAGAGAGAACAACATGGTCGACTAAGGATGACGTGGGTACACTTCACTCAGGCCTTGTTACCTCTATACCTGGTTAGGGTCCACCATGCAGTTTGGCCACATTGGTCACAAAGAACACTTATCAGCTGTGCCTGGTACAGATTTCCTTAAGAGTGCTGGCACACCCATCAAAAGTATATCCACAACCCAAGAGAAATATCAGGCCAAACTGAAATACATCATCAATACCCTCGTCCTCCTTAGCAGCTCCCCGTGCCTGTACGGTCAAAAGTGTAATGATCATATGGAGACCCACGAAAACTTTTATTCTTCCTCTCAACCCTCAAGATACCTGGTGCTGCCCTCGCTTCACTTTTTGACTCCGAACTCAAGAAATGGTCCTTTTCCCCCCCAAAAAAATCAGTTTTCCGAAGTTGCGATGGTGGTTTTATCAAGAGTGGCTGCAAGAATGGTGCCCAAGCTCTTCTCCTCATGTGCCAACACGCTTCCTACGTGCATTTGCAAGAACCATAATATGAATCTGTGCGTCATCCACTGCACCGAGGTCCTCTACGTCCGCTACCTGTATGGAGTCATCAATGGGTTCCTATACTTTCTGACATCCTCCCTCAAGCACCTGGGCGTTTACCTCCAGAAGTCTGGTAGTAAAGAAACTACTGCAGTTCTATTCTAACAGGTAATTATTATGAGACCACGCATTAAATCATTAACGTAATTACAAATAATGAATTATATTTTTTCACCCATTTTGTCTTTTTTTCGATATATGGCAATATAAAATTAACTCACTAAATATTCATGAAGTAGTTTTGTGTATTATTTAGGATTCATTGTGACAAATTTTATTCAGTGTATCTTCGTTTTGTGTGCAGTAAACAATAAAGTACAAAAAAATACCTTACACGTTTTCTGATTTAAATACGGAAACAGTTAAGGAAAAGATTTTGTTTTTGTTTTTTAACATTTGCTATAGTGTACAGCTTTTGGTGCTTTTTCATATTAAAAAAAACGTAAAATGTATATTTAGTTTCTCAGCTTAATGGTTTTCACGCTTTTAGTATCCCATCGTTAAACTTCATTTCCTACTCGCTCAATAGATGGCGCTATAATGGAAGTATCTGGCATCTTTTCGTGCACAACGGGTTCAGCCGAGTTTCCTATCCTTTCTCTCTGGTCTTTAGTGTAGTCACGGACACAGACTATACCTCCAAAGTCTATAGTCTTTTTATACCTCTCAACACAACCCCACTACACTGGTTTCCACAGCTAGAAATAATAATGGTTGTGTGTGTGTTTGTGCGTGTTCACAACTTTAAACTTTACGAAATTAAGATCATAAACAAGTGTATAATAATTTTTCGTCTATTGGCATATACGTAGATAATAATTACAACTCAACAATTTAGTCCAAATACTTTCGTTCATAAACCCCGCCCACTGATGACGTCATTGCCAGGACCCCAAAACACATGTCTTTCGAAATACACCATGAACGATTCAACAAAATCCCGAATCATGCAGGCCAGGAACATGAACCAATTCCCTCAATGATTTTAAGAAAAAATAGTTACTTATAAAGCTTGGTTAAGTTAAATGGACCATTATTATTACTTATGGTTATTTTCTCGTTAGTAATTCAATAATAGCGTTCATATCTTTATTAATAAGCTGGGATTCTGATGATAGATAGTTTAGTATAGCTGAGACGAGACTTCATTCACACTTCTCGAAGCCTCACAGTGAACCTGTGGCTGCGACAGGCAGGGCTCTCAAATCCGGTAATTCGTCTGCTAATCGGTAAACCTCCAAAACTTGATGACGAAGTCGGTAAGCCGTGACGTCACTGCTCCGACTCGTCGGTAAATTACCTACTTTAGGAAATATGCTTTTTCATGGCTAAAATACCATATAGAATACACAGAAATAAATTGTAGATGTATTTAATTACCTTACCTACATTTTACTAGCGATATTTTAGCAGAACTATATTCTGCCGAGTCACACGAAGCGATATCGAGACAAGGAAGCCAAAGGTCACAACGGTCTGTTGCATGTTGGTATTCAGAGCTTTTTCCAGGACTTCCGCTGCAGAGTTTTGCTGGATTCACCATCTAGCCGACATACATCGTCAGTTAGTGAGTATTGAGCATTTTTATTTGTATTTTACTTTGTATTTGCATTATCTTATAACCTTTTCGTTTTCGCAAAACTACGTGTCAACAAATTCTCAGTTATTATTGACGAAACTACAGATGTAAGTACTCTGAAGTGCTGTTGTGGGGTACGGGTTGTTTGGATTCACACTCAGGATGGGATGGGGAAAGGAAACTCACGATGTGCTCTCTGTATACATGTTGTATTGGATGTACAATGCAGCTTGGTGCTGGGAAGTGGCAGCGTGGTTACAAGCGTGATGTAGAGAGAGCTGGTTGGTGAGGATGCTCAGAGAAGGACAGCTAGTGGGTCGCCACGCAGCGGCGGAGAAGGTGGTGTTGCTTGCTGCGGCTGTAGCGAGAAGAAGAGAGCGGTCACCACAAGGTCAGGTCTTAAATAGCGGAGGTAGGCGTGGCTTAGGAGTTGACCTCCGTCATGTAAGGCGGCGCTGGTTGACCTAGACCACGAGGCATACACTGAGGAATTCGTGGGGTCGGCTACTCAGCGACAAAGCGTTTGTAGGGGAGAAATCCACTACACTGTGCTGTCATTGTGAGATATTTAGATAAAGAGAATAACACCATTAACGTTGGCATGTTGGACTTCATTGATATTATAACAACGATAACACTGGTTCAACAGTTGAAAACTTAAACTCTATGATTTTACAGTGCTTACAATACCTTATTATTCCCATGGAAAATTTTATTGGTTTTGCAGCTGATGGAGCTGCTACCATAATGGGGGAACACAATTCTCTCTGCAGGCTGCAGCAGATTAAGAGCACCAATTCCAGGTGTAACCATTTTTAAGTGTAAATGCCATTCAATACACCTGTGTGCATCTGAGGCTGCAAAATCTCTTTCAAGGCACTGTGAAGATCTTCTCAGAAATATATATTATTTCTTTTCCCATAGTGCAAAGAGAAAACATGAATTTAAAGAATTTCAAATGTTTTGTAATATCAAGCCCCACAAGCTTCTACATGTGTCTCAAACACATACCATATCCTCCTCGTTTGTTATGATGAGGTCTAGTGGCTTGGGTGTTTGCTCCCCGCTGTAATGTGTCGGGTCTCTAACATGTTGGAACAGAAAATTATCTCTTGAGTTTCTACAAAAAGGGTAGCAGGGTTATTCAAGGCATTTGTGGTGAACTCGTTTCTCCAATCGATGTCGCCATAGTTAAAGTTTCCCATGATAAGGAGGTGGCTTGACTTGAGCATCGCTACGTTGTCTATTAAGGTTCTTAAGTTCCTTTGATTTAATGGGCCACAGTTTGGGGATCTGTAGATACACCCGATAATAGATAACCACACCCCTCTTGCAGGGCTCTTGAGAAAGGTTCGTAAATGAGTCATATTCAGCAATATTGAACTCGCATTCCTCTAGGTCGATTCTCCTGTTCTTGTACAACAGTTCTACAACTCCTACAATATCGGGTCGGTGTACCTTCAGTAGTGTTTCGAACTCCTCTCTCTTATCAAGGAACATGTCAGTATTGGTGTACATGACATTCAAGCCAGAATTTGTTCTCGGTAATGTCTCTGCTCTTAATAGTACCTGCCCCCCGCCATTCTCGGAAGCTGCAGCATTTGTTAAGTACACTGTCACTGTATTTTGCAGGGTGTGGTTGGAAATGCCATTGTTTACATGGCGCTCTCCTCCTGTCTGGTAGAAAATAAAGAAAAGAAAAACTTAAAACCAAAATAACAAAGATATCCAAGTAGGTTAAAGGAAAAGAAATAAAGTAACAATTCCCAACATATAAAAATTACACCTCTTACAAATAGTAACAGCTGGTGGGATTATTTTCATATGAGGAGCCAATTGAAGGAGTGGCAATTTATTTCACTGTTGAAGATTTTATGATCGCCGAGTGAATACTGTACTGTACAATCTGTGTCTCGTCAGTAATTCAGAGTACAGTACAAATAATTTTGTGACTTGAGTACCATACAGTATTTGTAAGTACTGTACAAAGATTTTTTTTTAAGTCAGGTAAGAACTAACTATCGTTTCAGCTTCTTTTAAGTGAAGAAAGTGATAATTTTTTGTGACAATAGTTAGGAAATGCACCAAATTTTGTTTTTTTATTGTGTGAGCTAACCTAACCAATATTTTTTTGCTAGGTACAGAAAGAGCTGTGCCGACATTGTGATAGATTATTTTACGTTAATTGCAGAGTTACATCAGAAATAGTGTTAGGTTAGGTCAGGTTTTGTTTTGTTGGTTTTTTTATTTGTGATTCTCGAAAAAAAAGTTTCGTTAAGATTGATGGGTAGGGTTGGGGCGGGGGATCTCAAAAACTATTGATTTTCGGCTGAAATGAATATCAAATTCGTTCGAAACTCGTCAAATAACACCGGAAAACATATTTTTAATATCCAAACAAAGACCGGTGAAAATTTTCCTAAAATTTTTCTATGATGAAAATACCCATTTTCTATGATAAAACATCCCGTTTTCTATGCTAAAAATAAACTTTTGTGATGAAAATGCGTTTTCTATGATGAAAATTTTCCGTTTTCTATGATAAATAAAAATTTTCTATGAATAAAAACTCCCGTTTTCTTTTATAAAAATGTCCGTTTTCTATGATAAGAATTCCCGTTTTCTATGAAAAATTTCCCGTATTATAATTTCATTTTTTGATAAAAATTTCCGTTTTTAATCAAAATTCCGGTTTTCCATGACAAATTTCGAATTTCCGATGATGAAAAGTCCCGATTTATATGATAAATTCCCGTTTTCTATTATGAACTTTCCCATTTTCTATGATGAAATTTCCAAATTTCTGTGATGAAAGTAACCATTTTCCATCATGAAAATTCCCGTTTTCTATGATAATTCATATTTTCTATAATGAAAATTCCCGTGCTCTTTAATGAAAATTCCGGTTTTCTATGACGAAAACTCCCATTTTTCTGATATTAATTTCCATTTTCTATGAAGAAAACCGCAATATTCCCTGCTGAAAATTCCCATTTCCTATGAATAAAATTCCCGTTTTCTATGAAGACGTATTCGATTTTGTATATGCATTATTAATGCAAAATAAAGTTGATTGCTTGATTGATAAAGATTTATAGCTTACTACTGTATATAATTTCGTGAGTGAAGAGGAATACACCAAGGTGGTATGGACATGTGCCGAGGATGCATGAAGATAGGCTGACAAAAGTTTATGATAGCAAGAGGGAGGGAAATGGTGGGAGGGGTAGACCAATTGCCACCTGGGAGAAAAGAGTTAAAGAATTTGTTAAAGAGAGAGCAGGAAGGGGAGGAAATGTGTTTGAGAGATCAAGTGAGGTGTGTAAGGATAAAATGGCCTGGAAACACTTCTGTTAGGGAGTTCCTGGGAGGGAAAACGGCCTCGGCGATATTGATTGATTGATCAAAACAGAGGTGCCAGAGAGGCGCTCCGGTGAGCTCCAGCAGCACTGCACCCCTGCCCTTAGGGCCTCACTCCAGCCATGCACCATTTTGAATGAATTTAACTCAGTTGAACTTTGTTGAATATATCACTGTTCATGTTTTAATGTAGTTGAACGTCTTATGGGCCAAGTGGTAAAAATAATGTAATTAGATATCTCGTGTGTTGAATCATCCATGTGTGCCCTTGTCAGACATCTATAATATTTTGTATTTGAATTTTACACCAGACTCGTTCATTGTCTCTCATCACTGAAAATATACTGTAACTCAAGTGCCTAACCTCTCATGTCTACCATGCTAACAATAGTTCATTGTAGATTATGATTGAAGCAGTCTTAGAATACATTGATTTTTCTAAGTTACAGCATTTTTCTTACTTATGAAACACACCCACCAGAATAATGGCAATGTTAATTTTGGTGCACAAGTAACTAGTACATTGAAGCAAGCTAAGGTGCTCCAGTGTTTCCCTTTTCCTGTGTGGTTTTATCAATATATATATATATACACTGGTCCTTCGGTTAACGAACAGTTCGATTAACGAAATTTCGGTTAACGAATTAACTCCCATAAGGATTTTCAGTTTGATTAACAAACAAAATTTTGATTAACGAAATCCTTACGACAAACACGTTTTGTTGTGCGTATCAGCCGATCATTTGATCGGCTAGTCCGCCAATACGTGTATTGGTTCTATATTTACATTCGTTTCCAGTGGAAATATCAAGAAAGTTGGTCTCTTGAATATTTCTGCATTTTTTATAGTAAAATCATTGGTTATCCTGAAATTTGGTTAACATATTGATAATATAGACAGTACAGGGAACAGTTTTTGTGCACCCACCAGCTGATTGAATCACCCAACAACGCTTCGCAGTTTAACTTTGTTTACAGTGGAGTGATCATCGATTTTGTTGGTCTCTTGAATATTTTTGCATTTTTACATTAAAATTTTTGGTCATTCTGAAATTTAGTTAACATATTGATAATATACAGTGCAGAAATTATTATGAAACATGAAGTCATTAGAACCAATGCACTCCGTAAAGAATATGGCATGTCAACCTCAACTGCCTCTACAATCAGCTGTTTGATATGTAAACAAAGCTGCCGGTAATACAACATACACATTTCAAAGCAAGTTAAAATACAGTATTCTATGGTTTTTTATTTATTATTGTACAGTATACTGTACAGTACAGTACAGTATTTAGTTTATATTTAATGTTTTAATTTTATTGCTAGTATACAGTACTTTGTATGTATACTTTTTCTGTGAGTTAGAACCAATTACCCAATATCCCATTGAAATAATAGATTCGGTTAACGAAATTTTCTGTTAACGAACGACTCTGGAACGAATTGTGTTCGTTAACCGAGGGACCACTGTATTTACATAAATAAATCACTGTAGGTGTGCATGATCCATGTATATGCTGATAATCACATGGGAAACAAGAAAACACGAAGTTCCCAAGCACTTTCGTGTAATTTACATCTTCAGGGGTGAATACAGACTAAGGAGTAATTATTGACAATATAGTAAAGGAAAATGAGATCAAGTCCCTAGGGACAGCAGGTGTCCACCACATTCAGGTCATAAAGTAGCGTGACCTAACCCTTTCACCTGATTACAAATGTTGTTAATCACAAAATTGTCCAATTTGTACATGCCATTACTCAAATTCATGTTGACAGATTCGTTATCTTTAATGAGACTAGATTCTATAATGTTCCTACTGAAGATTGAATTACAAGGTAATATGGAGGAGGCATTATCCCAGTCAATGCAATGCTTATTATCTCTCAAATGAGTGAACAAAGCATTGGATTCGTGGCCTGTCCTAACACTATATTTATGCTGTTTAAGTCTAGCTATAAGATCTTTCCTTGCAAGGAACCTTGTAAATGCAGCCACCTGCATTACTGGGAAGTTCTTAATTAACATTTGTCTTACAGTGAATGAATTACTAAATGTTACATTTACATTTCAGGTTTTCTGTTGAAGAGAAATTTGAGATAAATTTTTGTTAAATAGTAATGCCAAGAGATTCTTACTGTTTTAGGCTTAAAGTTTTTATTTTATAAAATGTTACTGACTAGACTTAGCAGAATATGACTTGCATTGCTAGAATCCTTATAAGATGGCGCTTAATTCGAGTATGAACATTACACAGTTTGCACGAGATAATTTTAGTCCTTTAGTGTAGTACAGCACTGAACATTTGAGTAAAGTAATATTTTGCTCATCATTATGGCTTTTTCACATTTGATTTACATTTAATGTTCAATTTAAGTTTCTAGCAGTCCATGGTGCTTTAGAGACACAGGAGGTGTATAATTAGTGGGTCAGGTGTATTCTTGGATTATTATTAGACCTCGGTTGGTCCTGCAAAACGGATAATCCGACAAGGCTTTGGAACCAAGGGTGCTGGAAAATCGATGGTGTATCTGTTTATTACTTAGTTTCTTCTCAAAAAAATCTAGTAATATATTACCACCTTCAGCAGTTTGGTTTAGTTAGAGATGATGTAATGAGGACTTAAAAGCCTTTCTACCACTACTTAACAACTTGGCCCCCTCAATCCAATTCACTGTAGAATTAGAAAGTGACTGCAAATTACTATTCCTAGACTGTCTGATCCATAGAGTAGGTTCACGAGAGCCAGTATGCCTAATAACAACTATGTTCACGTACAAGACTGTAAGAAAGGAAAACTTCCCATAGAGAAAGCTATATGGCAAGTTTGTTTTTATCTATACATTACAAGAGCAGTGTTAATGAACTAAAGACAATGAATTAAGATAAGATGAGCTCATTTGCTCTTGATTTTGGCCTTTCTGTATTATAATACAAATATCTTCTAATATGGAGATGATTCTTGAGGGATTAAGATAAATAAAGATATGAAAAAAGACTGAATTTATTGTTATCATTAATAACAAGCAGACATGGGAGTTTTCTATAAGCCCACCCCATTTGAGATGTTGGGAATAAATATAAAACAATATGTACACATGGTCACATTAAACCAAAGCAAGTGGAGTCAGCAAGGGATAATTTGTCTACCTAGACACTCAAGGAGACCCAACATTGTCTATCCTTGTCAGACAATACGTCTATAGCTCTCATTTAACATTTTAAATCCAGGTTTAAATTAAATATTACAAATTTGTAAAATAATTGCAAAAGTTAAATAGCTGGACTATAGTTTCATTTATGACAAACACATTTACTTCAACAAAGAATATACATGCAATGAGCTTCACTGAAGGGAGTACAAATTCCCTGTGTAAGAAACCTTATTGAACATCAATTAACAGCCCCAAGACATCATATCATGCACAGCCAAATCATCCTTTCATATGAAGGAAGTTTACATTTAGTCCAGCTACCTTGATGATCCTATTACAGTATGAATTTGATCTGTCTATTTATTCCTACTGGATGGATCCCTCTGAGCATCAAGGCAAACAGCTCTAGGCAAGTACTCAGAAGGTTTGCTCCAGACTGTCGTAACACTCAAAGCACACACTTACCACAACTCTCACAACAGACCTACTTAACCTCGTCGATAGTTCAAATTTACTACTTGCAGCATAACTGATGTGGCAAAAAAATATCCTCCATTTCTATAGCTAAAAAAAAGCTATCTCTATTATAGGATTCGTTTGATTACACTGGTCACTGTGTGCCATTAGTGTGACAACGGGCTATAGCACATCTGAAAGTTGCCATCAGATTCGCTGTTATGTGTTAATCTTCATACCATATACATCATTAGTTAATATACATAATTGAATGTATGAGCACCCTCTCTCCAGTACACAATAATAATGTCCAAGTTTTCTATGTTGCTTTTATCGTAACAAATTTCTTTTAACTGGAGATAATCTAATGGATTTAAAATGTAACGAAGTATTAACATATGAGATGATATCAATGAAGAAATAAAGATGTCATGTAAGCAGTACAACATGTTAACTGTTGAATTACAAGACAAGTGACACACAAAAACATTCCTTAGTACAAAAGCTATGGAAACTCTTCAAACTTATGGAAATCTTTTGTTCAGATATACAGTCTCTTTGTGAGTATTTGGGAAAAATGGGAATGTTTACACATCCAACATCATTTCCCCTATCACATTCTAATATATACAAGTTCAACACTATAGTTTATATCTAGACAAGTCGGAATTAATTGTATCGTCAGGATTATGCAAGCAAGGCTTAGCTCCAACCCAGGTATTTTTCAGTCTTAGTTGTTGTCTCTCTTCCAGTAAGCTACGTACATTCTAAAAATACATGGAGATGCTACTTACATACGCCTGATGCAAGTCTTACCTAACGATCACAAGAATCACAGATTTAGTACGAGAAGCGAATGTTATATGGAATTGCATTAGTTAACACTGCAAACAAAGTATGTGCCCTGCTGATCTCACATCTTCAACTTCATCCTGATGTTTGCATTCTAATGGTTGCAAGGACCTTTGTAATTAAGTAACAATCATCACATTCACTTTCAAGTCTGACATTATGGCACCCCCTACAGGTAATGGCAAATTCAAAATGAGAGATCCTAACACGTACTAACCTAGCCATAATTTTCTAGAAGTCTTCGGTTTTGAGAACAATCATATTTGGCTTGTAATGGGGCACTTTCCAACAATGAAGTTTAACAGAGCATTTTGTGAAGGCTGCTAATGGCAGGATATGAAGTCAACTTCCAATTCCAGCCATAATAGAAGTTGATGGCAATTTCCTTACCATAATAAACATAATTTTCAGACCCATAAACTTTATTCCCCATCCTGATAACACTTTTTCCTATCCCCCCCCCCCCCCTCATTCTTTGAAAATTGCTCCCAGCACACTGGGAAGGCTGCCAGATAACTTAAACTTTTACTTAGACCACCAACCCCTATAAGGGTCAAGGATGAGCCACTAACAAATTCTTGTTTGTAAACAACCTGACTAATTGGTTATACTGACCAACAAAGCCACAACCAAAACCTTTAAATGCTTTAAGGCTGTTTATTGGGGGAAATAATTGTGTGAGCAAAGGCTGAGGAAAAGGCTTGCTGTCTCACACAAATGGCATGTTTATCCTAAAAAAAATTCACCCGTTGAGAGGACTTCCTCAATACAAAAGAAAAAATCAGCATCTCGACACTATGCAGGCCCACACGAGAATTTTCTTTCAAGCAAAATAATACAATGATCTATATTCAGAATTAAACTTTGTATAAAAATGCTCATAAATTTCTCACTGAGAGCCCAATTGGAGCAGCAGAGCCACATCAGACATATTCTCACAGCACATGTAAGAGTACCAAAATATACAGTCTGTGGGTTTAGTAAACGAGAAGCTGGTTTACCAAAAAACTTAAATTACGAGTGTCATGTCCTTTTTGGAAGGGAGGTTCACACGCTTGCCCTGCCAGAGAGAATTGTGGATGGTGAAAGCATCAATAGTAACAGTCAAATGCTTAGTGTGAATTTGAGAGAAGCATTTTCCTCCTGAGTTGTATCTGTGGATAAAAAAATATATATATTAAAAAAATTACAAGGAAAATTAAGGTGACAAAAATATTTAATTATTATGTTATAAACTTTCCAAGGGGTCCTCATTATACGTTGTACCAATATACGTTATCTCACATAAACCGCGCTAACAGATACAGGAAGAAATTTTCATTACGTCATGTGTTTCACAAATACGACATCTGCATCATCCACCATTTTATACCAAGTCTGTGTGTATCCGAATATGATGCATAAATAGTGTTAAAACATCTAATATAATGTATAAATAATGATACTGTACGAAGTAATAGAAGTGCCTCCCCAAGTGTTAAGTTTCTACAACGCCAAAATAGGTTGTCACCTATCATATGACTACGTGCTATGCCATTGTTCTAGGTAAGTAACCACAGAATTTGCAGAAATGTCATCTCAATGTGCTAGTGTACCTTATGAATGAAGAAAATACTACAGTATACTGTACAGTAATATAAATATACAGTAAAAGAAAAATTAAGAGAGTAGAGGTATATTCTGTGTGGGAGATGGAGTGTATCTGAGAGTAATAGGCTGTTTAGCAACACAACATGACTCACTGCAGACATCTTATGTTCCAACACTAAAAAATTAAAGTTTATATACCTGATGACTTTATTCAGTTTTTATACAATGGAGGGTTTGATGTCAAGAAATGGAATGAGAGGAAAAAACTGTCTGGGTCCATAGCCGGGAAGAGGTGGAGGAGGGAGTGGGAGGGGACAACTCACTCTCCTGCATTCGTCAGCTGCGATCACTTTGACACATCTTTTGCAATTTCACCATAATTCCTATATTAATTAGGTTCAATTGGTGTCGGGGTAATAAAATATTATAGTAAATTAATCAACTTTCCCCCCAAAAAATCCCACACTGAACCCTAGACGAGTTATTGCGCCATATTAAATTCCCCGTGGCGTTGTTTACAAAGCACAAACAGATGATTACTCGCATGATCCCTCACCTAGTTGTCATGCTTACCACAACATCTGTCTTCAGCACTTAATGAATAATATTGTAATGTATAATGCAGGTGCATTATACCCTTGGTACAATATATTTATTAATCAATTGTCTTGTTGTACAAGTAGCCAAATCGAGCCACCGTGTATCACTCAAAAGTTACAAACAAAAATGTTGTTAGGAATATATCTTGGATCAAACACTGTATGGTACAGTAAGCTGATTTGCTGAAAGCTTTCTCCCTAGGAACACATCTGAGCTTTCAAGGGGTATTTCTGTACGTGATGGAATGCATATACTGTACCCCTAATTGCATTAATTCTTATAGGGAAAAATTCCTCATCGTAAAACGTTTCACTGTAAGTCACATTTCTCTGGAACACAACCCAAACGTATAATGAAGACTCCTATAGATAAAGGTATTCGGTTTCACATAATAAACTGCATGAACAAGGACATACCTTACCAAAAATGAAGCTATGCTCATGATTTCATAAGTATTAATAAAAATGCATTTCAATTTCAATATATGAGATGATATAATGCAATCAACTCCATCACAGCAAGAAAAAAAGGAATTGAACTAATAATTTAACTTACTTGAAGAATTTGTCAAACATCCTATCATTGACTTGTTTAGGGCCTGTGCCATACAGCTTGCAGACCTCTTCTGTATCTGGGTTAAAGGAATATATGGCTCGGAACTGGCAACCAACATCTCTGAATAAGACAAGGAAGTGTTTCGATTCAGAACGTGCTATTTCTTCGAGGACTCTGTGTTTGGCAGTCTGGTTCACCATGCCCGGAAAGACACAGTACTCAACTGCATTGAGGATGATTGTTCGATTGGACTTGGCAGTTGGCTGCTTAAATAGTTTTGGACCTGAAAGAAAAGTTTGATATTAATGAAACTGTTCCCAAGGCATCAACAACTCTCACAACTCTAAGATTTACAGTAGCTGTCTGGGTTTCATTCACCATTTATGAAATTTGCAAAAAGAAATATGTGACAAGTCTGATGCTTCCTAGAAAAAGTTTTAAGTTATTTGCAGGATGTTGTCACAAACAATATCCTTTCTGCAAATCTCATTATTTTATCAACATAGCCAATATTAATATCTGTTTAATCATTCAATATGGCTTACACTCATACCAATATCTTTAGTTATTTAATACAGCTTATGCTTCCATCTCTAAATTTAATTACAATATACATGCGACTTACATCCTCACCTGTGGCTCTGTTGTTGTCTGGTTACTATGACGACACTGGCAGCTTGCTCCAGAGCCAGAAAAACATGAACTCCCATTTCAACTCATGATTTCTCCAAGAAATTATTATTTCTTGTATTTATTGACTAAATGTGAATTTGTAGAAAAAAGATTCAGCTTTCTAATGGTGTAAAAAAATAAATAAATATCTAAATTAGGGTGTGTTCTATTTGTATTTGAACAATATTATCTGACACGATTTGCTCTGTTTTCTGCATTGCAAAATATACCCAGTCCTGAGCAGACAGCACACGTTAATATACCTGCAATAAGGGGTTAAGGCAAAAACTATGACTTACCAAAATAGTCCATAGTGGAACTTGCAGTGGACGAGATATCACTGGCTGCATCATCAAACCCGCCTTGCCGTCTTTTACAGAATAGACCAGGAGGTAGGGAACCAGGACCAGATGGTGAGGGCAGGTGACGTGCCATCCCTGGGGAGGGGGCACGGCGGGGTGGAGTGGCACGACCCAAGCCACTATCCTCACTCATGTGGTACACCAGGCTGTCATGCTCACTTTGACCTGCAAAGTTTATTAGAAAAATTATTATGTGCTTTAAAAGTGATTTTCATTTAAAATAATAAAAAGTGAAACATTATTTCAAATACTTTAGTTAGGACACTGGTATTTTACACATAGTCTTACTGTAATGTAATTTAATCAAAGAAATACAGAACAATGCCAGATAAAATGTCAATTGTAAAGTCAAGATGGGATAGTTTCTTCTGTAATCTGTAATGACCTGGCAAAAATAAGTGCATATATATATATATATATATATATATATATATATATATATATATATATATATATATATATATATATATATATATATATATATTTATTTCATTTGTCATGCCATACTATGCTTTTTTGAGAGAAAATTTACTTAAATATTCTCAAGAAACATCAAATAAAATTACACAATAAAATGAGTTCAATGACATATACTGAAAATGCAAGACATCACACAATATTTTGAACTAATTTCAATACTTCTAAAGTAAAACTCTCACAATAAGTAAGTTTTTGTATATGAAAATTAAGTTCTACAGAGGAATGCCACTAATATACAAGCAGTTTTCCTCCACATACAAAACATATAGTTGCTTCTGAAAGGATCAAAAGTGTTTAGTCAAAAATTTTGAACCCATAATCATCTACAACCAAAGCCCAATGATTGATATATTACATTTGTGCTTAAATTGTTTTAAATTATAATACTGTATACATTTGATGAAAAATCAAGAGATTTGTAATCAACCTCTTTGCTATTTGTATTTTTACAAGCCCACCTTCAGGCTTTCTATCCCATTTCCCTTGCCAACCATATTTATTGTCCAAATTCCCCCCCCCCCCCACCCAACCTCAACCAATGGCCAGCTGCCCATCAGAAACACTTCTTATGAATTGTTTCTTGGCTTTCATGTTTTTTATGGCATTTTAGCAAAGCCAATTACTATCATTAAAGTGATACATTTGTGCCTCAAATTGGTGACAGCTGGTGGAGATGAACAAATTCAGAGAAATATCCCATTACATTAAGTTTGAAGGTGAAAGTGGATCCTAAAGACCTGTTGTCTCATTAGGGGTTGTTTGGATACAGCAAGCTGTATACCAAGATCTTTCTTCAGAGCATGCAGAGATACTGTGGCCTGCACTCAAACACCTTCACTTCCCTAACTGTAAGGTTAAGTATCCAGTCCATCCACCTGGTGGATGGACTGTGGGTGTCCCAAGTATAAACAATGACCCATACAACTGGAGGCAAACACAACCCAATGAACCATAACATCCAACAAGAATACCAAAACTAGTCCTTTCTTAAATGAATCATCTTGTAGAAATGTTATGCTTTTTAATTTTTGTGTAAATTTATTTACCAAATTACTAAACTCACTTTAAAACACAAACATTATATTAAAAGCATATGTTGCAATAATATGCAAATTATACATCACTGTTTAAATCATATTTGCACATTACAAAGAAAAGCAGTACAGTAATACAAAAAAATATACCGTATACTGTACAAAGTTGCTCAGGATTACATAAGGTTAGAACTGATTATTTTGTGTGATGTAGCAAAGAGGTTATATACATCGTTCCTGAATAAAACTAAAGATAATTATCACTTGTATTTACTTTACACAGGTTAATATTGGACTTTGAAAGAAAGCAACAAGTGATGACAATTTAATTAAGTGGCACTGTTTTAATTTGGGGGGGGGGGGGAGAGATGAATACCTGTACATTATTTTCATGAGAACACATCATATATTGAAGACACCAGCATTCAAGTAATAGGGCCGACTCATTTTGACATCACACTTGATTAAAGACAAAAGCAACTGCTTCACCAGTGTAGGCAAAGAAAATGGGCTCAAAATTTTTAACTAAAGAGTTTGGTGCAGGACTGGAAGACTTCTATGCTGTCAAATGTCACTAACAATCTGTAGAGAGCTTGCTACATTTTATACCTAAGGCAATCAATCACCTTGGAAAATATGCTTCATCTGCAAGTACAAGTTTTATGTTGCACTTGGATAGGCTTTGCAACAAAAAACGGCAAAGTAAAAGCATGATATCGTACAACCTCAATTATCCACCAAAGCACTACTTCATTATTATTATTAGCAACTGGATATCCTATGATAATACTGAAGGACCAACACCTGAGATATCAATATTCCTGTTCAAATTAATCCTGTTTCCTCTGTTACCCACCCCAAGCTCACACTTTTACTACTTTACTGTGATTAAGGTACACCATAACTGATCATTAGGCTCATAATTTTGAGCATTTATTACTTTCGAGACTAATTTAAATAAAAATGTCTCCTCCACCATCACTATTAGCAATGAATGTCTCTGATAGTATGTACTTATCTTTCCTTCCCCCCTTTTATATATATATATATATATATATATATATATATATATATATATATATATATATATATATATATATATATATATATATATATATATATATATATATATATAGTCAAGGTACAATATTGGGGTATTCATTCAATCACACAATAATGTAGTAAACTTGCTACTTTTGGCAAAAGTCATGACTCACTAGAAGGTGCTGGGACATCAACAAACCTCTTAAACTTGCATTTAAATAATTCTCAATCTCTAAATACCCTGTACAGGTATTGTATTTCTTTTTTTTTATGTATGCATAAAATGTTTTTTCTTTATTTTGTTATTTAGGAAGTAAAATAAACATTCAACTGAAATTGCAGGATTGTGTGGAAGAAAAACTTGAGTTAGCAAGGGAAGAAAATGCATCTTAACCCAGGTAAAAAAAGTCCAATTTACAAGAATCTTTGGATTTTCATTTTATTTACCCATTTATGCACTTGCTCCATCTCGCATATACACAAGGGTGGAGTTAGAGAGAACAGTAAAATTAATTAAATATCTAATGTATCTTATTTAAGCCAAAACAGGTCTATTGACATCACCTACAGGTGCTAATTTTTATAATAAGCCTTTACTAATTTTCTTTATGACTAGGGTCTTTTATATATACAGGGTACTGTATATAAATAAGCAGGTGATAATTGAGATTCTACTGCAGTACACTACACTGAATTCTTATATACAATGTGACATACTTCTCGTACGTAGTCCTGTCAGCAAAGAAACAAAAATTTTTTTTAGTCATAACTCCATGTTCTGAGTATTTATTGACTAACTGAATACCTGGAGCTGTAACATAAAAAAATACAGACATCTATAGCCACCTTGGGGCTTTTCACTGAAATGATCATTACATACAGCAATTTAAAATATTCAGTAATCTCCCCATTAGCTGGAATAACTGATGCAGAGTTCTTCCAGATTTGAGAGATTTCCAGGTAACCCAGAAAAAATCCCACATGTCTGGAATTTTTCCCATTACTGTGAAAAGTTTCCAAGAGTTTAAACTACACATCTCGTCAACTCATCTCACACTTGACAAATACTCTATTACCTCCCATTATATTTAACTGCAGGTATGAGCAAAAATATTTATGGATAATGAAAAAGTGTATAAACTTTTATATTCACAGCATCTGTTCTAATTGTGCGAGAGATGAATTTGGTACCATAATGGTCCCAAATAAATTTTCTACAAGATTATTTCAATAACAGATCCTCAAATAATATATTTCGACACAATATAATGATGGGGACTCAATTCTTTTATGAAACAACGTAAGAAATGTTGATACCAGAATCTATAAAATCAGTTCTAATTAAGTCAGAAACACCATTTTTCTACTAAAAAACCCTGAATAATTTATCTAATTTTTTTTCACAAATATTTTTATTATTTTTCTTTATATGATAATACAGTACAGGCATCTGAGACATGAATGGAGCATTGTCACACAGCTGAGATAGTGGAAAGTTTTCGCTGAAAGTCTAAGATATGCATCTCAAGTGGACAGACACAAGAGCTGTATTTATTTACGCAAACACCACTGTTCACGTACAATATATTGTAAATAAAATAGCTAATGTATACTACTACTGTACTGTATATTCTGTACTCACCAGCAGAAGCTATTGTCTCGAGCCTACAGTAAGCATACACTATCCACTCTGCTGAATTTACTACATAACTGTAATCACTTTTTAGGTCTTAACACTTGCGATGGAGGTAGGATCAGGGCCGGATTTACCTACTTGTGGGCCCCAGGCCAAACTTATCAGTGGGGCCCCCAAATTTATAGAAATGTTTGCATGTTTCAATGACTGGCTGAGCGAGCTGTCAGCAAACCAACGGTAACCCTGACACGTACTGAACGTGAAACGATCCTGTCCTTCACACGTCAAGGCGCTGAAGTTTCTTGAACTTTATTCTCTCTCTCTCTCTCCAGTATATATGTATGTATAAATAGATAGATATATAGTTAGATAGATAGATCGACGGTGGGACACGGACATTTAAAAAATGTATATATAAATATATATATATATTTTTATTATCTTATTTTCTTCATTTTACTATAGGGCCTTGTCCGTGGCCCACCTGAGAACCACCCCATGGCCCACCAGTTGAAGACCACTGCGGGCCTATACTTATTGTACAGGGGCCCCATACTCCGGGCCCTATACTTATTGTACAGGGGCCCTTATGGTTGTGAATATATTATATAATGAAATACTCGGTGTACACTTGAAACAAGGTTATACGCTGGCACGCTGCGCGACAAATTAGTTTCAGTGGGCCCCCAGATACCGGTGGGCCCTAGGCCAATGGCCTACTTGGCTTATTGGTAAATCCAGCCCTGGGTAGGATAGGGGATTAGTGGATCTCATGTTACTAACCTGATGCAATGTCAGGTCACTCATTGTCGGGGTGATACGATGATACAGGATGAGCTGCCTTTGTCCTGTAGCAGGTGTTGCTAACAGTTACTCCCCTCACTCTCCATGAAGGAGGAATTGTATACACACTGTATACTGTACATACACCCTCTACACACTAGCATACACTGTCCACTCGGTTATTATGTAAATTACTGTATACAGGTATATGGTACTTTAACACTTAATGTATAGTACAGCAGTATACATAACTGTAATTACTTTTATGTATTAACACTGCTACAAAGGTGTTCTTGGTTGATTATATACTGGTACAGTACAGTACAGTAATGTACTGTACTGCACAAAACAAATCATATGCGAAAACAACAGTGAGCAAGTGAATAAGCGTGTACAATGGCAGCAGACAATGAACTAATAGTGTCGTGATGAAATAGTTTGAGAAGACAGGCTGTGAGATGCATCAGCCACTCATAAGCATCCCATGCGGTCACATGACAGTAGTGGCTAATCGAAGCTAAAGAGCTCTCTGAGCCTAACCATCCATTTAGCCAGCATGTGTCCCCACATCGGAAACATGATGTAATCTCTCGGAAATTCATTCTCGTGCCCAGAATGGAGAGATTTCCCCTGGAATTTCTCGGAATGTTCAAATAAATTTTTTCCTTGGCTATTCAAAAGTTCTGGGGATCAAAGATTCTGGCTAATGGAGAGATTACTGTAAATACCCATAATTGGATAATTCCTAGGCTGCTTCATATGAAAACAGATACTGTACATAAAAACAAAAAAATAAAATAAAACAAATGAGATAATATTCATCAAATAGTTTACTAAATTTTTACAGTCACAAACTTGTTTATTACCTTCAGATTAGATGTATGTAATGTCAGTGGGTAAATAAATGATAATTTCTTACATTTTTCAATGAAATTATTAATTTCTGCTGCACGACACAAATGCTTGGTTCAAGTATCATAAGAGACAAGTTTATGTTGCATCATGCATTTCTTTTAAGCCATCTTCATACAATAGTGACTATGAAAAGAGTACAATATAGTTGTGTGTCTTACAACATCACTGAAACATGACAACTGCACTTATGTGGCAGAGGAAGTTTGGATAATTAACAGAGGATTGTGACTACCACAGACTGTGGAAAATTAAACTCTGCTTGACTAAGAGGATAGAGCTTTGGATTTTCAGCCTGACATCAATTAGTGTTAGTCAATGAAGTGGCCACTTGCAATAAAGATATTTTGTTAATACATTTTAGTCGTGTTAACTTGGAAATATTATATTAAATTATGCTCCATTGGTTAGATTATTTAACGTTGATTTGGCTAGATACCTGTATGAATTTTTTAGTGTTCTCTACATAAATACTGCAAGACCAGTAGTTTACACATATGTAATTTCTTTCAAGTTTTGTATTCTGATAAGTTGGCCTGGACTTGCCATCTAGGGTTTCTTGGGCTTCTTGCCCCAGAATTTCCTTGACATACAGTACCTTGTGTCTTTTCTATAGTACTATTGTATCACCTTTAAAAGTTTAGAATAACAGGCTTATAATCCGGAATCAGAACCTTTCTCATACCTCAAAGAAGACTGCAACTCAAAGGTTCAAGGAGAGAAAAATCATATCTAATATCATAAAATATAAAGTTAAAAGAGCTGCACAAGGATATAAATCACTGGAACAAAACATTTGTCTTGAGTCCACAAACTAATAAAACTTAATTGAAAATTAAAGTAAAGAAATAAGATTTACAGATTTATCTTCTTTACACCCTCATTTGAAGGTAATAAGGAAGTTTTATTCTAAAGGAAAAATTTATTAATTGAAATTCAGCTTCATGCATCACGATGGATATTATACAATAAACACACTTGAGTTGTGCCTATAAGACACACTTTCCCTGCTGATAGAACAAAAAGGGGGGGGCAAAATTGAATATTGTATTTAATTACCTAATACGTGAATACATATAAAACACCTTCAAAACTTCCTTCCTTTAGGCAGGATAATTTCTGCTTAATCCTGATAACACACTTTGATGGCAAGTACGGTATGTGGTATGTACAGTACAAACAAACTGACAAGAGCATATCATTATACTCTGCCCTCCTGCAATGGGGGCATCGTAAAAAAAATCATCTGATTGTCAAATATTCCTCACTGCCCTTTAAGTGATGTAGATAGACATACATGCAGACAAGTTCATTGAAATAGAACAGTCTTGGTATACAATATGCATTAGGGTTGGTCCATTTTACCTTTTTGTTCTATTTCCATATCCTAAGAGAGACCAAAAGTGGCGCATACATGAGAAAATAGCCTCTGCAAAACCTTAGCTTAATAGGTAATCAGCTTCTGCCCACGGCAGAGCGATGAAAATCATATTTTAGTACTGTAGTCAAAAACATATTTTTCTTATAATTTTTAAAATATTTCAATACAGTTGGTCCTCGTATTACGCGGTTAATGTAACCCGGAGGGTACCGCGGAAAGTGAGAAACGCGTAAAGTGAATAACATAACATATGGGATTAATTGAAATGGAGTCCGGGCCGATCCCCAAACTCCACTTTTTGACGACACACAACTATGTTGTAGTAAAAATATTATCTTAACTTTATGATGGCATGCACACACAATTAATAATTAAGAGAAATATCAATAATATTAGGTTTTTTAACACTTACATTAGTAGAAAAGATGGCTGGGCACACGGGGATGGGCGGTTGGTTCCGAGGCAGAGGGCAGATTATTGGCCCTCACCTGTATCACTTGTATCAATTGTATCACTATCCACCACAGAGGCTTGCAGGGCCTCTTTGTCAAACCCCCCAAAGTTCATACAAGTCCATATCCTCACTATAATTATCACTATCACTGACTTGGGCCAGCTGTAGTGGGTGGCGGGTGAAGAACTCGGTAATGTTTTGATGACTGGGCGACCTTGTGCGCACCATTTTCGCGCCTCTTACACAACATGGCAGATGGCGGGAGGTTTGGATCCAAAAATGGCGCGGCTTGCCAGCTGCTCTCCGCGTAATGGGGTTCACGACCGCGGAATGTGAAAATGTTAGGTTCTGGCAAGGCACCGCGTTAACGGTGAAACGCGGAATGCGGGACCGCGTAATAGGAGGACCAACTGTATGCATCAAAATTATTCCTAATATAAAGTCGATGAAAAAGACCTCATGCGATTGTATTTCCAAGCGCGTTGTCCTCAATCAGGACTTGGACAGCAAAACAACTGGGCCAATGGGCTTTACTGGACCAGTTGGAAAACAATCGAATGACTGCGAAAAACTTCAAATTACAGAATTCGATGCCATTCCATCTCCCGACATTGACATGGATGATGCAGAGTTGAGCACTGACCAAAAATATTTGTGAGGCATCTACAGAGCAGTGTCGAGCGGTAGCTGCTCTTCAGCTCTCGCAGCTCGAAATCCGGGTAAAATGGCGCATTCCCGGTGGTTGACAACAGCAAAACTATTTCTGAGCCTCTATGTTTCAACCAGTGAACCCTCCAGCACCTTCAACGAAATTGTGCCATTCATTAAGACAGTTTACGCACCAATTTGGTTCAAGATAAAGAAAACTCCAGTTTCACTGAGGGCGCAAAATTTATTTTCAAAATGATGCGTCTCCCTCAGACCATGCCTCAAAGATCTAAGACAATTGCCAACAAAGTCCTCCATAGAAATTCTTTCTTTGCTCACCCAGAAAATATTTTGATGCTCATGCTACACGATGATGAGCACCGCATAAGAGAATTGGGATGGAGAATATTAAAAGCACGATCAAAACAATCACCAGCGGGGGAAATTCGAGCCTTCGCCGTGCCTGAGCTGATCTACGATAGTCAAAACTATTTCGAAATGATCAACTGGCAAATGGCTGAAGTGACCGAACCCCCCGTTACAAAAACAATACCTGATGCCCGAATGAAAGAGTTTGTTGAGACGGGAGAACCAGTCTCATGGCCTAATTCCACTATTCCCTTGTCATACTCAAGCGGTCGAGACTCATAAAATTAGTAACAGAAGCCTCTGCCAGTGTAAATGGAATAGGAGAGAGAGAAGGATTCATCCACTCCTGTCTTCAGTCCTGAACAAAAATTCCACGATTTGATTCTAAGAAAGAGTACCGTGTGTAAATCGACATGCAGCCAAAGGAAGGGTGGTTGGGGTTGGACAGGGTGGAACTCGATGTACAGCCACCTCCTCGTGGTGAGTTCTGGGTTGCTAATTTTATAAAATTAGCAAGTGAGGAGCTGTACTTAATACCTGTCGGACATATAACAACGCATTAACGTAATTATAATCCACATTTTAGACTTTTCACGGGGACAGCTAGAAGATATTACCCGAGTCATAAAATTTTACGTGTGTGTTATTTCATGCCTAAGCAACGATATAAATGCTATTGTAAATATATAAATGCATTATTTAAGACAAAGAGCCGATCTGAAAATATGTACAGTGTATATAAATTACCTAATTTCACAACATCTGATGTAGTTGCCAGGGGAAAAAGATATTAACGTAGGACTACGCGCTTGGAAATACGATCATATGAGGTCTTTTTCTTCAACTTTATAGTTATTAAGAATAATTTTGATGCATATTGAAATATTTTAAAAATTATAAGAAAAATATATTTTTTACAACTAAAATATGATTTTCATCGCTCTGCTGCGGGCAGAAGATGATTAGCTATTGAGCTAATATTTTGCAGAGGCTATTTTCTCATGCATGCACCACTTTTGGTCTCTATTAGGATATGGAAATTGAAAAAAAAGGTAAAATCGACCCACCCTAGTAGGCATATCACCCCTCCATTATAATAAATAACAGTAAAATCTGGAATGTTGAAGAAAACCCACTCTTCTCGGAACCATGTTTATTCTGTGTACATGTTTTGGTAAATCATCCACCCTTCTCAACTAACTGAGGCCCAAAGGGAAAATATACCCCACCCCCTCCTTTGTGACTTCACTCCACCTAGACTTCAGGTGATGTTGCCTAAAGTGTTGTAGGTACATTTTCCTTTTGAGTCTCGGTTTGCAGCAGGCTCTGTGTTGAGAAGGTTGAGTGGTTCTCCAAAACATGTACACAGAATAAATAAGCGTGATTATACATATATATATGCTGATAACCACAAGGAAAGAAGAAAACACGAAGTTCCTTGTGGTTATCAGCATATATCAGCTTACGTTTTCATTGTGGATCTTCATGAAATATATATATATATATATATATATATATATATATATATATATATATATATATATATATATATATATATATTTTTATATATATATATATATATATATATATATATATATATATATATATATATATATATATGTATATATATATATACTGTATAAGTAGTGAAGAGTAGTAATTGTCAATACAGTATTTAAATCTTATGGGGAGAATGGAGCTAGAGACCAACCCAATTGTGAAGTAAGAACAAATCAAAGACAAATTAAATCAACATGAAAATAAATGATAGTAAAGAGTTACTATATTGTATAGTGTATATAAATAATGTAGAACTAAAACAAACAATGTATACTGCACTGTACTGGGTATACAGGTTTATACTGTATATAAAAATCTGTACTTGAACTTACCAGTGATCGTAGGATGTCGTTGGTTTGAGAGCGTCTTTGCCTAAATTTACTTACGTTTTATCTACAGAGCGATAACAGTACTGTAGCTCAAACCTAACATTACAGGAAACCTAAGGTGTTGAAGCTTACCCAAGTAAAATTATGTTTACTATAAAAATAACTAAAATACATGAGGCAAGAAGCAGTGGTACAGTACTGGCAGGCTTGAGAGAATGTCACTGCCAAAGTTTACTTATGTTTTATATACAGTGTAATGACAGCATATCAACCCCAACATTATAGCTTATCTAAGGTGTTGAAGTTTACCTAAGCAAATTTATGTTTACTGAAAAAATGCCTTACTGTATGAGGCATGAAGCTATGGTATTGGCAGCTTTGAGAGAATGTCACTGCTGAAATTTACTCAATGTTTCATCTACAGTGCAATGACAACAGGTCAAACCAAACATAGGATACTAAGGTGTTGAAGCTTACCTAAGCAAAATTATGTTTACTGTAAAAAAAAATTTAATGCATGAAGCTGGTCACCATGGGGTGGCCAGCTGATACTTCATGACCAACTCATGGTATTGCCAGTCTCACAAGTCTTATCATTAAATGTATTTTGAGAAATATCTGGTCTTAGGGTAACTTCTTTCATATGAATCCCAATTGCTTAACACTATAAAAAAAATGTTTAGCTTAGAAAGAAGAGCTGTGCAATCTTTGTCCTATTTTCCTTATGCATGTGTCTCAGGCAGAGGTAAATTTCAACAATTGGCATTCCTTGCTTCACCCACCACTTGCTTGCCAAGCCTCTCTATACACTTATCTCAATTAGAAGGTACTGTATATACTTAACTGACTAGTGAATAAATCTAAAAGATCTCATTTCATTCTTCTTTTGTGGTAAGGTTTTAATCCTGCCATTGCTACCAGCTACTATCATGGCACAGATTTTTGCACCACAGTTTGATTTATCTACAGATAATGGCTGCTGTCATGTGTACTGGTCACTCCATTTATAAACTGGCTAGTCTCTCAGATCCTCAGTACTGACTGTGTCACCATGGAAGATGCACATCCTTTGTGACCCCAACCTTGCAACACCTAAGCACCACTATGAAAGATACCGGTAAAGTTAATTAAAATAAAGGTTGAATTGTATGACTTCTTTTGCTCTTATCTTTAGATGGTATTTAATTTTTAAGTCAAACATATCATACAACAGTATTCATTCCTTTATCTTTATATACTGTAGTTTATTATAGGTCTGCCTCGAATTCCCCTCACCCTGCTTGACCTCTAGACCACGATTAATCAATGCCCTCATTGTGAGGTTAAATTGGTATATATTTCAAGTTTACCAACTCTTAAAATGGCTGCAAGTAACCAGTAGGTGCTGCCATCTCCTGGTGCCTGAGTCAATCCCATCACACAAACAAAGTGTGTCAATCCTCAACTTACGCCTACCCAGACCTACTATGTAGTAATTTATTCACATGCATAAACAATTTTTCTATAGTTTTCACCGTTATTTAAGTAAGTCATGGGCTTCATAATATCATGACCTGTAATGTAAATATATTTTATGCATTATACTGCATATGTTTACAAGCTGGGTGCAATGGGCAAAGATAATTATTTTGTTGTGCAAAAACTGGAAAAATTTGGAAACTAGATTGACCTCTATCCTTATGTTCTTGAATTTTACCCATTTAACCTGTACAGTATTTGTACCAAGTCATTTGAAGTTCTGATGAAAACAAGGAGACGAGTAGATTTTAAAAACCTAGAACATGAACATGAATACGCATGCACACCCACACATCGATTAGCAGCCGTGGCAGCCAAGGATAGCTTTATTCACTAGAGCCAATAGCTACTAGTGGGTACAATGTAGTGTATATTACAGACGAATGGTATGCTTTGTTAGAACCTTGGAAAAAAAAATGTATTTCCATCAAATAGTAGATTAAAAATTTCTTCAGGGCCAGAGCCAAATACTTTATTACTGTATTGTCATCACTTTTGGAAACACATAAATAAATTGTTTCCTTCCGTGTTTCCTTAGTCATATGCAATGAGAGGGTTAGTAATAAGCTCTAATGCATACAAATTAAAATAAACTGAATACAGTATAATCAACAGAATGGACCTATGAACTATTGATTTTGAACATAGTAATAATTTTCTTAATGGGGTGAAATAATATACAGGTACTGTATTATAAAGAATCAATACAGTAAACCCTTGTATATATGTGTTCTTTACAGCGAAGTTTCTGACAAACGCAACAAACAAAGGACTTTTTCCTGTAAGTCTCAGTTGGGCGGCTGATACTGCCATCATGCACGCATCAATGTACCCTAACTGATATACAGTAAGACCCATCTATGTTGGACTTATGTAATTCAGAAACCCGCATAAACCAGACGAGCTCCAGCTAATGGGAGTCGTAAGGGGTGGGAGTTGGGCAAGGTATCAATTCCCACATGTTTGTTGTCACGACCACTGTTCCAGCGCACTCTGTGTTTGGTCCATATTTAGTGCTTCCCTAGTGTATTATTATGACTTCTAAAGCAAGCAAAAACAAAACAACACCACTGTGGACCACTGGTAGAAAAGGAATGGTGGTCAGAAGTTCAGAACTCAGAGAAATTGAAGTTATGGAACAGAATTGATACTGGGGTCTCCATGAACGTTGTCTGTAAGGATTTGAGCTGAAGCAGAGAACTTTTTTATGATATCAGATAGATTTAAGTGCATACTAGATATAAAGTGTTATCAAATATAAATGTGAATATAGTACATGTATTCTAAGTGTAAGCAGTCCCCCATCGTCCTCCACTCCAAGATTCACCTGCTACAATAAAATTAAGCGCTGTGTTAATTTTAATTTTGTTTTTGAAAGTGATTTTTCAGAAAGATGATGGTCGAAAGCACCTAGGCAGTAGGTTACACACATATACAGTCAGTTCGCCTTAAGGTGGTGTCACATGGGTACTTGTATAGGCATATTTTACTTTTATCTAGCACTAGTGGCAGTGGATATACCCACAATTTTAAGAAGTGTGTTCACATGACTGGAATAATTTTGAGTGACAGGTGCTACACTTGTTCATGCTAACACCACTGGGATTGCTTAGGTGTGAAATTTACCTATTTATTAATCACTGAATATTAATTACAAACTTCACCTCTATGAAATGAGATAAAAGAAGCATAGAAGATCAGCCATCTTAAAAAATACCTGGGAAGATATTGGAAGCTTAATGTGTTGTCTAATGGTAGACCTTGTTGCCATATGGCATCACAAAAATTGTGACCAAGTCCCAGGTTGCTTTTCTGACTTACTGCCTCATTTACACTCAATTGCAGGGTCTCAATTGTTTCTCTTACTTTGACAACACAATATTCATATACTGTAATGTTTCTCACTACCGGGTATTGATTTTTTTGGTGTATTTCTCTATGGTTCTTTATTATTACAGTGTTGTTGTTATTATTATTATTATTATTATTTTATTTTGAATTTTTGTATTTTTATTATAATATTTATTTGCTATGGATTATTATTATTATTATTATTATTACTATAAAATTTTGGCCCCCCAGGCCCTGCTGTGGGTCAGTGACCTGTGCCCGGGTGGGTTAATCCCCGTAAAAAAAAAAATAATTATGCAGGACTCAATAAGAAACAATATTTGTGTACAGCACAATGTGAGCTGTAATATAATACATGGGGGTTAAGCATTTCCAAAATGATTGTCTTAGCAATGCCAGGCACCTAACCCTATTATTCTGCCATACTTTTTCATATACTGTACCAATATGTGTGATTTCACAATTGTGTGACCCCTTTGGGACAAAACCTCGCATATAAACAGGGATCTACTGCATTTATAATTTTTTTATTCTTGGGTCATGCAACAGGTGTTTTACTTCTAAATGAATTTTTACTTCATATAAATTATACATATAATGAACATGGAAAAAAAAACAAACATGCAATTCAACTATTACTTACAGTGAATCTTTTGTTGGTCACTACCCATATTATAGCCTGTTAGTATAGGATGACGACAGTTACCAATAAAATATTTACATCCACCACCAGAATTGATTAGAAAATGGTGAAGTAGAATCTACACTAATATTGCTCAACAAGTTAGCCACCACCACCACCAATAACTTGGAGGCCACTTGATGCCCGCCTCTTGGGTGGGGCTTACCACTCAGATTGCCAGTTGACCGGTACTTCCTGTATCCTGCAGATGGACTGCCACTGTTGTAGGAGGCAGATCCTCGCCTCAGCCTAGAGCCGGCACCTTCCAGGGCGAGACTGGGTCGCCGCGCCTCATGCACACGGTAACCCCCACCATAATTGAGGCCATCACTTTGGGAGCCATAAACTGTGGCATGTGGGGTGGTACCATTTGTAGCAGAAATATTACAACATTTCACTTTCTCAACTTGAAATTTAAGCTATAAATCAATAGAAACATTAAAGAGAAGTGATTGGAGGAAGCATAGTTGGCTCAATAACATTATCTTGTAAAATACTATGATAAAAATTCTCTGCTTCTTCCAATCAGAAAGGTAAATAAAATCTCCATAGCAAGTATAGCACATGCAAGCCACAAACAATATGTGGAAACCTACGTGAAGCTTTCCTGCCATCCCCTCGGCCGATTGAGGAGTACCCAATAACAGAGGTGGGACGTCTGCCTGTGTGGCCGCGGTCCAGGGTGCGGGTCGTGCTGGGATAGTCTAGTGGGTGGGGATAGAGGCGTATACACGCCATGAGGCAATTCAAAAAAGGTACAAATAATACAGAAAAAAAGGTGCTTGGGAAAAATGCTCAACCAGAATTTTGTCCTTGTAATCATTTGACTTGAAACAAATTAAACATGCCATTAAGATTTCTGTGTGTGTGCATGTGCATCTCTCTCTCTCTCTCTTCAAGTGAGTGTGTGTGTGTGTGTCTCTCTCTCTTTAAGTGTGTGTGTGTGTGTGTGTGTGTCTCTCTCTCTTTAAGTGTGTGTCTCTCTCTCTCTCTCTTAAGTGTGTGTATCTCTTTCTCTCTCCACGTGTGTGCACATGCATGTGCACATCTCTCAATGTGTGTACACACAAAGATATGACTTTAATGAGTCTGCTTTGAGCATCATAGGGTTCTAAGGCATAAAATCCAAACCAAACTGTATTGACTGTGCAACACTGACTTACAGTATAATACCTTATACTCCAGGTTAAACACTTATTTAAAGCAGTTCTAAAACTGCAAAAATTGCATAAGCTTTAGCAGGAAACGTTTTAAGCTAGATACCTAATCAGGTCAAGGAAGATATCAAGCAGCAACAGTTTCAACGATTTATAAATGAGGAGGGTACAGCAAATAATCATCACTGATGATTAGAATAAACTTAAATATGTGAAACTCAAAATAATAAAATTAAAATAAATTACACTATTATTAAAGAGACTATCTGGATTAACCTTGATACAGTATACTGCATTTACTCGGGGGGACGATTACCTCCGGCTAGGCTGCCACTGGATCCGCGAGAGCCAGCTGCACGTGAGAGCGATTGTGACGACCCCCATCGCCCGCTGCTCTTCCTCATGCTGCCAGATCCGCCGCCTTCGCCTCTCCTCCCAACCTCTACAACACCACACACAACACCACACATAAGCAAATGTGCAGGTGCACACTGCTAGCCATGCTAAAATCTTTGCCTTTCTTAATGCTTGATTTAAGAGATACAGACTAAGTCATTCATGTTAAGAAATCAAAGAGGATAGTTTGGATGGTGCATTTCAATTGATGGTGGGCTTGAGAAGCTGCGCAAGCATTGTATTCAATAGTGCCCATTAAGCTCAAGCAGATTGACACTGCTATAAATTGTGTCGTGTCATGATGCTTGCATATTTAGCTCAGTGTACAATTATTCATTGTTTTTAATATACAATGTAAAATGCTCCAATTAGTTTTACTAGATTAGAGAAAATTGAATAGGTCACAATAATTACTGTTAAACAAACATGCATGCATGCTAGAGTGTGCCACTAAGGACATCTCTATTTTTACACTTACCCCAACTTTCTTTAACATGGCATCAAGACAAGATGTAACAAAATAATGCTTCAAGGATACATACATCTCACACAGTAAAGCAACTTACCACCAGCAATGTTCTGTGAGCTCCCTTTTTTGCCTCGACTAGGTGTTAGTTCCCCATCCGTGGCATCTGACACTGATGATCCAGCCATAGTCTTGGGCCGCGGTCTACTGCCCCCAGGTGGCTTACTTCTTAAGCGAACTGATGCTTTTCCATGTGAAGAACTAGGGGGGTCCGGACTCATCCCGGGTGGAGGTTCATAGTACCGACCCTATGGATAGGGAATATCTGTGCGAGAGACTCGACAAAACTTACTGTTTCGAGAACTACATAAATGAAATTACACTAAATTTTGTTTAAGATATGACAAATACTGAATTCTCAAAGCATTAATACACAACATGCTAAGAAAGATGATCAAAGCCAATTTATCATGCAAACAAAATTAAATATCCTGTGACAATTCACTGCATATGAAATCTTAATGGAACTTGCAATGCAACTGAAGCATTCAATTAAATATTTTACACCTAGTCTTAAGTTTAGATGCAAAATAAAATCTATAAATATAATCTTTAGCCTCAACTGTGCAAAATCTTATTGCAGTAAACCCCCCATAATTTGCACCCGTCTAATCAAATTCGTAATGTTTTGTTGTTACGAAAAAAAAAAAAATTATATATATATATATATATATATATATATATATATATATATATATATATATATATATATATATATATATATATATATATATATATATATATATATATATATATATATATTTTTTTTTTTCGTAAGAACAAAACATTACGAATTACGAGTGATTTTGAATTAGACGGGTGCAAATTATGGGGAGGTTTTACTGTACAACCCAGTTTTACAATAAACAAAACCTACATAACTGACTAATAACAAGATACATATAACAAATTAAGTCACTAACTTTGAGCTCCAAGAACATAACATATTCTAGCAAGGAATAGACACATTACATGCCACAAGAAACTGTAACTGGCAAATGTACGTGAATATAATATATAAATACAGTAGAAACATACACAATTAAACTAACAGACCAACAAAGACACCCTCTCAACGCTCATTATAAATTTCAGATACACTAACCAGTTGCCATGTTGGAGAGATAAGCATATAAAGTCGTGTTGTTATCATGTTGGCGAATTAAATAGTCTTCCAGTTATCACGTTGGTGAGTTAAATAATCTTGTAGTTATCATGTTGGCGAGTTAAATGGTGGGGAGTTAAACATACAGTTTTCAAACCACCATGGTGGGGAGGTAAACATATTGTCTAATAGCCATCATGTTGGGCAGATAAGTAGTGTCGCAGTCATTATAATTGTGTATTACTCAGGTAAAAGTCACTAAAGACCAAGTGAAAGTGGGTTCTGTGGGCCAGACAGTCAAGTACATGAGTGTAAAAGACAATTTAATTTTTTTTTTTTCAATTTTGGCACAAAAAAGCTGGAGCAGAGAGGTACAACCCCTTCCTTCTTTATGGATATAAAGAAAGCTGTATAAGAAGATAAAAGGGAAAATACTGTAGATGCAGATAATCAGTTTCTTGACTGACATGATAATTAACTTGGTTATATTTCAGTCGATATATAGGGCTGGCTTACATGAGAAGCTGTAGACACACTACAAAGTGTCATCAACATTTGTAATGTAAAGAGTGGAGGAGTTTATAATGTTTATATATCGATTTCTTCAGTCAACTCTTTAACTAAAGTTATGTCATGCCCATTACATTCAGCACACACATTTCAACACGGGTGAAGGTTACTCAAAACTAAACAAAAGCTAGTTAGTAAACGCCAAGATATGCATGCTTGTATTACAGCATGCTAACAGCCACACAATGTGAAGACCTAACAGGATGAGATAGGTTTGTGGAGGGTAAATATTTATCAAGAGCAGCATAAATCTGAATTCACCATTATATATTACCAGGTAGTCATTGCTTGAAGCAAGAGTTTTTATACATATACAAAATTTACTTGTACTCTGTACAACAACGGTAACATGTCGAGACCGAGACAGGTATTGCAGTCTAGCCAAATTGAGTCATAGAGGACAGAAAAATGGGTGTGAAGTCATTATTTCTGAAGTGTAAAATGAGTCAAGATTCTTGTCCATTATTATTAGTCACCGTCTCTTTAGATAAACAGGTAAATGTTTCTCCAAGAGTAAGGCACAAGGATGGTACTTTGTGAAATGCCTACCTGTATCATACATTAATCTTTGATAATGAATTTTTAACATATCAAACATACAATAATTTCTTATAAAAAATCTAGTGCTAACTTCCGAGTTGTTTACATCAGCCATCTTCTTTATGAATTATGAGCCGGTTCATATTATTTCTTCTCGTCATCTGCCAATGATCTTGCTTTTAGTCATAAGTACTCTCTGATGATATTAAAAAGGCAGTACCTGTACTGGAGTTGAAACACCAAGTGAAATTACAAATTTAAATTTCCAACACATCAACTCACTTTTATGATTATTAATAACAAGAGATCAACAAGTTTTGTCACTCCATACTTTGTCCCCTCACTTGAAAGAGGTCTATCATACACACACATGCACACAGTCATCAAAATATGAACATACAAGAACCATTTTAAATTGCTGTAACCTGAATAATATTTGCATTTAACACTACACTCACCCAAACAATTAAAAATCTGTCCTAATGAACTTTCACACTTATACTCAAGTTAACAAGTCTAAGGAGATAGAAGAACCAAATTTGACATCGACTGATAAACAAACAAACGGACGACATCACTGACAAATCCCAATATACTGTATCTTAATTGGAAATAAAAAATTTAACACAGCAACATGACCTACACACAATGCAAGGGTGACTTCCCAAAACACTAACATCTCTCTGTATTCATTCGGGTTATTGGGAGGGTGTTCTTGGAGCTCATGGACATTACAGTTTGTTTAATATTATAAATTCGTTGGTACCTCTTTCTCTGCTTCCTCCATGGCCTTCTTGACTTTATATCTGTCTAGAATAATTTGCCTTCTTGCTTTTTCTTCCTCCTTCTTTCGTAATTTCTCTTCCTCTTTAAATTTTTCTGCTTCTCGTTTCTCTTGGGCCTCCATCTCTTTCTTTAATCTTGCCTCCTCCTGTTCCTGTTTCCGCTTCATGGACATCATCATGAGGCGTTCCTTCTTCTTCTCCATCTCTGATGCAGTCGACTGGGGTAGGTAGGTAGGTGGTTTTACATCAGTTAAATATCCTCTTTAACATAATGATAATTTTCTGCACAATCAATTCACAAAATAATTAAAGAACATTCTTGCAGGTGTATCATACACTTAACAGAAGCATGAGATAAAAGGTACATTATCTTTTTAATAGTGTGTTGCTTAATAATAAAAAAATTACAATACTGTAGAATGTATAAATGACAAATGAAATCCATATATTGTAAGTAACAAGTAGTAAGTACATAAATACTGTATACAGTAATGTAATGAAAAATTCACTTTTAAAAATTCCATTTTAAGTAAACCTAACTTTTAAATTCCTTTCTAAGTAAACTTAACTTTCTTAACCCACAGATACACATAAGTATTGACACTCATCATGAAAACCAACAGGATGTTGCTGAGAGAAGGACACTATACTGTATCCTGTTTGAAGTATTGTAATAAGTTCCAACAAATACTGTATTCTAATAAAGGTAATTCTGTAAGGTAAAACAAAGCAAATTATGCCAATGAATACAGGAAAATATTAATTAACCTCATTTTACATTGCTAAACTTCCTTTATGGAATTGCATTTATTGCCAGGTTAGAGTGTAATTTTTTTTACCATTAAGTTTGGGTAGCATATGAAAGTATTGTACATAGCCAAGCTGGATTTCAAGATTATTGTACTGTACTATTAACTCATCTTTTATTAGAATATCTTGTCTACTATAAAGTGTAACTACTCTTGTAGAACATCCTCTACCTACCATGGTTCTTGCCACAAACACTAGCAGTAAGGTACTGTAGTTCTCCTCTAACTGGGAAGGAACCATTAGAACTTATAAATTCTAACACAAGCTCATAGACATCTTAGACGTTAAACTTTAAATTTGTATCACCGACTTTCCAATCTGATATTTAATGCTTATCAGAAAGAAAAACCACCCAACAATCTTTATAATGGCACATCTTTGTAGGACTCCATTCCAATAATACTTTCACCATTCCCACACTGATAACAAGTAGTAACGAAGACCAAATACAGTACTGTACACTACAAGAAATTTGCATCACGATGGAAAAATCTCACCTCTTCTTGAGCAGTTGTATCCATCTATATTCATCCATATCAGAAGGAATCAATAGATGCTTAAATTTATGTGATGAAAAGCAGTAAATAACTTAAATTTTACAAACTGAAGAAAAATACTTTATGGGTGGTGGCGGGTAAACCCCATAGATAAATGGCTATACAATACTGTCGATATCCTGGGCAACCAGACTTGAGTGATCAATGTTGAGCACCTCATGTGGACTGAACATTACATCCCTAGTGACAGTGTGTGATATGATTCTCTGAGAAGAGTGTACAGTGACTTACCAGTCAATTACAGAAGATTAATAATTACAATGTAAATTCCAATTGACAACTCAAGCATAATTAATAATAAAGTAAGATTAACTTGTTAAATAATCCATAAACGTGTTAAGAAAAGAAAAAAAATATTTACAGTACTGTACTGTATACTAAGTAAGTACAGTAGTATATATACTGCATATAATACTGGATATGAAGAACTTCCATTCTACAAGAAGAGAAATTTGGTAACATTCTAAATGTTCAAAATTTTTTACTCTATTCTAGAAAATATAGATAAATCAGCCTCAATGAAATGAAAAAGATGATATAATTTGATCTTCAATAAGAGAGACAACATCCATGCAAGACATTCAATAGCTAAAACAAACAATAAGCTTCTCATTTTGCAAATGATGTTGTTTAGTGTATAAAGTAAGACTTAGTGACGTGTTGATGCCCATCACTATACTGTAACAGCCACCATGACAACACACTACATACACACCTGGGCAGGCCACCACAACAGGGGAAACAAACAAATGCAATACCACACTTGCATTCTGTGCTATGGTGTAGGTTACACTCTGCTTCCTAAGCAAGCATGCTACAACAATTGCTTTGCTTGTGGTTGTAGTAACCTTTGTTGCTAAGGGTAGCCTGATAAGTTTTTCAAAATACCAAAGAGAAGAAAAAAATACCAGCTTTGGATAAAATCTGCAAGACATTTATAACAGGCAGGGTGGCAGGGGAGCTACTTTCAGGTACACTTATGTCTGCAGCTCATTTCATTAGAGGCGAGTAATTATTTTTTTGTATTTTATTTGCTGTCATATTTCTTAATTTACTGTGATGACAAAAATTTAGTATTTCATGAATTTTCTGCAGGTTTTGCCTTTGATTAAACTTGTGTGCACTTTTGGTATATTTGGAGTTGATCAAAACCTGGTTACACAACAGCAAAACCAACTCATTAATCAGGCTTCCTCTAAGTCAAATGAAGAGGATCACAAGTCCTTCTTCAAGTTCCTGTTCATCAAGCGAGTTGTAGACATCATAAATCTAACTCCAAGAATCAGTTCGTCCACCTCTGGTCAAGAATAACTTGATCAACCTTTGAACCTTTCCATACAAGAAAAAGTGAAGATAGAAACAATCCCCAAATGGACTGCTAGCAATGCATGTCATCCACAAAATCCTCAAAGATGTCAAAATCTGACTGCCCTAGAACCACTACATGATTACTCTAAAAGTCCCTGAAACCTGGGCAACCAAAAATAAAACTTAAAATGGGAAGGATGACCACCAACCTTAAGTTCACACACTCCAATGCCTTTAAAGTGAGGAGAAACTACTGGCTGACCAGATTTAAATTTCTATTCTGACTAAAAACTGCCACAGGGTCACTATAGGACAAAAGTTAGCACCACTTTTGCCTTTGTCTATGCCAATTGATGCTCTGTACAAAAATTAATTGTTAATGATATTTTTTACCTTAAAGTTTGCAAACAAACCAAAGAATTACAGCCACTCCTCGACTTGTGACCTACTCGACTCACAACCACCCAGACATACGGCCGCCCCAGACATACCAAAATTTTTCAAATTACGTATTTTTGAGTCCCGACGTTAGTGATTGTGCTGTGTACTGACAAAATTTTCGTTTGTAATTCCATTTAAAATGGCTGGCAAGCTTAAAAGTGAGAGTTTTGTGGTGCTGAGAAGAAAAAGAGACACCCATTTTAGATTTTCTATGTATTTTTTTTGCATTTTTGACTTACGACCTGGAATTGGGTCCCAAACCCTGTTGTAAGTCAGGGACAGCCTGTAATTTATATCAGATAGATCTCACCACACTCAACACATTTCAAAACCAAAAATTCTACTGATAATAAATGCAATTTACTATGTACAGTACTATATAGAAGGATTAGAGCATAAATACAAGTATCAAAAGAGTTCATCATCTTTAAAGCTAAAGCTAACCTCACCCACACTGAGTCAACAAACACTATCACTGACCATCACTAAAGTTCACATAACTTATTAGCACAAGATACAGTCAACAACAAAATATTTCACCTGGTAAGGTTGGTATTTCTGATTGTGTTATGCATTGTGTAACCAATACAATGTATTCCATATATCACGTATAGTTAAAACAGAGAAATTAACACGAATACATATAAAACCCATGTCGTTCAGAATTCTTGGTCCTGTGTCATATTGTATAACACTGTAAAGCTGCAGAAATTTATTTTGTTGACTGTTCATGCATGGTGGAGGATTGTCTACACAATAAGAATTAACCTGATGTGCGATACACTAACTGTGCTGTGCTGTGCTGTACTGTACAGTAAATCCTGATTAGGAAAGATGTATCAGTAAGTTAAAGTGATAGTGGCAGACACAAATCCTGTAGTTCATATATTTTTTATTCACCTGAAGACCTATCACTTCCTTTGGGGACAGTTCATCATTAACAACAAAAAATTACATAATATTTTCATTAATTCATCTCTATCATGATTATTATTGAGGCAATTGTTTGGAACAGATATTTTTCTGATAATTTGGTGTGGTAACTCTGACCACCACTTGCCCAGGCAATCAGTTGACTCCTCAACATGGCCACAGTATATAACACCGACGTGTCTTTTTTTACCCAGAAAGCATTTTATTTTAAGTTATGAATTTCACTGACCAAGAGATCCCACTTAGTAACTTTAGTACTGTTTTGAGGGGATAAAACTTCCTTTAGTGGATGGTGACGAGTGGAGCCCAAAATGTATCTCTCATAACTTCCATTATTTGATGGAAAAAGTCATTATAACTGCAATAAATTTTAATATTTTGAAGGATAAAGCTCGTTAGTTAAGTAAACACTACCCATTTTAGGGACACAACCCTATATACTATTGAATTATTAAATCAACATGATCATGGAGTGTTAACCCTCGTTACGATGCACTTCTTTAACCTCGTCATGGTGGCAAGGGTCATCACAGCAAAAGTATGTATAATGTGTCTTTCTATGTAAACATTAAATTAACCCATAAACATTGCATAATATATTTAATTAATTGAAGACGCTAAACTAGGCTGACCCAGTAGACAAAAACAAAACCCCTATGATATATGAGGAAAAAGGTCCATTCTTATGACAGCATAACCTGTGTTCCATTCTGCAAGACTCCCAAAAATAAAAGTCTAAAAAAGCTTTAACTACAAGGTAGGTAAATATTTTCATTGTAAATTAGTTCAATGTATAGATATTAACTAAACAAAGATAATATTCATTTCTCCACAATAGTGTGTTAAATTTCTATACAAAATTGGTGCTATACGATAATACTCACATTCTTATTGTTGGTTACGTCATCCCCAATGACAATGGCCATGCCAGAAGTGGATTCTGTTAGTCGCTTCTTACTGGTAAAGGGTGCCATTTTTTCTAAAGGCACCTCGGGATGAGGTTCATGCTCCTCCTCCCGTTCAGTCTCCGAAGGAGAGTTATAGGAGAGCCCATTTGTTTGTGGTGAAGGACAGCCACTCTTTGAACTTGACTGTAGACTACTGATAGTAAAAGGTGATTGGGCCATGCTGGGGCTATGGGCTTGGGTCATGCTGCCACGCTGAGCATCAAACGAACCATAGGAGATCCGACTGGGTCGGTCCTGAATGGCCACACACACATGCATAATGCATAAAAAATTAATTTAGGTGTTACACATATGCAAAAAAGTGAAGCCTTAGGAATTAGTGACATATGCAATACAACACTGAGCAATAACTCAATAAAAAATCTACAACACAACATTCAATAAGCATGAATCGTATGTGTTTACAGCAGGTGATGAAGATCAGTAAAGCAGACTTGAAAGGCCTTCAACATTTTGTCATAACAGGTTTAGTAAAAGAAAACACAAAATCCTAAAATATGTTCAATACTTACAGGTACAACAGGAAGATCTTCTCTGCTGGGTGTCGTTGCTGGAGTTGAGGGACTGGAATTTTTTCGAGACATTTTCTTAGTACGTAATTGGGGTTTAGGTTTTCTTGGGACAATATCACTTTCAAAAGATATGTAAAACCCTTTATCAACTTTTGGACCCTCTTGAAGAGGTTCTGCCTTAATATCCAACTCATCTTCATCATAATCGTGTCCACCGAAATCCTGGTGGTACGGTGGAGTCCGAGACCTTTGTGGTGGGGCAGGCTGGGGTAGGTCTACATCATCATAAACTGGGGTGCCCTTCTTAGTTGGGACTCTGAAAGTTTTCACTCCTAAAGAAGGTCGAGTTGGTGAGCCTGGTTCATGGGAAATTCGATACGTTTTACTACCCGAAGTGATGGATAACCTTTTTAATTTATCACAAGTGTCATCCCTCTGATTTTCTCCATGTTGTCCATCTGTAGAATTAATGAATGAAACATTTTGTGGCTCCATGTCATCAGGTGGTGGGGCAGCAACTGGGGCATGAGAAACAGACACCTGCCTAGTGGGACTGGGGGAATTCTGTTGACGTTGTGGAGGTTGTCTGCTTGGAGAAGATTGAGCACTGGACCTGAGGCTTCCTGGACCCCGACCATCCCCACCAGGGCCCCGAACATCCCCACCAGGGCCCCGACCATCCCCACCAGGGCCCCGACCATCCCCACCAGGGCCCCGACCATCCCCACCAGGGCCCCGACCATCCCCACCAGGGCCCCAACCATCTCCACCTGTGCCTTCCCCGTGTAATCTGAAGGGTGGTGTCTGGCCCATTTGTCTTTGTTGGTCACCTGAGATGAATGATAGTAAATGAATCAATTAAGTCTATATGTTTAATCCTATATATCTTATCACAATCTTCAGCAGGTTTATCTAAGAAATGTATAAGTGTTAGTCTATGTGTCTTTCTGTGTGTTTACATTTTGTCACACACACACACACACACGCGCAAAATAAAAAAATAAATAAACTTACTGGGACCATATGTTTGTGCATTGGGAGGATACCCTCTGAACTGATGCTCAGGACTATAAAATCCTTGGCCATTCTGGTACATAGCTTGAGGAGGTAGGGACTGTGTTTGGCTGTGGAGCATGAAGCCATGGCCTGTGCTGCTACCCATCTGGGGTTGTTGAGTGTTCACTTGGCTCAGTGGAGGCATCTGGCCAGGGTGGGTCATCTGGTAACCAGGATAATAGTTGGGGGGATGTTGGCCAGCCATCATATAGTCACTCTGGGGCATCATAGGTCTGGGCACAGGGAGAAAAACAAAATCACTATTACAACTAATAAAGATTTCTTCAACAACAGTGTACAAAGAAATAAGAATAAATTACTGTAACTATAAATGTCATCAATACAGCATTGCAAAATAGTCAAGACAAAATATATATGACAAAAAAGACAGTTTTCTCAACAGTATAAGGCAGCCTTAATGAAACTGTGCTGAAATACTCAAGCAAGGCCCTTTTGACAACTTCAAGAATTTATGAAAAAAAAGAATATTCAGTTTTTACTTAGTCACACCCTCTACTCCCCTAGAGAATAGTCATGATTTAGTTGCTTCAGTAATGACAGGCTACATTTTTGACTTGGAAAAGGTCTTTTCCAACCACAAAAATTTTCTTAACCTCCAGCAACTACAAACCTAAGTATCAGATGGTTTTACAGAGAAATTTTTTAGAACTAACATCTTGATGAAGAAACAATATTCACACAGAACACGAAGACTGACATTAACTATGGTAACAAAGTAATCTAGAAAAAGCTAACTATTAAAACAATACACTGAATATAGTTAGTGCCTGGTAAATGAGTCTGAAAGTTGTATATAAATTAACAGTGTGTGTGAACTAACATGATGAAAATAAGTTCTGAAGGGAGTTGGCTGATCAGCATGATTAGATTTAGAATGGAGGAATGTGGCACTGTATTTCAGATATGTGGGAGTAGATGTGTCAGCAAAAGGAACACTTAATAATGGAAGTAGTGGATGGAGGAAAGTAATAGGTGCTTTAACACAGAGAGGGAGAGAACTGTACTAAGGGAAGCAAAGTTGTGGAAGTATACAGTCTAAGAATCCTTAAGCTGACATGACTATTTAGGCAAGAAGCTTGGACTCTGGGTGCAAGAGGATGAAGACAAATAATTAAGTAACAGGAAAGACAAGCTTGAGAGCAATACTACGTCAGGTGAGTAGGATGCGGTTAATAAGAAGTACAGAATTGAGATTGATATGAAGAAATGACAAGTGTTGAACAAAAAGTTGATCAAGGTCTGCCTAGGCGGCTTGGATATATTGAAAGAATGGGAGTTGAAACACTGGCAAAAAGAATTTATTATTATGGAGGCAGATGGTGGGAGGGAGAGGGTTAAATCAAGGAGATGAAAATGGAGTGAGGGTAATATCTAAGTGTGTGATCTCTGAATCATGCAAATGATTCAGCCACAAAGGTACTGGAAAGAGTTCTCTTGTTCTCTCCTGTAATTTGAATCACCTGTACAGTTGCAGTCAAAAGCAATCATCCACCCCACCTACTACCATACCTACGAGCCCAAGACCTTTCTACACGACAGGTCACAAGAGGGTGGGAGAGGTACTAATGGGGGAGAGCTAGGGGTGGCACACCTGGGGAAGGTAGGAGGGCACAAGTTAAGGGCCACATACATAAGTGTTAAGGTTGGTGGATGTAGCTTGACGTTGATGGCCTTAATAACCCTAACAGATGATAGGCCTAAAGCCCAAACAACCAACTAACAGGATGGCGGGTGAAGAGGTGGGGTCATATGGACTTACCCTTAGACATCTATGCCTTTACTTGAAATTCTGAGGAGGAATGCAAGGGGGATTTTGGCAGGTAAAGTGTCATTAGGAAAGCCCCCTGATATGACAACATAAGACAGGAGGGGGCATGGCTTGTTCACCACCAGTAATACTAAACTAGGCTGTTACATGATAACTTATCGATTTCACTTCTCACCACTAGCATTCTTGAAAAAAGTCACTATAAAGTTAAAAAAAATTAAGAATGAATTGTAGGATAGAATGCGACTTGTCCACTCTGTAATATATTTATTATAGTGGTGAAAATCAATGTGAGGTGATGAGGTGGTAGTAGCAATGACATTTGGCCACTTGTATTTAAAAATAATTGCGACTTCCACCCTCGTAAACAATATTTCTCCTCATATGAATATTATAATAAATATCTAATTACTGTTGTTTAAACCTGAACAACAACCAGAAAAAATTATAAATAAGGAAATGGATGACACATTATAATAATAATCATTAAATAAGGGTCTCATCTATTACTCATTCAAGTATGTAAACTAAGATAATAAAGTGAAAAAGAAAAAGAAAAAAGCATCCATCCTTCCCTTCCTTCTTTCAAGGATTTCCCTACTTTCTTCAATCCCCTTCCTCTGTGATGAGGAACTTGCATTGCATACCACCCTCCCATACCCCTCCACCCTCAACAAATGGCCCTCCTCAAAGTCAACCATTTCCTCTTTCCACCCCACAAGACTTACCATGCAGAAAGGACCCAGCCAGGTACAGGGGTTAGGTAATGGAGTGGATGATTACTTTTGACTGACTGTACATTATTCTGTCTCTTACATAGTCCTCTAGATAAAACAGGAAAAAACACATTACCTAGTAGCTGGAGAGCTCATGAATATTAAAGTAAATCATTAATTTCATAATAAACATTTCAAATACGTAGAAAATTAAAAAAAAATTTAAAGTATAGGAACCACATTTTGTCAGCTTCATACCTCTAAACCTCAGAATTATAAATTTGATCATGTCGCTATTAAAAACAATAAATCCTCTATCGAGTAAACCTGTACGGTACTGTACTAAGAACTGTACAGTATTAATTTTATTGGAAGACCCCTCTAATAACATAACTCAAGAATGCATGCATCATCTCAAACCAAATATTCAGTCCAATGTCAGTCAAGTAGTTGATTGTCACTGTTCCAGACACTTACCTAGTACAGACGATCTGTGCTCACTCGAACTGGGTTAACCTTAATCTAATAGTCCAAGGGTAACTAGAAGTCAGGCAATGAAAAATCTGCATCTTTATATGTTAGAGAGTTTGTACAAGTTAGGATCTCAATTTTTGTTAGTTTGTCACTTCACTTATTACTGTTTGTCACAATCACTAAGTCAGTTAAATTTCATCATACAGTATCTACACATCAGTCTATTACGGCTAAGTCATTTATTTGAGTTTTTTCTTGGTGTTTCGCATTAGCACTGACAACTGACGGAACAGTCCTGATCTGTTTGTTTTAGTATTGGTCTTGTTTTCAATGCATTTTTCAATGTCTGACATTATTGTGGTCACAGTTTGGTTGGTCTGAGCATCATCAGGTTTGGGTATGGGGGGGACCTCAGAAACGTCGACGAGCGAGAAGAGAGAGTTCTCTTTGTCATTTTCCTCGCTGGTTGTGCAGCAGTAGGAGTCACATTCACAGTCCTCGCAACAAGAGCTGCTACACACATCTGAGTCCAGCCGAGATTTTTTAGCTGGTCTAGTGGGGGGCAGCCAAGGAGATTTATCATTAGATTAATCAGAAATCCTGCTCTGTATATGGGAAGTTTCATTTGCCCTTCACCAGGAAGGAAGGAAGAAAGGTTTTGGATTTTGCTCACAGGCAGTTTGAGAGCATTACATTAGCACCCAGAATTCACCTGCAGTCCATGTGCATAAATGTGAGTGAGGAAGATTTGCATAATTTTTTTTTCTAACATCTTGGGCAGAGATGAACTGAAGCACCACAAACACCATTAGATGGTTTCCCTCTTATGCAGCTTTATGTCAATTTCTTCCCAGAAATACATTTAATAATAGTGGCAATATATTCCAGGTTGACAATTAGGACTCTCTGGATGGGCTCCATTTCAAATATTCCACAAGTTGACTGGGAGAAACACTTTGTAATAATGAGTATGCTTCCAATTGTAAACAAGGAAATATGCTACATACAATGATTATTTCAATTGTGACCACAATAAAATAAATTCAATTGCAAGTAAAAGATTCTTTTAAGTGGAAAATTGGAAATTTTGGAAGAAGCCATAATATATGAATCCTTATGAAAATAGGAATAAGGTGCAATTTGAAGACTGGAAACTAAATGTCAAAAAATGTAAAAGAAAGACCAAACTTTAGCTTATAAATCAACAACATATATGTGACAGTTTAATACTATTGTGAAGCTAAACTTAATCTACAGCCACAAAATCAATACAGGTCTCATGAGGTGATAGACTTCTCTGTTCTTACTGAATGGACTAGATAGCAGTAATAATGCAATAGGCTTAATGACAAGGACTTAGGGGAGGGCATTTATGTATGTATGTATATGTGTGTGTGTGTGTGTGTGTGTGTGTCTTGTTGTGGCAAGTGAGCACAGTAAGAAATCATCTACCTGGCAGGTGCTTCTCAAGTCGATGTCTGAGTCCATGTCACAAAGAAGGTCCCTCAAGAGGTGATTACAATCACCAAATTAAAAATATTTAAGTCATTCATAAAGTCAAGAATATATATATATATATATATATATATATATATATATATATATATATATATATATATATATATATATATATATATATATATATATATATATATACATTCAAGATGTCTTGAATAAAGACGAAAGCTAAGGTGCTCCGTTGTTTCCATTTTCCATATATATATATACAGTATATATATATATATATATATATATATGCTGATAACCACAAGGAAAGAAGAAAACACGAAGTTCCCAAGCACTTTCGTGTAATTCACATCTTCAGGGGTGAGTACAGTCTGTACTCACCCCTGAAGATGTGAATTACACAAAAGCGCTTGGGAACTTCGTGTTTTCTTCTTTCCTTGTGGTTATCAGCATATACCTAGAACACGTGCACCTACAGTGATTTACTTGCATATATATATATATATATATATATATATATATATATATATATATATATATATATATATATATATATATATATATATATATATATATATATATATATAATAATGAAGAACAAGTAATAGTTTTATAGTCATGCAAAGTCATCCAGAATGTGGTCCCTGGACACACTCCAATACTACAGATGAGGAGATCCCAAACCAGCATTAAGAACAAATGCCAAGATCCTATAGTAATACAGAACACCAATGCTATGAAAGTCTGCCCATATGTCCATTTTTTCTCCATGATGGGTTGCTCTGTCCACTAGCATTACTTAAAATAAAAGCATCAAAATATGAATTCCTGTACAAAGACACATGTAATAAACCACAAATAATCACTGTTTAGATAATCCAAACTAATAAAGACCAAACCTAATCAGCAATAACAAACAGTTTTGTTTTTATACACTACAAACTCTTCTTAACTGGGTATTAACTAGAAAATAGTTCTGTTGATGAAGCAGTACTTTAATCATGCACTACAGAAATTCAATATTACTGTATACAGTGGTCCCTCGGTTAACGAATTACTTTCCATAAGAATCTTTAATTCGGTTAACGAACAAAAATTTGATTAACGAAATTCTTACGAAAACCTGTCAACATGTTTTGGCTTGCTCATCGGCTGGTAGGTTAGTCCGCCAATACAGTAATTGGTTCTAGGCTTACATTCATTTCCATTGGAGTAAATATCAAGAAGGTTGTGCTATTCAATATTTTTCCAAGTTTTATACAGTGTATTAAAATTATTAGTCATTTTAACACTTATTTAACATAATTGCAGTACAGGGAACTAGTTTTTGGTACGCCCATCAGCCACTTCACTCGCCTACCAAGGTGTCTGTTTGAGTCTCTGTTCAGTGGAGGAAACATCTTGCTTGTGGGTCTCTTGAACACAGAATTTTTACATTTTTACAGTACAATTATTGGTCATTCAGAAATTTATTTAACATATAGATAATATATAGCGCAGTGCAGTGTTGATTTAAAGAATATAATCTTGAATTACACCCCACTTCTAATTCCCATCATCATCATCAACCAGGAACCTTCTACATACACACCTCATAGTATGTGTACGTAACTGCATTTTTCTTTTTTTTTTACTTTGTATGTACTTTTTGGTGAGCTGGAACCAATTACCCAATACCCCATTGAAGCAATGGATTCAGTTAACAAACGACCTTCTGGAACGAATTGTATGCATTAACCGAGGGACCACTGTATACAGTACCTGTACTTGTGGAAATCATTTAGAGCATTACATTACAAGTAAAATGACAAATAAGACATTCAACTGTATAACAGAGCAAAATGAATTCTTAACTGAAAATCAATGCAAATAACAAAGAGCAAAAGCTAGAGAACCCCTATTCAGCATATTGGGTATTTCTGGTACAGGGATTTCATTGGGTAACATTAATCTCATGAGGTCAAAGACAGTTTCTCATGTGACTAAACAGTAATGTGATGTACTCTGCATCCAACAGAAGACTGACCCATGCACGGTACGTAATTCACACATACATGAAACAAAACACAAAGCTCTATAAACAGAAGCTTCACAGTTACTCTGTAAATTTTGAACAAAAATGCAAAGCTAAATTAAGAAGGGAATTAAGTAATGACAAAAACCGCAGAGAACAGTCTCAAAATACAGTACAGTACAGTACAGTACAGTATATCAAGAACTGGTTTCTCTCTTTCAAATAATTTTAAATGAACAAGTGAATAAATGAGTTTATCCTCTGCTGGTTCTAAACAACATAATATCAACTTACTGCCTGACTGAAGTAAGGTTCAAGAAAGTGCAGAGCAGACTTGGTTTAATATCATTATCTGAATAAGGCAAAAATCAACACTAAGACGAGAGGTGGTAGTACCTGGCTGGCCCCCACTGGGCACGTCTGGTGGCTGGTGACATGGACGAATAACCATCACTGCCCGACTGCTGGCCCCACATACGTCGCACTGGGCTGCCCTGCTGCAAAGTAAAAACAACTTATATTGTAAACATAAGTGAATGAATGTGTACTTGTCTGGTACTGTAAACTGACTTGCTGATATTAATCCTGTTTCTTCCAGCTTATTACTGTACTTAGCTATACCCCTGTATGTCCAAGTCTAAACACAAAATAAATGTTTCCAATTTAAAGGCAAACAATAACTTAAAATATTCATTTGTTCATGCAAATTTTTTTATGAGGCTACTTTCAGTGTGTCACTTTCAAGAATTTAATAACTTTTCCAGATTATTACAGTAAACTGTTTTGCCATCCCTTAAAAAGCCATTGGACTCTGTTGTGAAGGACAGGGTCTGAATACTGGCAATCAACCTCTGCCAGAAGTTTGCCAAATTGAAGGTGGTTTAAGCATTTTGCTATTATTTTGTTGACAATTTTTACAAGTACAGTAGGTCATCACTTGTATAAACTTTGGTGGAAAAGGCTGTGCACACAGTTCCTCTTGATCAGGGGTCACCAAACTACGGCCCGCGGGCCGGATCCGGCCCCCGATGTCAGTTCATCAGGCCCGCCGATGGTACTTGAATTTGCTTGATAAAACGTATGGAACACGAGACGTTGTGATACAATTTAAATTTAAATATTATGCGGCCCGCGCTTGTCATTCTTTCAGTTATCCGGCCCACTGTGAAAAAAGTTTGGTGACCCCTGCTCTTGATGAATGATGCAGTGAAAATCATGTTCAAACTTTTTTCTTTTAATACAAAACCCTTGAATGTCCCTATCATACTAGTGTTTACTCTGCCTTTGAACATTACAATCTGTGCTTTACTATATTGCTATGTATATTATCAATCACTGTGCATCTCCGTTACTGTTGTGACTTTGGAGTGTTAATGAGTACTGTACCGATTGTTCATTACCTTTTGGTATTGTATATTAAAGGGATTCCTCCTCCCTCCACTCTGTTCTTGTCGCCTAACTGCAGACCAGGTAAGAACTCTTTACTGTATTCTCTTTATTTTTTTTACATATATTTTTTTTTACACATTCTATATGAATGAATGTGTGTGCTTATAACAGAGTACAAGAAAATGAAAAATTATGTATGCCTACCCAATATTAGGAGTTGAACAATAACATAGCTCACAGCTCAGCCTCACCCGCTGTGAGTGCTAGTGGGTGGTGAATCGGTCAGCCGGCGACTCGGCTACACAATTACACGCCATCTCCACAGATATTATTCCTTGTTAACCCTTGTTTAAGATATTATTTCACGTTATCAAATCACTTCGCTATCTATTTTTCAGGAATACATCCCGATCGCTAATCGACGCATCCCTGTATTATACGTGTAAGCAGCCCCCCATTAACCTACTGTACATCTCAAGATTCACTTGCTACAATAAAAGTAAGTGCAGTGCAAATGTATACTGTTAACTTTAAAATTGTTTTGGGAAGGGATTTTCAGCAAAATGATGGTTGAGAGCACCTAGTGAGGGAGATTACATACAAGTTGGACAGCCTTGAGCCCAGTATAGTCCAACTTAAAGAGGTCTTACTGTACAGAATAGTGAGAAACTGCAAAAGGTGGTTGAAAACAAGAAATGGATAAACAATGTGTGGGGATGTCAAAAAAATATTTTAGGATGTTTTTAATAAAGAAAAAAGGGAGGGGGACCAACCTGGTCATGGAGATAAAATTGCCCATGAGGTGGCTGTTGTTGCATAGCCTGGTTGGTTGGTGGATTCATTCCGTTGTGCATAAGGCTTTGAATCTGCTGCTGCTGGTTTGACAGGCGCTGGATGTCGCTCTGGATCTCGGTAAGGGAGTCGGTCATCCTGTAAGGTGGTGTAAAAGAGTCTGGGCCCATGGAGACGCGACGCGGGGGTGTCAGAGGTAGTGTTCCAGGATCGTTAGCAGAACGCCAGGTGCCAGGCTCCAGGTACAGGCTCATTCGACGTGGGTCCACTCTTGGATCTCGGGAGGCTCGCTCTCTAGGATCTCGGCCTACGTAGGATCTCCGCCGCAACTGTACAGCATAAGGGTGGTCCAAGGAAGAGCGTCGAGAGCCCTCCAAACCACTCTCCCCACTGCAAGAACACACCACCACATGCACCACACACTACAGCAAACATGCCAGTCTCACTCAACAAACAACTGTGAGGAGCCTAGGGCCACCAATGAAGTTTCAGAATACTTAACTCTGCATTCATCTTGGTATAGAAAAAGTACAGTAGGAAAAGTTCTTTTTTTACAACTACTATCTTAAAAAAATTATGAAGACTGAAAGCAGTTTCTTTCCTTTTAAAAGACATGCATGACTCACTTGAATAAAAAATGGCAATATGTTAAATAATTATGAATTACAAACTTAACAAAAAGGCAGAACTTTTTCCAAATAAAATCTGTAGTGTGATGTAATAGTCAAAGCTTGACTAGACAAAATTAGCATGCAAAAGCAAAAGGCCAACAGAAGCAGAAATGAAACTTTTAGTATTCAAAAGTAATTTAAAATTAATTTTAATAATAAAGGCCAAACGTGCAGACAACCATTCACCAAAAAACATTCAACTTATTTCGAAGGAATTACTGTTTTATGAACCTTGCTAAAATACTAAAAAATACAGATAAAAATAATTTCCACATCAAGGAGCAACTAATGGAGAGGATGGTCATATTTAGAAAGTATTGTTCTCATAAAAAACCTGGCTCAAAGCTGAAAAAGCTGACAAAGTCTTTTACATTATTTTCTCATACTGTAGTAAAATTCCGGAGGTAAAGTACTGCTTTCATCACCATATTGGGCAAGACAACATGATAAGACCATCAGTATGATGAGTGAAAATGGAGTAGAATGTGAGAGCACCTCAAGTGAGTGAACGTGTAAGAGAATGACAATTATCATTGTCAAGTGTATGACGCCCTCCAATAAATGAGAGTACATGATAATGATGAGTGTTAGCATAGAAGAATATGAAGATTTCCACAACTGAAGTTGTGGATCTCATTGAATGGTTTAACTAGAACGACAGATGCTGTTAATTCAATGGCTAATTAAATGGGAGAAATATGCCATTTCATAGCATAACGCATAATATCAAAAAGACAGAGATTCCTCAGCCTAGAGCCACAACAAGAATGGCCAGCACTGAACAACCAAAATGAGTGACATTATGCATTTACTGTTTCTACTAATGGAATCTCAAGCTATGAGCTGATAGTAATAGACAATGCCAGGGTAACATCATATTTCATTCTAATTTTAATCAATAATATTTAGACAAACTTTAAGTAATGCTATTGACAATATAGCTTTGGTTAAAAACAGCAACTCCTCAAAAAATTTTCCTCCACATGTAAACTCATTAGTAGGTAAAGCATTTCAACCAATTAATAGAATGTCCAAGTCTTCTCTTTAAGGAACTGCTTTTGGCTTTAATATTCAGTTTACACCTACCGGTAACAGAAACCGATTTGCACAATACAAAATAAGGGCAAACCTCATGTGAGACTCCATAATATATGTATAGGTGCATAGAGGCAGACACAACACTTGCCTATTACACTTCAGTTCATGAAGCTTTAGGCAATATTAATGAAATATCCAAAATCTTTATGACAGTAATGATGAAGGCATGAAATATCAACTAAATACATGCAAACATGAAAAAAAGAACCTTAAAGCTTCAATCAGTTCCTTAAACATCCCCCATTAGATAACAATTTAAGCATTATACAGCAAGAGAGACATAAGACATTCTCATTGCTACAGATAAGTACCAGTCATTTACCTGTGTGATGGCCCGTTCAAGAGCCTGGCTACCTGACTTCGTTACTGGTAACGTGACCTGGCTACCTCACACCAGGTCACTGAGCCTGGCAACTTGACCTGGTTACCTGACCTTATTAATAGGGGCTGTGTGGTAAATAGCTCACTCCATTACACATGAAGATTCCAGCTCTTGTGACTATGGAAGGCTGTGCCATGGGTCATTTTTCATCTACTATAAATGAAATACGAGTCCTGGGCCTCCCTGACACTGATACACAAGAGAAGAAACCTTCATGCGTAACTGCTGTTTTGGAATACAAGACACCCCCGCCTTGTGTTGTTGACGTGTTCTCTACAGTGAGATGAGCGGGTGTTGGCATGGTTTCACAAATGACTCATCAGTACTGTGAGCAGTACTGTACTTCCATCTCAGAATTTGCAATATGTAACTTGACGTGCTGTATCCTTACATGACCAAACAGTTATGCAGTACGCCCCCTTGACATGCTATATTCTTGTGACAACCAATTTATTGTGCAATATGTAGTAGAGCTGTGCACCTTGCCATCACCTCTTGTTACAATGTCCTTCTTCTATAACAAAAGCCAATCAATGGTAAGTATCTAGTTGGTAATCTCAATTAAAAAGTAAGTATCTAGCATTAAATAAATGTTAAAGAAAATTATTAGCACATTATAATTATATTAATACTTTTGGTTTTCTCTGGTAGTTAATGAAAGATCCTTGTATCTGATATTGAACTAAAATATAAACTACTTGATGTCTACCGACTTACTCAAGGGTGTACGATCCCTTGCATACAAAATTTCTCATATTCAAAATCATATAAGCTAGTAATGCATAAATTGAGGTTGTAGCCACTGAATGCCAGGCAAAATAAGCAATGCTAATGCAAAAATCTTGACTATGGCTGGCAAAAGTAATCTAGCGGCATTTAATAACTGCATATGAACTAGCGACTCATTCTCAATGTCAATTATATTTTCTATAAGAAATAAACAAATACCGTAAATAAATTTCAATAAACTGTTTCAAAACCTAAAATACAGAATAATAAAACTGTGCATATATATTTCTGCATGCAAAGTTGTATATGTATGTATACTACATGCATATAATATACATAAATACACATCTATGCATACGTTAATTCCAACTAATGCATGTAGTATAAGTTAGGGAAATGAGTACAGCCACCAGGATAATATATCCAGTTATTATGTCCTATAAAATACTATATTACTCCTACTGTGAGAAGTCTTGTATTCTAGTAAGCCAATGTAACACTAACGTAGCTCATGAAAAGCAAGTTCACTTTACATGCTCTTCTCTTACATCTATGGAATGTACTGTACTGTACTGCTTTATGTATTACATATACTGTATCTAATCCACCAAAATCATATGGAATATCTACATAGTTCTGAAGAATTTATTTTTTCAATGAAAAGTGAGAAAAAAGCCACTGAATTAATCCTAAAGGTTACGATGTCATTACTGCTAACTAAAGCTAAGGCAGCAAGTGTCTCTACATGACCGACAATTTTGTAAGGGAATTCTACACGCAAACTACAAAATAGAAAAAGCAATGATCTATTGTAACCTCCAAGTTTTATAATTTTCATCTACAAGTACATATATATTTGACACTTTCTGCACTGTTATTTTTTTACAATTCTACTTAAGACTTTGACTAGATGTTACACTTTTACCCTTACCAACAGGAATTCCATTCAAAATAAATCAAGGTCCTAGATATTGTTTTGTATTCCAAAAGACTAAGTTCACAAATTTTCCTGAGGTGCTGCACCATCTTCCTACCATAAAAATATTCTGAATTCATTCCCTCCTTTCTCACTAGACCTGTAACCTACTGTGTCAGAGACTGGTGGTATTGGTCGTAGTCCATGGTGTCAAGGTCCGGGGTGCGCAACTCTTCCGTCTGCTGTTCCCCCTCCAACCATCGTCTGGACAAACTGTTCACATCAGACCCTATATCCTGTAGTGAATACAATGACAATGTTAAATTTTAAATAATTATTGTTATCAATGTCAAAGACCTATCAACAAAAACCTTGATAACTGAGGCAGAGGATACTGCAAGTACAATGTACTGTATAATGCAAACTTGAAATTTCATGGCATACATGGTAGCAATGGCTACTGTTGTCCAATGGCTGGCCATGATGCCACTTGCAATAAGACACCCTCATCACAAGCACTGTGTTGTACCCCACTTCTGTACTTGTTGTCATGCCCTTCTCATGAAGATACTGTCAAGATCTTGAAGCACACAGTCAATAAGGTTCTCAAAAGGTGGACTTTCACACACAAAAATGAAATCCGAGTACTAACAGGGAAAAGACTAATTGTAGAAATAATTATTTTATGCTTTAATTTCTTTTTTCATTTTCACCTACTCTGTTCTTTCAATTAGTACAGTATTGTATGTAAAAATTTTCAGCTTTTGCAGGGTCAGTCTGGTACGCAATTTTTTTTAAATATAGTAATCAAGGTTCTGGTTGACTAAGCCTTCATAAACATAACAATGTACTGTATTTCAACCTTAACTCGCACAATTTTGAAATAAACATAGAACAATAATGCATCTACAATTTCCATCAGTAATCTTGATAAATAGTGCCTTTTCAAATTTTGGAAGTGCTGAAATAACGTGGTAGATATGGGTAAAACCAACTCAATTGGCATCAAAGTGAGCATAATTACAATTCTGGTGCCTATGGTCTCATGCAAAAGTTGAAATTACCATACACTTCTAAAACGTAAAAGAGTAGTGTTAAAATACTGTAAAGCATCCAATTCTGTATTAACCAAATATTGTGAAAGAACTCAAAACATACATTATATTTGTCACACCAGAGGAATTTATACCTATATCACATAACCTTGCAACTGGAATTAAGACTACATCTCATAAGTTTAGTTTCCAAATCCTCAAGTTATGTACACAACATGAAATACATCAAAACATTAACATAATATAACAGTGAAACTATATCTAATGGGATGTCATAATACACACTACTCTTACATACAGTACAATACTGTATGATGCACAAAACCAAATCTAGAAGAATACAAGTTTGTACTGTTACAAGAAGTGGATAAAGTGTGAATAGTAGAAGCAACAGACAAGACATGCGCCATACTCCAGGCATGCAGCTACACTTACGGTTACCTTCAGCGATAAGTCTGGATTAGATGGAGTAGCAGTGGTGGTAAGAGAGGAGGGATGCTTTGGCAAGGATTGTTCCACTGAATCTACCATTGTGTCCAAAGCATCTGGCTCTGACGTGGTGGGGGTTGAGGATCCCGTAGAGGACCCCTTTCCCTATGGGGGGTTACACCGGTATATTGACGGGAGAGGTGGAGTTAGGTGCTATTGTGTATGTACTGTACTTCCTTGCCCATTTACCTTCTTCACATGAACATCAAACATAATGGGCAGGAATTCTATGGGCTATTTTTTTTCTTTTAAATTTTAAACTATTGGTTAAGAGAGGTATTATGGTATGTAAAAAAAAATAATAAATGTTTTGGTTAAATAATGAACGTATAAATTGGTTTGTTGCTAGTAACCCAAATTAGTAAATATAAAACCAATATTTAATAACAACAGCCAACAACTTAAGGCATAAGGATATGTGAATCTCTGAAGACGAAAAAGTAAAAGAATATAAACATGAAACAAAAAAGAAATAATAATAAGGAAAATAAACAAATAAAAAAGGCAGAAACAATTTGAGGAAAACAAATATGGAAAATAATAGTAAAGGAAGCTAGAGGAGGAGGACAAAATAAACAAGAAACCATCTCCTTCCTAGCACATATAGTAAGTAGGTATTGTCTCTTCTACCTCAGTACAAATTTGAATTTTTGTCTATTGTGTAATGATCGCATTACTTTTGGCAAACTAAAAAATTATTTTTTTAGTAGTCGGGTAAAATTGAATCAATGATGCCATGACAATTCACAAACGACTAAAATACATCATGAATATGCAACATCCTTTGTCTTCTAAATGCAAAGGTGGGAGTACAAAAACATGAACCAAACCCTGATGATCCCCAACAAGACAGGTCAATGATGTTTGTTGTGGTCTGTCTACTGCAATATTTCTTTGTGCAAGTTAAGGGTAAGAGGAAGATTGTGCTGGGGTATTTCTACTTGCTTCAACACTTTTCTGTAAATTTTTGCATCTATCTTGCACAACTCACATATCACTTGTCCCTTTTCTCTGAGGATTTTAACCATTAACCTTACTGTGTCATGGAGACTATAACTTGATGTTCTACACTTTACCTATTTTGGTATATTCCCATGAGAAGTCTTTATGAAAATATGTTTGACAGCTGCAAAGTCGTAAGCGGCTAGAAGAAGTTTAGGTAGCTGTTGTCTTAACTGTGAGAGAAAGAAAGAACTTTCTCTCTGCAGCCAGCATGAGAAATGTGTTCTTACAGTACTGTTATCGCCGCCCTCGTACGCCACGACCTCTGACTCCCATGTGGCCGCGTGACCTGTGACCTTGCCAGATGTTTGTAAACAGCACAGCCATAGAACAAGCATTTCATTGTATGACCATAGATAGGGGCTCGGGATGCCTCTGGCACACAGTATCGTCCAACCCCATCGAGTGTACGCACACTAGCTATAACTAGGAGTTACTTGGAACAATATGAGGAGTTAAGTGGAGCTATAAGCCAGCACAGGTGAGTGAAACAACACAGTGAATGTTTATATTATGGTGTAATGTTGTGAACTACATACGTGCATAGTGTAAGGCAACCATACAGAATAGTGTATTTACTAACTGATGTATAATGTATACATGTAATGGAATGTAATCAGTAGTTAACGAGTGTCTCACTTCTCCAGGTTTTGACCATATCAATCAATAAACGTTGAGTGAGTCCTCGTTGTGGGTTAAAGAGATAACGTATGTAGACTTGAACAAGCTGATAAGACAATGGTAAGATACATGTGTAATGTGATGTTGAGAGGTAGGAAACCCTGCTCAGAGCAAAGTGGGCTGCAGTGTATTGGGAATATTGGTGAGTTTTTGTGTATAAGTAGGCTGCAATGGTTTGACCATCTGAAGGGAATGGAGGGGACAAATGGGGTTAGAGATGCATGAATTTGAATATGGAGGGGAGATTTTTGGGTTGACCAAGGTTGTGAGTAATGGCCACATAAATTTGAAATTTACGAGATAGGCCATATGAGACCATGCTTCTTTAGGAGCTGCCATCAGGTACAGTAATTACAGCTAGCCCAAACATGCATGGAAACTGGTCATAAAGCAGTAAAATTCCTTGTTAAATGACCCTCCCTCATGTCACTATATATGTGTACAGGTATCAAAGTAGTGTACCATTTACATCTTTCATGCATTTTCAGCTTATTGCTGCTGCTGTGTTTTTTTTATAATCCATGAATTATTGTTTCTGTACTATGACTCCATTGCCAAATAAATGAGTTAAAATGGAAACAATGAGCCTAAATATGAAAATATACGGACGGCTCCGTTCAATACTGTATACTGTACAGTAGGTAGAACGTCTGATATAACATGAGATAACATAAGATACGTTCCAAGAGAAGTCACTTTAAACCGAATTCGCACTAAATCGAAGAGTTGTTTCAATGGAATAATTTAGTTTGGTACTTGAGAGAAACAAATAACACTAAAAAGACTGAGATGCACCTCAGCCCATCTCTTAGAATAAACAAACATTGTTTTTTGTAGTATTATGTTAAAACAAACACTCAATATATCAACATGGCTAAAATTAAGGGATGCGAAATGGTCTGTTTACTGGCTGGGAAGATGGGTGGGGGGGGGAGGAGGGAATTAAGGTGATATGCTTGACAGTTGATGCCAAGATCTAGTGCTTATTTATCTAAGTTTTTCTCTAATAAAATGTCACAAAACTGACATGGAAGAATATAATTAACATTGCTGGAATTCTTATAAAATAGTGATTAATTTGAATATAAACATGCTATAGCTCGCATTAGACATACAAATTTTAGTTCTAATTTAAGAATTTTAGTACAAAGAGCAAAAATTTTTATCTCTTGTGCAAAATATATGACGTTTATATTCAAATTATTCACTGTCTTGCAAGGATTCCAGCAATACAAATTATATTCTCCTAAATTTTGTCTGTGACATTATATAAGATAAAAACTTTAAGCCTAAGACACCAAACCCTGGCTGGGAAGATAAGGGGGAGGGGAGGGGAGGGGAGGGAAGTGACATGTTTGACAGTTGGCGCCGAAGGTCTAGTGAAGTATTTATGTGTTTATTTATGTCCTTTAGCTTGAGTTTATGTTTTTTGCTTATAAAAAGTAACAGAAGTGACTGGGGAGAATATAATTTACATTGCTGGAATTCTTATAAGATAGTGATTAATTTGAATATAAACATGCTATAGTTTGCATTTGTAAAAATTTGTAGTAATCATTTAGTACATTATTTTGAGTACATGTACAGTACAGCTTTGCCCTTAGGACAGTGTAGCATGCCCAGAGAAACATTAGACACAAAATTTTAAATATGATGCACCAGATTGACTCGAGCAAAATAGGAAAGATTCGCTTTAAATTAAAACATTGTCCTTAATTGTGGGTGTCGCTTTAAATCAATAATCTTAAATTGAATCACTTCAAATCGACGTTCTACTGTATTAATGTTGCCAGAGAAAAGCATAAGTGAAGATACGGTACATCATTCATCTAGTTCCTGCCAATCATACAGACTTTAGGGTGGTGGGGAGTGTTTTAAGTGGTTACTCAAATATTCATACAGTATTTCTTTTCAACACAAAGTAATGTGACCAACCATCATACATTTTATCTACAAGGCAGATAAAAGACAATACCTACAACTGAAAGTTGTGTTAGAGCTAGCAATGGTTTCACTGGATATAAATAGCCTTAAAAAAAAAGACAAACAGTTTCAATCTAAACAAACTTAAAAGTGTGGCGCACGCACGCGCACACACCATGTACCAAACTTCATAATACTACATCACACATTCTTTCATTGATAATTCCAATTATTGTATATACACACATACACACACACACACACTCCTGCATTCTGTTCCACCTTAGTATTGGCCTTTTTGATGTCTCCTACCGACCTTCTTTACTCTTGCTATCTTTCATATACAGTACAGGTGTCCCTCATTTAACGATGGGGTTACATTCTTGAATAATCTAACATTAAGCTAAACTATTGCTAAACGAGGGATAACCCCAAAGTACGGAGGGCCAACAACAGGTTCAAATGACGGGGTGGTAAACACGGAGTACGAATACAGTACAGTGAGTTCTGCTATAACGCGTGTTTTGACAACGCGAATTGGCTCTAACGCGATTTATGAATAGAGGAACAATATTTGTATAACGCGAACGCTTGTTTGCTGTAACGCGATTTTTGCTTACTATTTCTCCAATTTTGTGGTATTAACTGTGAATATGGTAAAGAAGAATATCTCCAAGAAGCGTTCTGGTGATCGCATTCCCGGTGATGATCGTAAAAGAAAGGCTATAACACTTGAAGAGAAGCTCGATGTTATCAACCTCAAAATCACCCTTCTCCCTCATCAAGTTATATTCATATTTTTTCACGGTAAAGTGTTACATTTACTGTATGATTTGATTATTAGATATGAATGTAACATTTATTTAGACTGTGCCATCCTTTGTGTTAGGCTAACTACTAAAAATTTTTTTATTTCGAGTAGTAATCTGCACCTAACCCTATTTTCTCCATAAGCCGTTATTTCTATTACGCGAATTTCTATAACACGACGGTTTACAAGAACACAACTATCGCGTTACAGCAGAACTGACTGTACTGCACTTCCTAATAATAATAAACAAGTTTATTATAAATGGTTTCTTAGCTAAACAATAGATTTATTAATACCAAACTTCCATATAAACAATGTGGTACTGAGTTAAACGATTTAGTAAGCAAAACAGGAGCCTAATTCGAACAAATTTCCAATTGCATACGTCAAAAATTAACAAACATTGCTATGATAAACAATAAAATTGATACACAGTATACCATAAAATACAATAGCACATCTCTGGGTGATAGAACACAGTTCACCCAGGGAGTCACCCAGCTGATTCAGATACATGTGGCTGCCGCCGCACCGCACTGTGTGTATGTCATGAAGCCACATTGGGAGAGGGAGTCGGGGAGCACGGCTGGGCTCGCGATGCAGTTACAGCCAACTGCCTCCACAAATACATTCACTTCACACACATGCACTCCCATGCTCTTCACTTTCCTTATTGTATAGTTTTATATTACTGTATATTTCCTTTATTTCCAAACCACAGTACTGTATTGTAATGATCTTTCCACAACTTTTATAGTTTCATTACATTTAACAATGGCAGTATGCCATCTCACAGGCCACCTAATCCCCAGTTTTTTCCACCTCCCAGTGAGTCAAGCTATCACTAAACCAAATTTTGACCTAACAATAAGTGAGAAAGGGTGTAAAATTATGTTATCGCTAAACTGAACTTACGTTACGTGACATTAGCACTAAACGAGGGATACCTGTACAGCATATTACTTTCACACATTGTCTCTACATATATTTTCTTTTCATTTCTATAACATCTTAGTGATCCATTATTTACTTTATCAATTGCTATCTCTACTATAATGCAATTCCTTATCCCCTTCACTTCGGGAATGCCACTTTTAATATTTTATTCAGTACAGAGAGGTCCCTGTGTACAAGGGATTAACTATTTTCCAGTATTCAAAACTTGATGATCTATCGTACTGTTATGACAAAGTGGTTAGCAACAAGAAGTCATCAATACTTGTTGCATTTGGTGACCCATTGGTCTCGTCAGGGCTCTGGTAATATGCCTTTTTTCAGCATTTTTAAATTTCTTTATCTAAATATCAGACATATTCTTCTTCAATAAATTGTTCTTGCCAACCTCACACATTTCCACTGAAACTACTACTTCTAATATGGAAATAAGATGGTTTCTGTACTACTGTCTACAAGTCTGATGGTTTTAGCTCAGAAAGTACACTAATGACCCTGTTCTAACCATCTTTTCTATAGAAAAAATCAAACGTGCTAAGATTTCCAATACATATGAGATTAGTTACCTAATACAGTACTAGAAGATAACATACTACACTGTATAATGATGAACTACATGTAAAAACTACAAATTTCTAAGAATTTATTCAGAATATTGTACTAAAATAAAACTACTTTACTAAACTAAATTATCCAGATCAAATTTACATTGTAAAGATAAATATGAGGTTTCTATAATCTGTTTTCCAAATAACAACAAAACAATTACAGTACAAAGATATTCTGATGTAATGAATAATAAAGATACTGGACAAGTTGGTTTAACTAAAACTTGGTACTGTACGGGTTCTGGGAAAAAAAATTAATTTTTCCCTTGGGCTAATATCTAGCACAAACTAATCAGTACATTGTATGATACTGAAAATGTTTAATCCCCAAAAATGGAACATTTATAATAGAGAAGACATTCCTATTCATGGTCACACTCACCCCTTTCACAACAGCTTGCATGAATGCTTCCTTGCCTAGCTTTTGCCGTTGTTTATTCATTGCCTGTTCCATTTTTCTCTTCTCTGCCTCTATTCTCCGACGTTTCTCCTCTAATTTTAGTCTAACGTTGTGGAGTTCTGAGGCCATGACTTGTGGTTCCATGTTTTCATCTAAGATAAAGAGAAAAGAAAATATTTAGAAAAATTAAAGAATAGTCAATGAAAGATAAAATGTACGGTACAATGCAAGATTTTCACCATACACTGTAGTCTGCTATCCACCTGTATGTAGTTTGACTTTTTTTAAAACGTGCACATATTCACCAGTATTTTATAATTTCTTTTGTTCATGGCACATCATGCTCTCCAAAAACTTCATTCACTTCTGTCATCAACTACAGTATTTAAATCTCTCATTATTATCACTCCCACCTTAAAAAAAAAAACTTTCATTGCTATTATTCAGGTGTTTGAAAAAAAAATCCTTGTTCTTCCTCTTTTTCACTTCCCAGGGTACTCACAAGCTTAATCAAAAGAAGAAAATTTTATCCTACAGATCACTCCACTGGCTCTAAATTCATGTCCAAATATTTCATATTCTGTTGTAGTGGATACTCTCCCCTACAACTGTCGCTGACCAGCCGATCCCGCGGCGAGTTTCTCAGCGAAGTCTAGCTGTCTATCTGATCGGTGGTCGGCCAGCAGTGACATTCACTTCCGGTGGACTCGTGTATATGAACACCCAGCCTCGCAGTGAAGACCATTCTACTCAGCAACGTGCAACTAATGAGTGCAACAGGATTCTCATTTATTATGAGATCAGTACAAATTAACTGAACCTAGTATAGAGGTCGAGTCATGAATGTGAACAAAATTTAGAAAGGGTGTATTGATACATATTTCCTCTTACTTAAAAGCAATAACAACGAAACTAATGTTGTTACAACCAAAAATAAGACAATGGAGTGAGTTGGAAACCTTCATAAATTATAATCAAACATTTTTCAGAATTTTTGCAGAAGTCTAAATTTTTAGAAGTAGTGTGCCAGACTGCCTAACTCATTATTCATCGACTCTTTTGGAAAACATTACCAGGATATTAAGTTATTTAATCCACATGAAAATTCCCCTTAACAAATTTGACACAGAATGGTTAACTTAATTTAATACAAAAAATCTTAACTTACTTAATGTTAAAAAATCAGGTTAACTGGAAAAAATTAAAATTAACTAAACTAATAAAATTTGAAATTTATTGCTCCATGCCTGATATCTAATGCGGTTTTCAAATGTCAATTGTATGTAATATTTTACTGTTTATGTAAATACATAGAGTACACCAGCAGGTATATTACAATCCACTACAGGCACCACCATTGTCAACGTCTCGCATTCACAGCTGAACAAAATGCAGCACACTCACGATTCCAAGTCAACTGTGATAGTCTGTGACCATGACGAGTAGTGTTACCACACTTCAGTGCCACTGATTTCTATGAGTTCACTATAATCAAATAAGACAACTACTGAAAGTAGACTTACAAAAAAGTTACACTATACATTTTCAAATGCATTCCAGTCATTTTTCTAAAGCCAACTAATTACCTACAAAAAAAAAAAAAGGCATCATCCTACATGAATGGATCAATCATGGATGCAGCTTCCTGTTGCACATTGAACTTGGCTGATCCCTTTATCATAATGTAAATACCTGTACCATGCAATTTATAATCATAAGTACTGCACTGTATCTTTATTTAATTAATTGGTAACCCAGAACTAAAATAAAACCATAAAAATTCTAAAACATTAAGTTCCCCGAGTGTAAAAAGCAGCACTTCACTGTATTCTTAACCCTCTTATTAACCAATGATTCAGGTGGTCACTAAGAGCCTGACAGTTCCCAGACCCCCTCCCACAGGCTTATATTAGCCATAGCTACAAACCCTCACATTGTGTACAGCCAACAAATGTTTATAAAAAACTTCTTGTTCTTGATCCTGCAGCTTTATTAAACCAGAGTCCAAACCTAATTTTGGATATTGCAGCCAGTACCATCACCCAGAAAGTGGTTGAGAATTTGGTTGATGCAACGAGAAACTTGTGTCATTGGCCGGTAAGAGGATGAGATTTGTCCAACTGTTGATAACAAGAAAGGGTTGTGTGTGGGAGCAAGAGTTTGAGCAAGTGTTCAGTACCTGCCTGTGCCACGAGTTGGTTGCCATGCCACTTATTTTATAGATGTTTATATTTTTTTACTTAAAATCATAATTTTAATGAAATACTTTTTCAATCTTTCTAAAACCACTAATTTATATTATCTGCAATAGATATTAATAAAAAATCTCAGTTATAGAATGCATTGTTTGTATGCACATCCTATTGATGCATAAGCTGAACCAATCTGAACTCTGATGACAATTTTCCTGAATATATATCCATCTATCTGATGTTGTGATACTTAACGCCAATTCCAGTGCTGAGGCCTTTCATGAATACAGTACAGTTATTTGCGTTTAGGAACTATCTGGAGTTATTAACTTAGCCTTCATTGCAACACCGCTTACATCACCCATAAACAAGTAATACCCAGATCCGAATTACTCTATGTATAAAACTAACACAATACACTAACCTTGATGTAATATATCTGTACAGTTATGTTACCAACACCGTAACACTCCCTCAGGTTATACACCAACTCACGCTGTTAATTTCTGCAGAACTTAAACTCTCTACATAATGGTAAGAACAACATGCCTTCTCTTAGCACCACTAGATTCAGCACTACCATGTGGATGCTCATTGAACATCCTTTTAAAGGCAAAACCACAAAAATTACATAAATATAAAAGAAAAACAGAGAACAAAACTTCCTCAAATTCAAAATTCTAGAACAATGATGAAAGTGGAACTATGGTGCAATAGCAGCATACAGAAAACAGCAATGATCTCTGGAAACTCTCACTTAGTTCTCGCAGAAATTGTGAATATGCAAACATTCAAACTTTAGATAATTTCAACGTGGGATATTTGAACAGAGATCTTCCACTAGGGTATATACACAGGTTTACCTTTACACAAAGTGGATTAGAATAAACAGGTTCACTTTTTATCAGCCAAATTTCCTTTATTCTTGTCTAAGCTTTAAATATACTTGGTTGGCCACTGCTGTGAACTCTACCCTCCGTACCTAACTTCTTCCCACTTAACACACTTATGCAACTCAATGGACTGAAAAGCACACCATATGGTTAATCAACAGTTTCAATGAATAATAAGTAAAGTAAAATACATTTGGGGATTTAGTGTAGTCTAAGAAACTACATTTGTATATCTTCCCAAATTTTGGTGAATACATTGCAGAAAAGTTGAGCCATCTGACACATGCATTTGTGTACAGTACCTCAAAAACAGTTGGCAGGCCTGTAGAACCTTGCTAAGGTTGAGAATCCTTTATCCAAAATCCTCGGGGCCAGATGTGTTACAGATTCATTCTTTTCCCCCTATAGCCCTCTTGGTGAGTGGAAGTTCACCTTGAGGGGTTCAGGCCAAAGTTTATAGAATGCACTTTTTCTTTGTAAAGCATTTTAACTGCATATTGAGACATACAGCCTGCAACTAAATGCCTAATCTAGTAAAATGATATCATAGCCCCTATACAGTGTACCCTATACCAGGATATTAATGATACAAATCTGTGCAGCTGATTTATAACAGCAGTTACAGCAATTGTTTACAAATACAGAATGAAAAGATACTTTAAACATTAATAGGTCTAATGTTTCATTTCTTAGAGAAGCATTAAATACGGTACAGTATTCTTAATATTGTAGGTTTTAAAGAGGATAGTTGATCAGCTGATGTTAATGTATGGGCAATTTTCCTTGCTCTTACCAGACGGCAGAAGCCGCAGGGTCGAATGGAAACAAAATCCCAGGAAAAAAGTTACAAAAAGTCACAATTTTGGCTAGGAAAAAAAAAGTCAAAGGAAAAAAGTCACTTTATTTAAATACCATCAACAATTAAAGTAATAAAATAGGTTAGGTTAGGTTACGTTAGGCTAGGTTCTGCAACTTTCTTCGGTGACTTTTTTTCCTCGTGACTTTTTTTCCTGGATTTTTCACAGGATGGGCATGTGTGTCGTCAACAAAGCCCCTGAAGCCAACAGGCCCAGTGCTACGCCACTCAAACACAACACGAGTCACCTTGAGTATGAGTTATTGTAGTCCAGGAAGCAGTTGTTCAGACTCAAGAAGAATTAAAATTTATTAAAAAATGTTTTTTAATGATGGAATTAGTGTTGGAGAAACAGTGTTGTCAGAAGAATTGTTTACTTTACTCTATCCCTCACTTGTTCTTTGTTTAACATACCAATGGTGCTTATCCTCATCACATTTAGTATAAGAACATTAAATATGGCTTTAATGTTTCCTTTCTTAGAGAACCATTTAATAGTTATAATACTGTATTTCAAAAATAAGTTTTAAAAGGTTAATAAATAAACATCAAATGAAAACAATCAATCAGCTGATGGAAATACACACAGTTTCCCTACTCTCCATACAGCAGACGACAGCACAATTGATAGTCTACTAGCAGATATTTCAAATTAATTATTGTACAGTATTAATATTTAGTATTTTACTGCCTCCCACAAATTATGAAAGGCCTGTACTCCTTAATAGTGCTCAATAGACTGTATAAGGTGTTATCAGATATGGTCATTATACAATATTGTATCCTATGTAATTACAGCAGCTAATTAATGCCCAGATTTAATGGACATGTGTGCGATAAAAAAATTACAATATATAATATATCCATAAATATTAGTCTGCTTTTATTACTTCTGGTGACTAAAAAAAAAATATGTATGAACACATCTCTATTTTCTTTGCTATTGATAAAGAGTGGTGCTTTCTTTTCTTTTCTTTCATCATTACCCAAAGGGATTTCTACTGATCTTTTTTATATTTTCACCATAACAGCCCAAAAGCCCATTGCTAAAAAAAAAAACACAAATCTCAGAATAAGGTGAGCATGTCTGGCTATAAACTATTTTGACAAAGAACCAAGTTTCCCGGCCAACTTTCAATGGTTGGGTGCATTAGGCTCTGCTCAGGTCAGCTGAGTGACCAACATCAATTGTGTTTTCGAGAATATTCTTTAGTTTTCAGATTTTTTTTTGGTTTTGGGAATTTTGGATACATGATTCTCAATCTATATTTTGTCTATGTATCTGTATCTACAACTATAACAGTAAGTCCATTATTTCAAACCATCAGTCATTGAGTAACTCCAAGCTTGTTTCTTAAGACTGTACATAATGAAGCCTTATTTTGTGTTAACTGTAACAATAAAATACAGAATACAGCTAAGTAATCTGACTAGTGGTGCACCAAATAGACTAACCAGCCAGATAGTGGATATTTTAAAAATCTGGTACCTGGTCAAATAGTTAAAATTTTAATTTCTTTATGCTTGGAAAATACCAACTGTAAGATTTATATGAGTAAAATATACATAATGATTATAATAAGAGTATAAAAAGACTTATATTATCACAGGGTAAGTTATGGATGGACAGAGGGCGAGCCAAGTCCAACAGGTAACATATGTGGCTGTTGATGGAGAAGGTAATGTTAATATTATTTCTTGTAAACTAGAATGTTTCATGGACAAAAATATAACTTAGGAGAGACGAATGACCATGTAGATGAAGCTTCCTAAAACATTAGACTACTGTATTGCAAGAGTGCAGGTGTAGGCTTGCAGTTAGCCCAGCCTAATTATACACAAATTATACTGGCAACATAATTTGGACTGGACTTTCAAATTATCTAGTAAATCTGATAACTGGACAGATAGTAAAATTGGTGCACCCCTAAAGCTGGCTGCCTTCAATGAATACAGTGTAAATACAGTCGAGTGGTAAACATGTTACAAACCTTCTCCAGTAATTCTCTATCAAACAAAACTCATACAGGCTTTCCTCTTTTTATGAAATACCATAGATGCACTGCCAAATAATTTTACACCTCAAAATCATGCATAAAGAAACCAAATAAACAACAGACAACCACTACAGAACTGGAGAAACATTCATACAGGAAAAAGTTTGGCTCCTACACATAATACAACTACAGTACACTAAAAGATGCACGAAACCTTTCTATCACGTTGGGTTTTTTTAAATACCTAAACCTAGTACACTAAAGTACAGTATCTGTCAACCAAAAATCTACTTACCATAGTTATAGTCATAAAATGGATATATGGTTTAAGAGAAAAGGTTAAATAGCTAAAGTATACTAAAAAAAAAAAGTTGACAAATGTAAAATGCTGGTTCCAAGGCTAGTCTGACCTCAAAGCAACACATCACATGGCTTGTGCACTGTCCTACTCATAAACACCATGAAGATTTCATATTATTCGTTGAGGTTTGAGTGTTTATGAATAAATATATTAAAAAGGTTAAATTCCTTTCAACACATTCAATGCATCATTCACCTTTCCTAACATTTAAAATTTAATTTAAGTGGTCAAATTCAAAACATACTTATGTTGCGACTGTAGTGGTACCAAACAGTCTCTGTTAGTACGGTATGTGAGGTCATCATTCATATTTCTCTGAAAACAAATTAACTTACCTGTAACAGATTTATTATCATCAGAGTGACTTTGGGCACTCTGTTGCTTCCAAGTGGTCTGATTGGGCAAGGCAGCAAAGGTGGTCTTCTTCTCTGAACCTTTACTACTACTCCTCCTGGACGAATCATCCTTGTCTGATTGCATGTAAATAATATTAATACCTCCTGGAAGCTGTTCTTTTAATTTTGAAAGCTCAGCAAAACTAGTAGCTTTTACCATTTGCTTTTCTCTATCAAATGAAACGTCACTCTCACTTCCAGAGTCCATTACCTCCATTGAACTTTTTCTAGGGTCTAGCACTATCAATCTTTCTTTGCTCGTATATTGGGAAGGCTCACGTTTCTCACGTTCCAGAGCTTCTCTTTCTAATTTATCTACCAACCGATTATCTAACTCCTCAATGCTACCACGATGGAAGTCTAACCGCCTTTCAACGCTTCGCTCACGACTGCTCCGAGATTCAGGCCTCGCACTGCCCTCTCGAGAGTCCCGCAGATGTGACCCTTCCAAGTTCGAACTCTCCCTTCTACCAGTGTGTACAAAAGGTTCTTTATCAGGATTTCTGGAAATGTAATTTAAGTTGTCTTGGCTTCCACCAAAATTTTCTATTGTTAACTGGGAGTCCTCTGCACTAATTGAATTGCGACGAGATCTTGAACGGCCATGTGGTCTCTCTTCATAGCGCGAGGGCATACCGGCGGCTGGGAGATCAGGATGAGAGTTATTAAAGCTCCCACGCCGACTGAGCCCTCTACTCCTCTCACCTAATTCTTCTTCTTTACTGTCCATGTTATATTTTTCTTTGGTAGTAGATCTGGAGGAGTACGGCGCATCTAATTCTTGTGAGGGTCTCGGAGACACTGCGCGCATCATGTCACTGAGAGTGGCAAGTCCTCGTGATCTTTGTACAACAAAGTCACCCTCTTGGCCATCACTCATTGAGCTATGGAGTAAACAAAAAGATTAAGCAAATTTTTAGAAAAAACATTAAAATTTCTTCATGCATACAACACATACTGTATAGTATATTTTTAATGGACTCCTATACAGTATTTTCAACATGTATTCAACATCATACAGTACATATATAATGCACGACATGACAGGTAAACTTTGATAGAAACTGCAGTAAAAGCTTCAGCTTTGATGTACTATAAATGTTTTATAAAATAACTGTTAAACATTTCAAAACATATGAATCAAAATAATGATTTTCAAATAAAAATTTATATGGAAATAAACCCTCCCCCCCCAAAAAAAAGCGAATGAAAATTGTCTAGTATCCAGTGTAGAACTAATTGCCATATACTATTTGTACCACCTTACACATCTACAATGAGCTAGCCAATTATATAAAACACCTGTCTCTGCAGAGTATACACCCGAAGACCTGTCTCTGCAGCGTATACACCTAAACACCTGTCTCTGTCGAGTATACACCTAAACACCTATCTCTGCAGAGTATACACCTTAACACCTATCTCTGCAGAGTATACACCTAAACACCTGTCTCTGCAGAGTATACACCTGTCACTGAAGAGTATAGACCTAAATACCTGTCTATGAAGAGTATAGACCTACTAATCAAATTCCCTTGTAATTTTTTTTTGAAATTCCTTTCTTTTGGTTATGAGGAGTCCAGTTATGTATTAGACAGATGGGCTACTGTTGTTGTATCATCCCTATGGTGAAAAGCCTTTTATCTCTACCATATATTCGTACTGTAAAGTATTATGTAAGATAGGTAAAATATGACCTGCCTAGGTTATTGCAGGACCATCTAACCTAACCTAATCTAACCTAATTGATATTAGGTCCCTTCTGCCTTCATCTATTCTTATTGTACAGAAACAATACTTGGCAACTTCCTCCTGCACAGAACTCGGTGACACTACCACCACCCCTAACCCCTAGCTGTCCATCTCTCATCCCCCTCCTCCCTTGCACAATGTTACCAGAATAACAGAATTACCAGCTGCTTCGAGCTCATTGGTATCCCATTTGTAGGGTTCGAATTCTGTGGGTGGGTGTAGCACTCGGAAATTTTCCCAGCTGTACACGAGACCTGCTGCTATGTTCTTATATCCCTAATCTTATTACAATTTGTCAATGTAGGGATAGATTCTTGCAGATGAGGACAAATTAGTTTTTCAAAGATCCTGTTAATGTAATGACCAATAATATTTTTTCCAAAGCTTAGTAAAGCATGACAAATCTTACATTCACAACCAAGAAAAATTCACCAACACAAACTACTCACCTGTCCCTGCCACCATAGTCACTGTTGTAGGAGGATGGTGCATTCTCAGACTTGTCTGTTCTCTGCTCCACCCTTGATCTAATGTCCGTCATGTCATTTAAATTCATAGAGTGTGACCGCCGTACACTGGGGGCTCCAGCAGTTTTCATTCCTGTTATCAGGAAGAAATGTTATACTATGTGACATCATGAACCACTGCTGTCATGTACAAGCTAGTGGGAAAAACATACTGTATTCATTTATGTGATCAAATCAATGAATGCTGCTTTTTTTACATGAAATGTTTCAATGTGTTATGTATCAAAAATTACTAGGCTGAACCTTATTCTGTTGCAGTGTGTGTTAATTCCTAAAATACATATACTAAACTTAAAGTGTGTATTAAGATGCAGACAAAAACACACACACACAAGGAAAACACATGCATATGCATGGCATGTGCATGCAGGCACACACTCACACACTCTCTCTCTCTCTCTCTCCAGGACAACACTTAAATCTATAAGGGTAAAACTCTAAACATAAAAAGGTAAGTGTTTTCTACCCATTCGGGTAACCCCTCCTCATGTGCATGTCTGGACAGCTTTCATATAATCAATACTTGGTGATTGTGGCCTTGTAGCTTATGTAATAGTTACCAACTCCACCAACCAGTCAGGCCGGCCCATCACAAAAGAGGCATCAACATATCAAATCTCCAACAAATATTAATCTCTGATTTCATAAATGGCTGCTGGCAATACCAAGTATTGATAATGAAATAAGCTTTCATGCATAAACAAAATTATTCTTATACTACACCTATAATACCTTGGTGGAGCAAAGCAATGTCTATGCATGTACAACTCACCAGAAACATTCCTCGAATACTACATCTAAACATGGGCAATTTAAAACTTAAAATTGCATGTGATGATCAGCACAATAAAACTACGAGAACACAACAAAGAAAAAAATTCTCAAAATCAAGGCGTAATCAATTTTGCAAAATTAATTAAATAACTTAAGTTTACAAAATTTATGAAATAATCTTCAAACTTCATAAACAAGCCGCAACACATGCATTTCGAAATACATAAATAATAATATTAAAAAAACCAGCAGCCATTTATATGAAAACCAAAGACTTTTTTAAAATGAAACAGAGTACATGTACTTGTGAAATGCTACCGGCCCCCCAATAAGCACAACATAACTGAGTGCCACAAGGGTGCCAAGTTCATGATAAACACTTTACCATAGTCCTGTAAATGGGCTGGGTGACTGGCCCGTGCCCTTACACGTTCATGTGACAGGCCATGACTGGGTGGAAGAGGGTAGTGGGGGCCGTCTCTAACGGGTATGTTGTAGCCGAGGCCCTGCGGGTACCCCCTGCCATGGTTCGTCCCAACGGCAGGGGTCAGCTCCTGCCGGGTGGGCTGGCAGGTGTGGGCTGAGGCCAGATAGTACGAGTACTGATCACCGAAGGTCTGTGACTGGTATTGTCTCCAGCAGTATATGCAGTCGCGGTCTGTCACCTCATGATTGCAAGACCACCACCATTGAGGGTATATAGACCCCCAGTTGAACCCCCCGCATGCCCCCTCTTCATCTCCTGTAGCCCACACACGGTCAAGAGGCAAATTGTTAGTTTAACAACACACACTACCTATTAACAAGCTCATTACTCCAGTAAATATTACTCAAGTTAATAAAAAGGTTGATATATTTCTGCACTATCAATCAAGTAGATTAGTTCCACTTAACACAACTGATAAAGCTGGCCTGTGACAAGAAACGCATAATATAAAGCACCATGACAAGTTAGTGAGTAACAAAGTTAGTTTGACACCAAAAGTGACGGACAGTGCAGCAAGGGATGAAGCTATTATGTACAGAGAACAAACTCTCTCAACATACCATTAGGAGCAAAAGCAGCATAAGAAATGCAGGTTCAGTATAAGGTAAGTTAGTAACCCCCGACCACACATATGTGCACATACATTTAATGTTTTTGCTACATTTGTTGAGTAATATGTTACTCATACTATAACTTAATAGTTAAATATCCTTCTTTGAACCCAATACCATCCTCCCATTCTTAGGAACTCTTGTATATACAAATATGCCCCACTCTCCGAAAATGGTACATACCGTACTGTATGTAATGCTTAAAACATGAAAAGTTACATATTCATACAATCTAATAATGCAGTTTATTTTAGCGATAATCCATCAGTATTCTAGAAACATGCAATAAGTTTAGTACTGGTAACAAAAACTGTTAGTATTACTGTATTATTACCAAGCAAATTGACAAAAAGAACAAGTCCCGTGCTATCTGAAACACTCAAACTGTCGTAGATGTTAAAATTGATGAGGATCTCCAGCAAACATCAATTAAATGGGACTGTGATTACCCTCATGGACGGAGACTCGATCCCTGCGTAGCCGGTCACGCTCCGTCAGGGATTGTTGTCGTCTCAACCCGGTCCCCGTCCCTGATCCTGATCCGCTTCCCCCTGAGGATGGTGATTTGACTCCTCCCCGACCTAGTGCACCATCAACAGGCACTCATCAATTATTAACTTATTACTAAAAAGTTTCATGGCTTCTTATATTTTTCTATGTGTGTAAATGTTTACAAGAGCTTTCTGGGAAAGGTGAATACTTGAAAAAACAAGATTCTCAAACTAGAAGCACAGCATCCATAGAAGCACAAAAGCAAAAGATGAAATCTTTCTAGTCTGTATACTGAAAAAGGAACATAGTACAGTACTGAAGTAGCCCACAAATCATACCAGAAGATTTTTTTTTTAACTAAAATAGCAATAGATTGAAGCTGGCAAAAAGTAGTTGCCTGACAACCAAGCATGGTGTATTAAACTCCAACTGTACAAGAAACAAAACACTTAACACCAGTAACCTCAAATGGCAAAGAGCAGTAACTCGTATACCGTAAGTTGCGCCGTATAAGTCGACCTTAAGATTTTTTGTTCTAAATTCAAGTTTAGGCCTATACTCACCATATAAGTCGACCCCCCAAGGCCCAAACATAGGCTAGGCTAAAACTGAAATGTGGATATAGCCTATGGCAAAAGTGTGTAATAAGGCCACTCCACTTTCATCAAGACACTTACCATAATACCTTTCAATATTTGATATATATATTATATAGTTCATACAAAAAGGGAAGTGGGCAACAGGATCTACGTACGACAGAAATCAACCGTTAAAAATCTTCCGTAAGTTATCTTCATAAGAACTCTGGTAAACACCAAGCCAAAATCAGCACCTCCAATAAAATATTAATTGTTTACACAGCATACCAGTAAAGCACCTTGATAGTACCGATACATATGGTATGATAGTAGAACATTATGGTACACCTGGCTTACGATCCGCCATTTGCATCAGATGGTGTAAACAAACTGCTGGGTAGTACCAGGTAGTTGTCTGGCTAGCCACCTGAGTTCAGTGGCATTCTGATCAATTGTTTACTGTGCATCAGCTGTTGGAAATGGCGTGTGGTGTTGTGTTCGTTTAATTATACTGGAATTTACTATTTTATTACAAGCTCTATGTTAAATAAATTTACTAAACATGAATTTCAGTAGGAAATATTAGCGGCAGGCCATGGGAGTTACGCAAGTGATGCACAGCGAGTGTTGGGCAGGCTGTTGCACTTGTTTAGCACTCTGTGGTAAAGCTTCACATTTTATACTCGGTGTATAAGTCGACCTCTGGTTTTGGAGAGATTTTTCAAACTTAAAATGTCGACTTATAAGCCGCAACTTACGGTAGTTTATACCAAGTTCATCTTGAATTAATTATTCCCAAACAGTAGGAGTTGCAATAGGCCATGCTTTTGTTTGCTGCAAATGAAATAAAAAAGCTGAAATACTCTTCATAACACACATCAAACACATAAATGGCTGGCTACACAAAGTAGAGTACAATAATTGAGAATTTTTCAATTTCAAAAAGTAAAATCAATTTCTGAAATAAAAATTTATCACTGGAAAGAAGAAATTTAATAACCATCATCATGCAAGTGAAGTCATCATACAACACAATGACTACATGTCATCATACAATACAATCACAAAAAGTAATGTACGCTGAAATACAATTTAGAAATGGTGCCTCAGAGAAACCATTTAACATCACTGCATTTTTTAACACTGTTTGTTGTACAGTACAGGTAAAATGAAAATTAATAAAACAGCTCAACACAATGTTTTAAAGTTGAAATGCTGTATGATGTATAACACATTGGGAAATATGGACAACAGGTTAAGGGAGTGAATGATGGATGGCAGAATAAAATCACAATTTAGTAAGAAATTAAAATCATCACATATGGCACAAGCGGCTAGAGATTGTTCTTGACAAAGGAAGAAAGATATGTATGAAACTGACAGCACAAAGATAAGATAGAAAGAAAGGGATCGTTAATACAAGAATTTACAACATACAGTATATGACTTCAGGAAAATTCAATGATTGAAATTTATGCAGAAAAGGGAAGGGAAAAGCAAAGGGAATGACAATGTGCAAAGGCCTACTGTGCAAGCAAACAAGTGCTACCAGTAAAGACAACAAAGTTTGCTGGCACGTGCATTTGGACATCACTCTTAACATAGTTTACACCAATGATAACAACACTGGTTTATGCCCTAAGTGATCCTTGCATTTTATGCAGGTGAGCTCAAAGTGAATATTAAATGTTAATAGTGAATATTACAACGACATAAACATGGAACTGAAAACTGATCCAAATACACAAGTTGATGAAAGAGCAAGAAAGCTTTAAAGAGAAATAAGAGACAGTGATGGTAGTCTCAAAGCAACAGGAGAAAATAAAACGTGTTTGTGACTCGGTATTCCTGCCAACTCAACGTTCTCTCTCTATATGGGTGTTCCTCTCCACCCCTGGCCCACGTATTCGCAATGGGAAGATGGAATGGAGCACATAACTATTAAAATATGAAACAATCTTGTCAGTGACAAATTATAGAATCAATATTTTTTTACAGTTAAAATGTATATGAAGCAAAAACATCCAATTTTGGCCTTTAAAGATAAGGGGATTGATGCCAAAACTTTCTTGGGTGACTGGGAATGGGGAAAATATATGATTTTAAAGAGTGAAATGAGGTAAGGCTCCAGGGAATTAATACAAGTGCTGGAAAATGGAAGTATTGCAATACAGTACTTACAGTAAATATTACTACAGTACTATACTGTATATTGTAATAGGTTTCATAGATAGATACATACAGTTTTACACAGCAGGGAGTGAACAGATGCAGTGACTGTGCAATAATTGAAAACAGGCATAGCTTATATTAGTGAATCTTTAAAGCAGAATAGTTATCACTTAATGTGCATGATTAACATTCATGTCCCTCATAGAACAGGGTTCCTTGGAGGTAAATTGAGTGCTGAACTTGAAACGATTTATAGAACAACAATAACTCTTTAAAAAGTAAATCCTCATAATGACTAAGAACATTTTAATTGAAAAATACTGCAAAGGTCATGTACACAGGAGTAAACATAACAGTACATGTAAGTGAATAAGGAACTGCTATGGAAGGTTTTAAAAGTATATGCTGGGGAGGAAATATTACTGAACACCCAGTACCAACTATTAAAAAATATATAAATAAAAAAATAAAAAAGTCTAGGCATCTCTCAGCTTAATTCCTGCAGTAGACATACTGTGACATGTGCTAAGCAAGTCGTGTCGGTCGTGGTGATACCGCCCACTTCCTCATCTCTGGAGCAACTCCGTTTTCACTATTCTACATCTTCCATATCCAAAGTTGATTACTGTATTTGCTTTTCTCTTTCAAAAGTAGCAATCATTTGCTCTTCACCACATTAACTATATATTTTTCTGGTCACAATCTTTGGTTTCTACCGAAACAATTTTTGTCTTCCATTTTTTATCTTTATCTAATGCCTTAATGCACCAAATTCTAATCAGCATCAAAAATCTTTTTTATTCACAAAACCATGCTAAGAAAAGGCAAATACAGGTAAACTGGAAAAAAAAAATCATACATGTTGTCCCTGGACATGCATAACTACCTACAAACTGAATGGAAAATGACTTAAAACAGTAATTTCAGAGTATTTTCACACTAATTTGAAATTATTGTACTGTATTCCAGTTTAGTCCAGGGTATACTGTAACATCACCTACCATATTACAGCACAAACATTAACTTATTGATTTTATATCGAGTTCAAAGATAAGCAAATGAACAGTGGTAGAACACTTAACAGAAACCAACAGTAATGTGCTTAACATCATATACCGGTATGTTTTTTTCTTTTTCTGGTGGAAATGGACACAAGTCAACTAATTCTGGATGAACTTTAAATATTTCCACTGAAAAGAATATGTGCCCGCCAAGAAGCTAAATACAAACTTAAAATATTCACCCAATTTTGACCAATAAATAAGCACATAAGTGCCTAAACACTATGGGACCTTACAGGCAGGAACATAAATATATGAACAGGTTCACAAGTCCTAAATATATCATGTACAGTATACCTGTACCAATAGTCTCTCTCTCATGTACCATTGAGGCTGCACAAAGATGCAGATGAATTTTACAAATTAAAGGGTTACATTCCAGACCCTCTCCCCATACTAAAATATTTGCACTTCTCTCTAACAAACAACTACTGTATAAAATGATACACAACACCCATATGGGTTACCCATAATAAAACATTGCACACCATAAAAACATAATTTTGAATACTCCTTTTCACAGAATAACAGTACAACTTTCTTAAAACATCAAATGTACATGACCACTGCTTCCATGTATAACCCTACCACCCAGTCCACCACTGCCGTGTATGCCTTCACTAACCGGCCCACCACTGCCATGCATGCTTCCCTCACCAAACCCACCACCCAGTCCACCCAACACACCAAAGAAATAGCTGTCTGTCCACAATCACTGTCACCACCAACATAAAAGACAGACTTTGTAGATATATCTAAATGAAACAACACACATCCTCAACATAACTAAAGCTGCCTCCCGAAAGTTGGGAATGCTGTACAGATGCCGTAGTTACTTCACTTCTGAGCAGTTGCTTCAAGTATAGTATAAGGGATTCATTCGTCTTAAGTTGGAGTACTGCTCTCATATCTGGGGTGGCTCTTCTGTCCAACTGTTTGATAGGGTGGAATCAAAGGCATTTTGTCTTATTAACTCTCCTCCTTTAGTTGACTATCTTTTTTCCCCTTCTCTTCGCCGCAATGTTGCTTCACTCTCTCTCTTTTACAGGTACTTTAACAGGCAAATGTTCGGTGGATTTGGCATCCTCTGTACCGCCGGCAAGGCCATGGGCTCGTACCACATGTCTTGTCCGCAGTGCCAACCATTTCTCTGTGGATGTCGGTCACACTAGAATAACCCGTTATATTACATCCTTCTTTCCTCACACAGACAAAATGTGGAATGCTCTGCCTCCTTCTGTGTTTCCACACTCATACAATGTCTCACTTTAAAATGATGGTTTTCCAGCATCTTCGTGGTGTAGATTAATATAACCTCTTCCTTTTCTATTTTTAATTTCTTTGTATTCTTATTTTTTTGCCCCCTAGGCCCTGTATGTGGGCCGATGACCTGTGCCCGGGTGGGTTGATCCCCGAAAAAAAAGGAGAATTATTTGTATGTCTTAACTTGGGCTCCAGTTTTATTACTGTACAGTATTGCTTTTCATATTAATGGCATCTAGTTATAAATGGTCTCGCGGTGACCACAAGATAGGTAGCTGTTGTGGCGACGCAGTAGCTAGTTGTGTGAGGCAGCCTTATGTTTGCTGTGTATGGCGGCCAAATGGTTGCTAGCTTTGTCTGACAGCTAGATGGTAGTAGCTAGCATTATCTTGTGCTGAGTTGAGTTCCTGTGTGATGTTGGGTACAACTGCCCTACAGACGAGGTTGTAGTGGTCATGGTGAGGATGCATGGTGGTGGTGTGTGGGAAGGGAGGGTGTGAAGTGTGTGGGGGATATAATATTGTGTGTGATCGTGTGGCATCATGTAACCACAAACACCATCAACAAGCTTAAATTATATAAGTTAAGATAATGTATGGTGTACTTTTTTTTGTAATAACCATATTTTCTAAATTCTTAATTATTAATTCCAATCTAATATTCAAGAAGAATTTTATACAGGGTACTGCTAGTAAGACCATAGCCTCAATTTTTTTCACACATATAATCAATTTAAAAAACAATGGATTGTTACTGAAGACATTCTTGATCTCACTCCGTACTATTTGTTCATTCATACATGCCATAAAGCTCACCGCTTAAATATTGTGTAAAGCATTCACCCTCTCTGGCTCTTTCTAACTTCATTGTCATCATTTTTATTGCAAGAATGTTCATCTAACACCGCCATAATATCAGTTACTGTAAAAGACATGAAGATCATCTTTATATAAGGAGAACAATAATTTTATTAGGAATAATTGCATGGCTGGATTGAGTGAAGTCATGTACAGCACAACTCACTAGGGCTATTTTTCCTTGATTTCTTTTTACCTTTGACTCTGGGAATGATTAAGAAAAGTTAAGACGTCTAAAGGCCAGAGAAATAAGTACAGTATACCTGTACAGTAATTCCAAAATAAGAGGAAAAGCAGTGTGTGTGTGTGTGTGTCCAGAGGGCCCCCTGTTGCAGCACACACAGTTATAATGTAGTTCTCTATCCATATACTTCTCAGCAGACCTAATTACTTTCTTTTCCTCAGCTACTCTGTGGTTTAATTCGTCACTCACAATTTGGTTTGAGGTCATGTCCTCCATTCATCCTAGTATGTATTACCCCCTGCTGACTCTCTCTCCTTCTTTTCATCACTTTACTTTTGGTTGACATTCACAACCAACTGCTGATTTATCAGACACACCTCTGACAACATACCTGAAGTTAGTTTTCTGCACTCTGTATGACGATGATAATTTTTCTTACGAAATTCTATAAAAATAACCACAGACAAAAGTTAAACTCTGGAGATTTTGACTTCTGACCTGCAATGGTCACATCAACCTTCAATATCAGGTGCCCTGCACAATGCTTAGTGATAATGCATGCTCATGTAAACATTTATCATAATATTTGCATCAATACAGTACAGAATAAGAATTATTATCCAGACAAAGTTTAAACTTTTCACCATTCAATAACCTTGAACTGACACACACATTTGAATTTGGCATTCAGCACTTCGTCAAGTATTGTTGCATATTCACATAATGTTTCACTAAAATATCTGTACAGATAGAAAAATCACACTGAACAAAGTTTTGGCCTTTGACTATCACATGACCCTAACCTTTAATGGGGATCTGCATTAAATAGAAAGAACCTGGCCAAGTGATACCATAATTGGGATGTCTTACTGAACTATTTGTTGTACTCTGACCCGAGTTTGCAAATTGGATCTTCAACTATGACACTGATGTTTATTGAACAGTAACACCCAGACACTATGAGCATCCATAAATGATGATGAGGTTGTCTTAAGTCTGGCATCAAAATGATATAAACTATAAGACTACAGGTGCTCCTCTACTTATGAACGAGTTATGTTCCTGAGGCTTGTTTGCAAGTCCAATTGTTTGTAAGTCCAACTTTACTCATGTAGATATCAAACATTGTAAAAAATGAAAAGATTATGGATATTTAGTACAGTTATAACCTTTAATACAGCTTTAAAACCTGGCTCACTCTTCTCCTCTTAGGTAATGTTTGTTCTATCTGGAATTTTCTTCAAAATAATTCAGTCTCATCCACATTAAACACCTGTTCTGGCAAGTAACACCCCTTCAGTGATGATGTTTGTATCTCTGAAAGTTTGTAAGTTGAACATTCTTAAGTAGAGGAGCACCTGTAGTTATATAAGTAAACTCTTTGTGAGAGAGAGATTTTGATCACACTATATGTCCCATTCAGCAAGTGCATAAACATATATGAATACAGTACTGTACTGTAAATATACTGTACAGTAAAACTACAGAATGTTGGCACATGGCATTGTAGGTGCTCACTGGTGTTTTGGATCTATAGTTCCACATCCTTCTTTTAGACACAAAAGTTATGCTGATGATTCAACAAGCTTAAGTAAGGTCTGAAATAAAATCTTTTAGTCCTCATTATACCCAGAGAAATATAAATACAACCCTGCAGTTACCAAAGCTACTGTCTACTGGAACAGAAGCAGGGAGGAGACATGCAGGAGGCATTACTTGAAGGATTAGTATACCTCTTAGCGTGGAATAGGGCGATCGTTGCTGTGAATGCTGTGAATGGGAGGAAGACCGGGCGGAAGAATAGGAGGAGGAGGCGGTGGAGTGGGCCGAGGAGGGTGAGAGGCTCGCTCGAAGGTCAGGGATGACCTTCATACTCCGTTGGTACCCACTCCAACCGCTGCACCCACCACCACCTGTGCAGTATACCATAGGACCCAGGTTGTATCTTCCACATACCAAAACACTATAAGCCATAACTGTCTTCACATGTGAATGACACTTACGTAACTGATGTTGTTAGTGCTACTGGGGAACATTCTCTGATAGTACATAATGCTTCTTCAATACTACTGCATACTGAGAATCTTTACCATCAAACACCTTAACAGATCAGTACCAGAAAATAAACAATTAAGAATATTTCCATACACATATACATAATTAATGCCCTTCCATTTTAGCGAGAAAAGCAGGTGTGCAACCAGGAAGCAATTAAAACAAGTGCAAGCAAATAATGACAACAATATCTGAAGGTTCTTAAATCAAAGAAAAACTTGACTGAACAACAAAAGATTTACAGAGTCAAAGACAGAATCATTTGTTGCCACATTTTGTTAAAAGTTTTCCCAAGAGTATAGAAACATTGACATACAAAAGGAAGAATTAAGAGGAATTAACCTATCTTGATAATTTTCAGTTTGAGTCAAGTATTTCACTGTCAGCAGAGGCCAAATAACCAGAAATAGCACTAAAGCAATAATTAGGTCACAGCCGTAATACAAGCAAGGACTAGGATCCACAAGAGCTCAGTCTCTTGTATTACCGACTGATAATGGTGACATTAGCTACTATTGTCTATGGTAGGAGTAAATTGTGTTAATAAGGGCCTAAAATACAGGTTAAGTGTAAGAAGCATGCATGACCAATGCCAACAAAAGTGTCAACAATCGACGTTGATTCCTCCACCTGAATTCTTCAAAAAGAAAAAGCGACTGTTGCTCAACAACAGTTCTCGGATGATCAATTTTCTTCTATAATAAAAAATAAAAAGTAAATTAATGCTAATGTGGCATAGAACCAACTAAAACAAACCTGGGGAAGAGAGCTGGATAAATTTTGTGGATGTCTTCTTCGTACCTGGCAGTGACACGCACGAGACAGGTTCCAGCTCTAGAAGAAAAAATAGCTCTGCTGCGAAGGCCAGCACATTCTGCTTCACTGAGCTGTGAACACAAAGATGGTTCAGTTAGCAATGTATCATCATCTAGTATCTTTCTATGTATTACTATACACAAATGACTAGTGAACTTAACACAATTTACAATGTACTGTACTAAATAATAAAAGTATACTACAGTAATTCATTGATTCAAGTGAAGTGTGCAAATAAGTCATGCCCTATTTTCCCATTCCAAAATGTTTCAATTAAATCTATAACCAAGAGTTACACAGCAACTTACTAATACATAACAAAATTTTCCTTTCACGAGAGTACTAGTAAAGAGTCTCACCTATGCATATATACAATGTCTTCTTTGGTTAGGAGACACGGGTTGTATGGGAGGCTCTCTTGGCAAAATCTAATGACCAGACCAATGTTATATAGTGAATCAGCAATGGAGGGAGGATCAGCAACTGCTATATCTCCCCATGGGAGTTCCTGGGGACAGTAGAAGGCTACGAGAGCAGCCAGACCGATGCCATCACTCAGATCGCTCAGGTCTTGGATGCGGGGAAAAACTGGCATCTCCTGGTCCTGTGTGAGGGCGGCAGTGTTCCAATAATTAGTAAGCTATGATTTAAATTGTCCATACTACATACACTGAGTACATGTTCTGCTACTAAACTTTGGTGAACTTGCTATTATATAACATTACTATACTGTAACTTTAGTATTTCACAATAAATAAAATATTCTATTAATTAGAAGTTAGCAAAAATCTGGTATAAAGGGTCAAAGATTTTTAAACACCAGTAATGAACTCTAAATGTTATACCCACAATACTATACTCCAGAAACAGGCACACCATTCAAAAACATCTTTTCTACATTCTAGTCATTACATCATGCTGTACTCTACATTTTATCATTGGTGCTATCTAGCTATTTTTTATTTATACTGCAGTCTCACTGGAGGTGGGCCTCCACTTAGAGGTGGTGGTCACCTGTGGCATCTTCCTATTTAAACAAAACTTTCTTCTATATCCACTACCATAAAATTATAAATTTTAATTTAATAATTACTTAGCTACACATGAGAAGTCCTTTGATAACCTTATTTCCACTAGGTCACAGCAACTGCACTATTTTACTTTTAAATCACAGTAAAAAGAATCCACAATGATGAGCATCATCACCCGAAATATAAAAATTAGTGTGTGTGTGTATATATGTATATATATATATATATATACAGGTCGTCGTCGACTTACGACCTAGGGCGGTCGTAAGTTGATCTGGTCGTAAGTCAGCATATGTTATAATTACCTTACGTATATTATAATGTGTAATGATAATATAATCATCTTTAAGTCATATTTTATCAACATTTTTCTTTGTTCATTATTGTTACGGTCGTCAGGTTTAAGTCAAGCACTGCATACTACAGTACAATTGGTTTATTATTTACCCAAGAGGCTGGGGCCGAAACTGTCGTACCGCCGGTCGTAAAGTCGAACAGACGTAAGTTGCGTAGGTCGTACGTCGACGACTATATATATATATATATATTATATATATATATATATATATATATATATATATATATATATATATCCGATATATATTATTATATTATGTAGTGGTTTTATTGTATGGGGGGGGGGGGGCTGGGAGAGATCAAGCTAACCTGAGAATGAACCTGTTGATGTATTCGCTCTTGTAAGGCCAGCGTGACATGACTGATCCAGAGCACAAGCGCTTCCTCCTGGTCTTGTGGAGTGCGATCAGGCATTACACCACCACTGACACGCTGTAGCACCGTGACTGCTCGATCTGCTACCACCACCTCCCTGATGTACAGGGCCATCATAGCCTCTATCACAGCCAAATGAGCAGACTGAAACAAATATACAAAACTAGTTATGAAACAAGATATTTGTGACTGTGCATTCTACGATTGTACAGTACTGCATGAAAACAGTGTACAGTACTGTACTGCACTGGTACATTCTAAACAGTTACACATGACAACAATGCTAAACAGTAACCCAAGCACTAAACACATGACAATGAACCATAACACTAGCTACATTTAATACATATTGATAAATTTGGTATAGTTATCTCTAGTCTGAAAAGGAATGCATATATTCAATCATGGAAAAAATTAATTCATGTTAATAAGAATACTATACTATACAATGCCTTTTATACAAGAAATAAATGCATAATACAAAGTGTGGAGGCAAGGATTCATTTGTTTTACTGTACTGTACATTTTTTTCATGCCCAGAATATAAGGAAATGTGTGTCGAGTGTTTCTACTTGTTGTTTCAGGACTATCCTCTCACTTTCTACACATGTCTTTCCTCCATATCTTGAGGTTTGTTTCCCTTAATCCATCCCAAGCAGAATGTGGGAGAGAAAAAAGATAATTCATAGACTGATGATACAGTACACAGTAACTTGAATAAGCACAAATTGACAATGTGAATTCCAAAGTTTCACTTAACAATTTAATCTCATTTTGCTTTCTATTTCTTTAATGTGCTCTACCATCTTACAATCTTTTGAAAGGTTGCTCTACCATCTTAAAATCTTTTGAAAGGTTGCAGTTCAAGTAAGTCCTGGCCCCAACCTAACCAAACTATTAGGAGTGGAGCCCATTAGTTTAGGAAGTCATGGGTTTTGGAAATCGCTTGGAAAATATTTAAGTACACACTGCACTGAAACTCACATTTCATTCCACTAGTAAATAAATACCTTATATGGATTAATCTCCAACTGTTATCTAACTTCACACATTCTAATCTAGTACAGTAAGCATATTTTCCACATTTCAAGAAAATAAACTTATTTCACCAATGAATATTAAAATCAAAGCTATAATGGTAAGCAAGTCTATTAGACAGTGTCTGCCCTCTTAACTTACATCAAATTATATTATGTAATGCTTACACTGGAAAGACAATTAATTCCTTCATGAAACACTCAAGATTAAATGTGAAACATGTATTCTTGAAATTTGATTTGAGAATCTTGTGGCGGCCCTGGTTGTAGTTGTGCTGCCAATTCATTAATATATTTTTTTTCATTATTTAAGCAAATATACAAACATTTGGAAACTTGCCTTTGGATTGTTCAATATTTATCCTGACTGTGAGACACCCAGATATAGATCCATGAATCACAATCCCCATTACATACAGGCATACTTCACCAAGTGTTGCAAGGTAAAATTGTGAGTACGAGAGCCAGGGTAGAGAGCCAGGGTGAGGTCGATGGAACTTTGGCTGACTTTACATGTTGACAGTATATCTCTTTCCATTAGTATATTGACACTGTTACATGTGACGCAAGGAAAACATCCACTAGCCAAACAACTCTGGTAAACACTGAATTGATTTTTGTGCATATCAACTGTCAGACGACAAACCTTGGCAGAGCCATCTAACAAGCCTCCAACAAAACTTCAACCACACATCAGGGGGTCTCTTTCCTATATTTCATATACTGTACAGTATAGTCTTTGCTAATCATAGAAGAGTGGGTTTGGCAGCCAAATGGATGTAACACTCTTGACCTAAAGGTTACCAGTTCAAGTCCAGAGGTCAAATGCTGAGTGGAGTACAATACAGTACTCTACCTAAAGTCGACCCTAACTATATACAGTTGGGGAAGTAAAAAGTAGTAGTGTGCACTGTGCAGTGCTGACCAAGTTGTTTCCTTTTATAATAAGGCTTGGTCGTATGTGCAGTATCCACACTGTTCCTTATGGTCTGTTGGGTCTATGGGTTCTGCTATCATACTAATGTGTGGTGCTATCATTTATTCTTTTCATGCATCTAAAATTGTTGCACTGTACTTACATAACCCCAAAAAGAAACGGTACAATACTTTGAAATATTAATCCTAAGTCTATAGTTACAGTACACCAATATTTTTGTATTCTAAATTTAGTTACACAAAACAAAAAACTATCAAACATACTGTATCTTCTACAAGAATTAAAGAGAGAGAGAGAAAAGGCAAAACAAAAAGGAAAGTAAACAACATTGAACTGACCATTTTGATGGGAGTGACCTGGATGAGTACGGTCTCAGTAAGGGCAACATCTGTGGGCTCGGCAACATAAACCCCCTTCCTGGCCAAGGCCTGTATGATGTTCCAGTGGCTAAGGTTGTGGAAGTTTGGGTCACCGTAAATGTTGGCCAGTGCAGAGCAGTACAGGTCTGCATTGGCCAGCCGGTGCACAATGCCCGGTTTAAGGTGTTCTGCCCCCTGAAATTTTAAAAACCTATTTTACTAGTAAGCAAACATAGATCTATACAGTATACTAATGTATATGACAGTTAAACCATACTAAGAGAAACGAATTCACTTTAGGCTACAGCAGATGTGAAATATCATCTTGAACATGCAGATTTTCTTGTTCATTAACTTTAAGACAGTACAGTAATGAACTGCACTGTATTGTCAAATAACACAAGGCTGGCCCTTGGGGTAAAAAAAAAAAAGATTGAATACTAGAAGCAACTTGTTCACCCCTGTACTGTACACATTAACAAAATACTGTAGTCAAGCCTGATTTATAGCCTGCAGGTCATTCATCAAGTCACCTGTAAGTCCACCACTATCAAAAAACCCTGAGAAAACCTGACATGCCCAAGGGCCTATTTGCCTTCTAGAGTTAGATACACATTCCTCTCATATCAACATAATTGTCGATTAAATTGCTACTCCCCATGTTAAAACAGGCTTTATGAAGCAAACTTCATCCCTGATTCAAAGCTAGCTACTTAAAAGGTCACTTTGATGAACCCTGGCACCAGTTTGTTTGCTCACAGGCCACATACAAATGCTCCTTAATTGGTTTACTTTCCATGAGGGTTTGGTGTGCTTTGCACCTGTCCACGAAAATTAGTAACCAAGCTTTCTTTCAAGACTCTGTGTCTCCTCATCATGACACTCATGCTAAAACCTAGTTACACAACCACAGCTCTGATGCTGAAACAGCCAAAACATTCTCTGCCCCAGTTGTACCTTCTACTAGTTTGTGAATCCAGAGATCAGTGGTAAACTATCTATCCTGCAGGTGTTTTACAGCTGTAGTGAAATGCTCATCCTAACTACTGTATTGAAACACATGTCTTTAAAGAGCTAGATCAGAAAATTTTCCGTCTTATCTGTAATAAAGAGCTTAGTTTTCCGAGTAACAAAATATCCACAGATTGTGGAACTGGACGGTAAGTATACAGTACTTTGTCCTTACTTTTCCCCCTTACAGTCTTACAGATCACATGTAAAATTTCCCACAAACAATAAAACAAAGATGTAAAGAAAACAAACAAACACTGAATAACTGAGTACAAGAGACAAGTGATCAGTAATTAGGAACATGCTGGGCATCTTTGTACATCTTTAAAGGAAAAGAGGAAATTATGACAAAAACCTGCACAATACTTACAATTCAAATAATAATACAGTAACCGTACTTTACACACAAAGAAAAGAAAAGTGTTACACCCCCTAGCGTTATGTTCCAAAACCCACGACAAACAATTTGTGTAAAGTGACAGTGAACCTTCGAGGTTTAAGTCTGAATGGGGAACTTTACCCAAATTATTCGTCATGGGTTTCAGAATGTAAGGCACGGTAAGTATAACGCGACTCTTTTCTTTGAATGTACTTTCCTAACAAGAACAATCTACTGTACTGTACTGCATATGAAATAGAATACAATACAGTAGTACCCGATTTACGCGGTCAATTGAACCCACAGGGTACCGCAGAAAGTGAAAACCGCGTAAAGTGAACAACAGAACATATGGGATTAATTCCAATAGAGACTGGCCCGACCCCCCAAACTACACTTTTTCCAACACAATACCTATGTTGTAGTAGAGATAACATCTTAATTTTATGATGGTATGCAAACGCAATTAATATTTAAGAGAAATACAGTAGCCAGGTTAATGTCCATTCAAATAATGGACTCAACCCCCCCCCCCCCCTCTTCCCAGCTCACTGGCTCCTCCCTCTGAAACGTATAGTAATAAATAATACCTCAGACTAAAGTTAGGATAATATAATTGACATTTCTGGATTCCTTGCAGGTCAGGGAATATTTTGAATGTAAACTTCAGATATTTAGCACAAAAGATAAAATATTTGCTTTGTGTAAACCAAATTATTACATTAGATCTAAAAATTTGTATGTCTAATGCAAAATCCACATGTTTACTGTACATTCAAAATGATCATCATATTGTAAGAATTCCAGCAATGTAAATTATATTCTGGCCGGGTAATTTGTATGAATTTTATGAGCTAAATAAAAAATTATACTTTACCCGTGCATATGAGTAGATGCACCGCGTAAAATGAAATTCCGGTTCTGGCGAGGCACCGCGTAAATGTGGAATCGCGTAAAGTAAAACCGCGTAAAGCGGGGTATTACTGTACTATATAAATTGGAACAAAGGCACAGGAAGGGTTAACAATGTAAACTAATAATACATAAGAGTAAAAGCACAGGTGTGAAAATTATAGAGAACAGCATAAAGTACATTGGTGTATCTGACCTCATAGTCACGGTAGTAGGGGTCTTGAAGGTCTCCGGGCACCTTGTTCTTGTGGGCCTTCTGCACAATCCACGCCACCGACGCCCTCTGCTTCGCCTGCAAAGACAATAATAACCACAATTAACTGATGCAAGATACAGATTTATAGATATACAATTTCCAGGCCCCATACATATACCTGTACTGTGCTGTAATTTCCCTAACGGTTCAATTTATAGTAGAGGACAATTTTATGTTTTTGTTGTTGTTGTTGTTGCGAATGATAAGTTCAGACAAAAACCAGACGATATTCATCTATGACACTTTTGGCACATTTTACTCATAACCAAGATATCTGGAGTTGAAAATCAGAAAACTTAGTTGAAAAATTCTAAGCGGTAGTGAAAAATGGCGGGTTTTGATTTTGTTTAATCAGAATTTCAGACAAAAATAAGAAAATTTTCTTCTATGATACCTTTCTCGCATTTTACCCATAACCGAGATATCATGAGAGTACAGGTACTACAAAAATTCTAAGCTATTACTGTTGTACATTTGTTGCCACCAACTGGATCAAGTTATTTTCCTCTATGATGTTTCCCTCGCAAAACAACCTTGAACCGGGATATTTAATACACCAGGGTGTCCAGGGGTGGAGCCCCTGTTTAGGAAGTTTGGTAAGGTTGGGTAGGTTTTGTTGGTTGGGATAACCTAATTATTAATATGTTTGTTAATAGCACCAACTAAACCTACTGTACAGTAAAATTGATTCGGTCATCCAGCGAATTTTAGGATTTTAAGTTTTGGGATCAGTAGTTTAGACAATTCTAAATCACTTTTCTTCCATAGCATTTACATCAGAAAATTATATTTTTCTAGTCTTTTAACCGACAAAATTACCAACAATATTACTTGTTTAAAGTGGGCAGGGCTTTGAAGTAGAGGGAAAATGTGGTGTAAAAAAAACACTAAACAAACTTCTGAAAACCTGACCTTACGTTTCCTAATCTTTAAAATCTTAAAACTATAAAAAGTTTACCTTATTCAGGTTTTCGGCATTTTGTAGGTGGTTTCGGTTTTTAATGTGTGTTGGTGGTGTTTTCGGTGTTCCGATGAGGAGGGATCCATAACTCGAAAGTGATTCTTAACATTTTTACAAGTTAGGAAAATATTAGGCAAGGTTTTCAATCACACGGGAAAATATGCTTTGAAAACCTTTAATCTAGATGTATGATAGTTATTTTGTGGGTCCCTTTTTTCTGACCTGACCTGGCTAGTCACGTCACCACCCTTCTCTTAAGCTCCTCTACGTGTGTGTGTTGGTGTGGGGATTAGTGGATGTCATCATTATGACCTGACCTCATGTTTTTAAGGTCACCCTGTATATTTAAGCCTCTCTGTCCATTTAATCCAGTTGCCTCTGAAGATGTCTTGAATAAAGACGAAAGCTAAGGTACTCCGTTGTTTCCATTTTCCCGTGTGATTTTATCAATATATAAATATAAATATATATATATATATATATATATATATATATATATATATATATATTATTATTATTTTTTTTTTTTTTACCCATTTCTGGACTCTCCCTAACTACTTCTACCAACGCAGAGCAATATTTTCTCTATCCACCTCCTGGCATGTGCCACACCACAGGTATGTGTTTGCCATGCTAAGAGCAGTGCAGTATTGCATCAGCATACGCCCAAAATATTTACCAGAATAAAGATATTCACCAATCAGAGAATGTTTACATTAATGAAAATAAATCGGTTGCGGGTGTTATGATGAACTCTAGAGCACTCGTACCCAATTCATTTTGCCCATGAATCCGGGTCCTGATTCTTTGTGTTCACGATACTGGACCACCGAAATTATTATAAATACTGTATCTTAATGTGTGACTGTGCGTGTGTGTGAGCATTTTCTTGCAAGTATATGCTGACCTATGTTATTTTGTGTACACATATTAGTTTATATAAAACCTATGTTTGTATTTGAAAAAAAAATAGAAACATAATAGCCTTAGTGTGTACACAGGAACTATTAAAACATGTACACTGTACAGTATAAAGTAAATTGTAGTACCCTATACTGTACTGCCAACACTCCAGATAATTCATACGTCGCGACAAGTCTTGTGCAAGCCTTTATCAGGTGGTCAGCAACACCAGGTAGCACTCACTACCGCTCCACTCCAGGGCCCTCACGTGGTCTCCTGCACCCTATACCAAGCTACCAGCCCGCTACCCCCTCCCCCGTCTCCTCTACACCACGAGTCTCCCTTAGCAGGGAAAGTCTGGCACCTGTGGCCACCGCGAAAGTTTATCACTGAGAAATCCTGCAACCCCCCCCCCCCACCCCCTTAGCCAGACACCAGGTGCTGACCGTGCCTACCACTCACTCAAATTTCTCCCTCAACCAGAGGCGTATACAACAGGTAACCATTTGGCAATGCACCCCCCCCCCACCTTGTTTACTAAAAATAAACAAATAAGTGGATGGAAATCAAGTAATGTCCCTTTTTTCGAGTCTTGTCCCCACTCCAGAAACTTATATACGCCACTATCCTAAAGATTAAAGCTATGTTGGTTCAACAAGGAAAGGGGAAAATAAGGCAAAGTACAACAATAGCCTTCTCTAGACAATATGCAGGATATCCTGCCAGTTGTTTACCTGACTGTACAGTCTTCGGTACGGTCTAATTAAAGAGGAACTCAAACATACTGTATATTACCTTACCTTTGTGCGAATTTTTTGCCATTTAAATTTACTGATGATGGGTGACACCTAGACATCAATGAACATTGTGATCACTTTTTTTTGCCCAAGCCGTCGTTTAGGTTGGCTTGGTGATCTCGAGAGCAATTCAGCCTATACAGATTACGTCAGCATTCAAATATATATATATATATATATATATATATATATATATATATATATATATATATATATATATATATATATATATATATATATATATATATAAGCCAATGATATTAAAATTTACTTTTTCTCATTTCAGAAGTTGCTGACATTGACAAATTGTATTATGGAGTTTTCGGCAACAATCACAATCACACAGGTAGGACGTTAATTGATATACAATTACACACCTATTAAAGACGTTTCACCCACGAACTTTGAAAAACATTATATACATTTATTTATTCAATGTTATTCTATTATAAAAATATATCCTGATTACCAGTGTATGTTCGTTTACACACCGGCATTATTCCTGACTGGTAACCGCTAACACTGCCAGACTCGCTACCAACATAAAAACAAGTCAGGCCGCCAACAAATGCAACTCGTATAGAATATGACTTATCTTTTTTCTACGGAATTAAACGTGTATTCTCTGTTTAAGACTGTTCTCCTGGACCTATAAACCTACTGTTGTAATATAGTAAGAATAAAACCGGAACAAGATATGAAAATAAATCGGTTGCGGGTGTTATGATGAACTCTAGAGCACTCGTACCCAATTCATTTTGCCCATGAATCCGGGTCCTGATTCTTTGTGTTCACGATACTGGACCACCGAAATTATTATAAATACTGTATCTTAAGTGATGGCCTGAACCTTTGAAGAAATTATGCACCATAATAATAACACCACTGATAATTAATAAAGCTTATGGAATAATAATGAGAATATAATTGTACTGAGAGGGCAGAGGGAAGTGAAGGGAATGGAGGAACTGAAGCACTGTAAGTGAGAGAGAGAAACCAGAAACAGGAAGCAATAAAAGCCATACGGTAGTGAAGGACAGCCCAAAACAATTTACGATTAGTGAAGAAGCCTGAGGCCCGGCTACTGTAAATCCCTGTAATTGTATGACTCGCATGACTGCCGTAAGTCAACAGTCAGTGTACGGCCAATAGTTTAACTGACGATGGATGAACAGATAAAACTCACACCGGTTTCTTTTTTCTCTTCTCAATGTCATAAAATACAATCACTTTGACTCATCAGTTGCACAGCTCTTACAATTGTCAGCATGACACCCGCACAAGCTTGGTAATATTTGGAGAGGACAAATAATTAGGAAATTGGTTAAATACACAAGGTTAACGAACACTGGGGGACACCGGTGCGGAGTGATGAGAAACATATTATTTATCTGTATTATTATTATTATTAACGTAGCTAATTTGGTTATCAGTCAGTGTATTAGTGTGGGGTTAGGCTGACGACACTGTTGTCAGCTGCTATGGTGATTGTTACAGTACTACAGCAGTAGTTGTTGAAGCTGTCCTTGTTAGTGCTGAAGTTTTTTTGTTTTAATAACAAACGTCACCACCTGTCTAACACATTAACTGTTATGGGAGAATCTTAACGCTACTTGCATTTGCTAAAGCAGACAAAGAGAACCACGGTATCATGAAGCACAAAATAATAACAGGATTCCGAGAACAAGTAACTGTACAGTGAAATTCAAAACTGAACATCAAGAAATATAACGTCTTGAAATACTAGACCCCCAACACAGGACGGCACGCACCACCCCTCTTTTTTTGTGTTCGTTGAGACACCGAGTGACAAGAAACACATGCCTGTCATGTTCTGATCGAAAGGATATTTAAAGCTTGTAACGACTTATAGCAAGATGCCAGAGTTGTTATGCCCCAGATTATGTAAACAGGTATGAAAGAAAATCAAAAGCATGTACTGTAATACTGACCGAAAATGTCATGGAACCCGGGAAGCATTCTTGGGTACGCGCACATATTTCCAGTTCATAATTTTTACTTTTTTCCTGAATGAAGTTGTGCAACAAATGTATTTCCCCCACTTTAATAAAATCATATCATTAAATGGGGTCAAGACTAAACAGATTTTTAATTTTCATTTCGCTGAGCAGTCGACAAGCATCGGCACTCCAACTCCGCATAATTATCACTACACAAGGTGCTCCACTCTGAAGGAAGGATAGTAACGATCCCACATCAAGACTGGTTATGTGCCACAAGTCTTTTTCACCGTTACTCCGGTTAAGGATATACTACTGGGAAAACTTGTTATGAGAGCCTCAGTGTTACCGAGTACTGTACTACAATACCAAGCCACATGTTGGTGTGAAGGTGTTGGCGGGAATAACAACAATGTATGAGACTTAACAAAACAGGTCTAAGTTCTGTAATATCTTGATAGCGACAGTACAGTAATTCCCGACATGATTACAGTCGTGCACTGACCATCACCAGCCCTCGGGACCCGACAATTGTCCAACACAACAATCAACTTTCAACAATTTGTAGCGTTGAGACACTAATGCCCTCAGAAACCGACTTATACACAGACGAGAAAAAGTAACAGTACCAGGTAAGGTTGCCAACAGTTGTCAATATAACCGTAAGAACGATAACAACGGAAGTCGACCACCAGTATGACCACAACAACGAGTGACAGCAGAAGCCGCCGCCGTCACCACCTCTTTAAAATCTTCATGTATATATTTCTTACTTGGTCACTGAGCAAATTCCCATGCAAGTGTAACCCGTTATACAGCCAACACTAAACATGACTTACTGTTTAAAAGAGTTCGAGGGGGGAAAACAGTGCGTTCCCACCACTTAACACAAAGTCATCAGGTTCTCAAAGGTCCGTAAGTTAAATCTCATCATAACTGGCAATGTGAGAACACCTCTAAATGGTTCACTTAAGCTGAATGAAGATAAATTCACAAAAGTTCGTATATTTTGTCACTTAACTGGCTAATGAGAACACACTCCCACGATTCAATAATACTGCGATACAGATATGTACCTGGGAAGATATCTAGACCCAATTCCTCTGACTGTAAACACGAGAAAGTGTTTAACCACTTCAACTTAAATTCGAGACTTAAATGGTGACAAATACCACCCCCCCCCCAAAAAAAACCCCCCAATTATTCCCCTTAATTAAAAAAGTCACCATTTGCTTAATAGTGTCCAGGAGATTGACCTTCACTACTCCTCCACCTGACATTCACTCAACAACAGAACCTTGATATAAAAAAATAGTAGTCACACCAACCAGGATCAATTAGCGAGGTAAAATGACACGGTGTAAAAATATTGTACAGATAAAAAGGTGGTGTCTTCTAGTCACTAAACGGCACGTAGTCCACTAGCCAACACAATACTAGCCAATACGATACTAGCCAATACACAATACTGATCTACACAACACTAACCAACACAATACTAGCCAACATAATACTAACGAGCACACAATACTAGCCAACACACAATACTAATCTACACAACACTAGCCAACACAAAACTAACCAACACACAACAACCAACACTAGTCAACACAACACTAACGAACACACAATACTAATCTACACAATACTAGCCAACACAATACTAGCCAACACACAACACTAGCCAACACAATACTAGCCAACACACAACACTAGCCAACACAATACTAGCCAACACACAACACTAGCCAACACACAACAACCAACACTAGTTAACACAACACTAACCAACACACAATACTAGCCAACACACAATACTAGCCAACACACAATACTAGCCAACACAATAACACACAACACTAACCAACACACAAGAGTAACCGCGGTTAACCAGATGTGGGAAAAATTTCCAACGGGGGTGTGACACGAGCGGATGGCATCTGCTAACACACCCAGACAGCTGCCAACACACCCAGACAGCTGCCAACACACCCAAACATCTGTCACCTTGGATGCAGTCAGTCACTTGCATGCTCTTTTGTACACGAGATATTGTTAGATGTTATTTAATGTGAACGCGTATTGGTGTAACAGGTGTACGTGAAAAAAAAGTCTCTCTCTCTCTCTCTCCAGAACGTAACTCCGTCAGTTTCCATAGTCACGGAAGCCTGACTAAGTACAAGCAAACCTCGTAATTAAGACAAAGCAGACGTTCTCAAGCTTTCTCTCCGTCTCATTTTATACTTTCTACACACACGTAGAGAGAGAGAGAGAGAGAGAGAGAGAGAGAGAGAGAGAGAGAGAGAGAGAGAGTGTCACGTACATCTTTTATATAAATTAGTAAACATAGATAGATAGATAGATAGATATAGATAGTATTTTTCATTCGTCACTTTGTTGGCTACTACACTAACCTTATCATACTCTCCAATTACTCGAAGAAATCTTTTTTTTTACTCACTTCAACAACAACCATAAACAAGAAAAACAACAACATCTTAAACAACACATAACGTAAACAACAGCTACAAACAATTTAACAACAAAACATTACCACTCTCTATTAAAGCTTTGACTGACTGACTGACTGACGGCTTTAACACAACAAGACTTTAACCCAACGTCTTCATCACATACACTCTTCGACAGCTTTTACCCGCCAATACAAAGATACAGAATACAAAATAAACTACAAATTACAGGTGGGAAAAAAGACACAATAATAATCGTTAGTCACGCTTCGCTATTCTCTTCTGTATATGCTAGTTACACCTGTTTCTACACATTCTTTTCGTGCCCACACATTAATTCAATTATTAAAGGTAACAGGTGAACATCACTGGCCAGTCACTCCCTCCTTTCTCCACTCGTCTTACCTGATCCACACAACACAAAACAGCTGAAAGTTCTAATCCTGCTGCCACCTTTCACTCCCGTGCCCTCACCTCACCTCACCTGCCTGTCTCCCGGTCATAATAAAGGTTGAAACGCTTTCTGTCACTATAACATCTCAAGTCAGTCAGTCAGTCAGTTACCTATCATCTAAGCTTCATCACGTGTATTTCTGTGGTGTCGATATTTATTTTGCAAACAACTTGTGTGGATTTTAAGGGGTGCTAACATAAGGAAGCCAACAGAGGGGGAGACCTTAGTGTACGGGTCAGGTAGTGCTTCCTCCCGTTTGTCAAATAATAAATTCAAATGTAAAAATATTGTCCGATAACCGTTAGAACTCATTCATAGCACCACCTCGATGATACACTGCAAAAAATAAGAATATTTCCTTGTGTTACCATTATCGTCAACACATTGAGTGCCAGCCTGGCTTCCGTATGCCACGGTGACAGTTTAACACAGGTCAAGGCGCGTGTGGTGGTGCACGAGGTGTCCAACAGGGAGGTGACTCACAACCTTAAGCTGGGAAAGTCACAGTGTTGTGTTCATCACTGAGGGTCTAAGGGGGCTGTGTTCCTTGTTCATCACACCTTATGTTATGTTCATCAACACCTACAATGTTTTATTCATGAAAGGAAGTACTAAGATTTTCACCTGATTATCTTACAATAAAAGTATAAACTAGTAACTCCACTGCATCACACACCTGCCAGTGATGGTGGACAACACCTGCTGTGGCAACACTAAACACAAGCAATATCTCTTAACTCTTCCCGGCTGCTTTCAACCAAGAGAGAAAGTTTGTTGTTATTTGTCAGCTACAACACCAGCTTATCATGATGGTGTTCCCTCAATCACCTGCCACCATCAACACCATTAAACACAAACCTGAGACGAAAAAAACTGTGTGGATAATGGCGCCACGAAAAAGTCTTAGAACCAGTTGACAGTGTTACCCGGATCAGTGACTTAACGCTCACCCAACGTGTCTGGAACAACGAACGATACGGGATATTTTTCTCTCTGGGAATATTACCCAAACCTCACTCACATACACCCAAGATGCTGTGAAGGAGTTCGGAAAGTAATACCAAAGAAAGAAGATAAGAGGAGGAGAAGATAACTGAATGAGAGGTCACAAGACAGGTAGCAGATTAAGGTTGTGGCAGCAGCAGGTGTGCCCCTCTCCTTGATCAACCAAGCATACTCCGGCCAACAGCGAGTCTCTCTCCTACTACAATGCTGTTCACTAACCCGAGAAATAAAACCCCTCTATCACCACCACCACCACATTCCACTCATCATCTACTGTTCACCGCTCAGTCATTAATACACACACACAGTAACTGACCTTCAAAACAACCACTCAACCAGTCACTGACCAATTTCACACCATCAACCTGGAGACCTTTGCTCGAGGTAACAGTCTGTTACTCCTCCCTCTTACAAAGTCCAGTTTACAGTTAGGTGACAGTCACTCACTTTGCTCCCTCGCTGTGTAGGTGGGAGAACAGGTGTACTTCACTCCCCGAATGAGATACAATCAACGGTACAGGTAGGAGGCAACACACAGGCAGGAGGCAACACAGGTATAAAAGAGGACAGCCGCTGACTACACAAGGACGACGACTCCTGTGTTAAAGAGGACAAAATAGGAGTAAAAAAAATACCTGTACATATAAAAGATGAAGAAATGCCAAAGGAAGGTGGAGAGAGAGAGAGAGAGAGAGAGAGAGAGAGAGAGAGAGAGAGAGAGAGAGAGAGAGAGAGAGAGAGACGGGGTATGTAAATAAATAAAGCCAGCCTCTTATTACATCAGCTGAGCAAGGTTATAAAAACGAAAACAAAAGACTGACGACACAAACACTAAAACGTCGACTCACTTTACCAACAAAACAAATTCTATCAAATCTAAAAATAATAGCAGCGCTGGAAAGGTTAAAAGTCGCTGCTGGAAGGTCGTCCATGTGTAGTGTCTTAAGCACCGAAGAAAATGGGAAGACTTATGTAAATCAAATTGACACAGAACATAACGCAGCTGTATGAAGAGGAAGACTACCATATAACACTAGCCATGAGTGTGTGTATATTGTTGGAACATACTAAGAAGCACACAAGGGGAGGGATAAAAGACAGTATGTGGCATATACACTTCCGCTCTGATCCTTACCGTGTTCAAGTGATGCTTAACTCAACCTACCTCACTGTCCAGGTGCTTCCAGGGCTTCACACACACACACACTCCCACACCCACCCACACCCACCCACACACACACACTCCCACACACACACACTCCCACACACACACACACTCACACGCACGCACGCACACACACGCACGCACGCACACACACACACTCTCCCCCCCCACACACATTCACACACACACACACTCCCACACACACACACACACACAAAATCTAGATCATGTATTGCATGAGGTCCTTCACGCACAGGGTGGAGTGTCACGAGTGTGTGTGGCCGTGACACTCACCTAATACTACGTAATGTTATACATAATGTTACGTGTTACTCAGGTACTCGCCACACACACACACACACACACACACGGAACAGTCAATAAAAAACATCTCTAACCCTTTACGACGTTATACAATATGACACCGGACACACGTTCGGTTTATAGATATATCCCTGTTAATTTCTCTGAAATAACTATACGCCATGCAGAATACATCACATTAGTTACACAATGCATCACACAATCAGAAGTTCCAACCTTACCAAACAAACACATGGCCTCAGTCAGTGATCGTTGCGAAGGCTGCCCGGCCTGATGTTTACCTGGTCAGTATGTCCTACCCGCAAACAAGTGGATTCTACCATATGGCGTCCACTCCACACAACACGCTAGAAGAGTCATATTTGGTGCCTTTTCCAACCTCCCACACGACCGTAACACCCCCATGGTCAACAGGACACCAGCACGCCCACACACTCAACACCAAGGAACGCGGAAAGAGGGGAGGGGGGAGCAAAAACAGAAGAATTGAGATGGGAGGGAGTAGCAAAAAGAGGCGTTGAAGGAGGAAGAGGGAGGAGGAGAAAAAAGAAGAATTGATAGAGGAGGAGGAGGAGGGGGTGGTGAAGGGATGACGAAAGATAGGGTGCAGGAAGTGATGGTGGTGGAGGCGAGGAGGGAGAGGTAGGTGGGAGAGGAGAGGTAGGTAGGTGGGAGAGGTAGGTAGGAGGGAGAGGAGAGGTAGGTAGGAGGGAGAGGAGAGGTAGGTAGGAGAGGAGGGGAGAGAGCAGGTAACCACAAAAGGGGACACGAATATAATCAACTCCAAAAATGGTTTCAAAATTAGACTGCAAGACTGTACCATGATTGTAATCTCTCTCTCTCTCTCTCTCTCTCTCTCTCTCTCTCTCTCTCTCTCTCTCTAACTGGATCACCAAGCTGGGTGGGTGGAGGTGTGGCAGCAAGTAGAGCAGTAGAGAAGGCCACAAGCAGGGTGTGGAGGGGCGAGGTGTGGAGTGAGGTAGAGTGGAATGGAGGTGTGGGAAGTGGAGTGGAATGGAGGGGTGGGAGGTGGAGTGGGGTGGAGAATGTGGAAGGCCGAGGTGTGGAGTTAGGTGGAGGGGCTAAGTGTGGAGTTAGATGGAGGGGCTTAGTGTGGAGTGAGGTGGAAGGGCGAGAGGTGGAGGGTGTGAGGTGGAGGAGCGTAAGGTGTGGAGGGTGGAGTGGGGTGGAGGGACGAGGTGGTGGAGGTACGAGGTGTGGAGTGAGGTCGAGGGGTGGGAGGAATGGATTGCGGTGCAAGGTCAAGGTGTGGAGTAGAATGAAAGGGCGAGGTAGTGGAATGGTGTGGAGGGTCGTGGTGTGGAGTGAGATAGATCAAACACGGAATAAATAGAGGAACAGGGGGAGTAAAACAAACATCAAAATGGAAGCATGGAAGAGGAGGAGGAATGGAGTACACAACAGACGAGTAAAAACGCAAGAGACGAGAGAGAACACGCAGGGGGAAGGAATGATCACCAGGAGGCACCAAGGAACAGATGGCGGAGATGCATTAACAAACGTGTGTATCACCTCGACACCCGCCCCTCAAGCTAGCAAGTGATGACCGTCCTCAACCAGGAACCACCATCGTCATCATCAGCACAAGAAGCAGTATGGCAGCAACAGGTTCATTTGGCATATGATTTGGTATACCTTGCAATGAGAAGCAGCTGCTCAACGATGCCTTCAGCACCAGCGGCAGAAGAAGCAGCGGTTGTAGTAGAGCAGGTTAACAGTATACACTTCATTATCTTGCTATTATTGGCAATGGCAAGACGTACCACAACCAGAGTTCGTATTCTTAATTTCTGGTGAACTACATCCGGTCACCAGATAAAAAAATTCAGACCCCGACGTAGCCTGATTGGTGCAATTTAATGAACTAAATAAACTAGCCCCCGAGCCTGCGTGGGGCCTATCTGAATGACGGCGATGATCAAAATAACGTAGGTAAGTGGTGACGATGATGTTATGGTAAGGGGAATATCTAAGAACACTTTAAGTACAGATGTATCGATTTAAGTAAGTAGCGACACGCAGACGGTCTCCCAAATCGCATCGAAATTATTATTACTCTCTCTTAAACATAGAGCTTGTGAGGATGGCGACACACCTCTCCCCTCAACACTCGTCTTAACACTCCCAACCACCACCACCACCGTCAGCTCGAACATCACGCTGTTGCTGGTGGTCAGGGAGGGGGAGTGGCGACCAAGTGTTAAATGTCTCAACCACAAACAGTTACCTACTTGACCACACCCTCACTACTATCACCAACAACACCACCACCATCACTACGACCACCACCCTTCCTACTACCAATGTCATCACCACCTCCACCATTGTAGTAGGCGACGAGTGCCATACATCCCTACCAGGTAAAACAAACTTCACTCAGTCATCCACCTGGTCAGTTGAAGGTCATCAGTCCCCGGTGCCATGGGGGCTTCCTGGCACTACACACCGTTACTGGAGTCTTCCTGGCACGATACACCGTTACTGGAGTCTTCCTGGCACGATACACCGTTACTGGAGTCTTCCTGGCACGATACACCGTTACTGGAGTCTTCCTGGCACGATACACCGTTACTGGAGTCTTCCTGGCACGATACACCGTTACTGGAGTCTTCCTGGCACTACACACCGTTACTGGAGTCTTCCTGGCACGATACACCGTTACTGGAGTCTTCCTGGCACTACACACCGTTACTGGAGTCTTCCTGGCACGATACACCGTTACTGGAGTCTTCCTGGCACTACACACCGTTACTGGAGTCTTCCTGGCACGATACACCGTTACTGGAGTCTTCCTGGCACTACACACCGTTACTGGAGTCTTCCTGGCACGATACACCGTTTTAACCCAAGACACAAAAATCAAACTCATAACTTCGGTGCATTTAATCGAGAAGTCAAAGAATCAATCAATCAATAAAAGGTGTCATCTCTCGCTTTCTCACACATTCAATTAAGTGAGAAGCGTTGCAGTGAGTGGTGGACGGTGTACATGTAATAAGGGCAGTACCAGCCACCCCCTCTACGGCACTTGTTGTGTTCTCATAATTAGTTGCCGCCAGCGAGCCAGATCACGCCAAAGTCAACCTGATCTCTTACACACCGACAATTTCCGCAAGGCAACAACCACAATAAGACATCTTGCCTCCAGGTTCTCTTCAAAGATTCGCACGTGAGTTGTCTTTAGACCCATCAGAGGACGAGAAAACATTTCGTAATTTCACAGTACAGTTTGAGAGTCAGTCACCCAGGCCATTACCTCAGAACCACACACATCCTTCTCCCATCTCAAGAACAAGCAAGATTCAATCGTAACAACCTCTGAAAAACCAGACGGTGAAAATGCTATAGTAAGACGAGTTTTTACAGGATATAAATCTCGACTACAACAAGACATGATACAGAGAAACACCGTTGTCATGCCTCTCCTCCTCATGGCCGATTGACGAGGCATCTCACACCGCCATTATAGAAAGTAACTGAATCAGCCACTCAACATCACCACCACCTAAGATGCTGCCAAACTGATCATAATTGTAGAATACCTCAGCTAAGTAGGTCAAGTTCCTCTCGACAAAGAACCGGGTTAGTATTACCACCCCAAGATTGCAGACTAGATTGAGAAATATTGGTCCACCTGCGGCCAAAACTACCTATATACTTAACAGTGTGTGGCATCTATTTGTGGGTCATACTTGAGTGGATTATAGTTGGTGATCGCTGCTTCACTTTATACTTTGTCAGAATAACAAGAAAAACACTGTACTACCAAGAAAAATATGAGTAAATAAGTGTTTAAAATCGCAATCCTCCTGACCTACACGATTCTCAAGTAGCTGGCGAGCGATACTGTCAACTGTGTTGTAATTTTACTTTTTTTTTGTCAACTGTACAAAGAAAGGTTTGGGTACAGGAACAGTGACTCCACTATGAGAACAAAATATCACAAATAAGAAGAGAAATACAAAATAATTTGTTTTAAACAATATCATCAATAATATCAAAACACATGGTGGGTTGGGTTGAGGTTGGGCTGAGGTTGGGTTGAAAGAGGACCATGATCTACACATCCATTTGGCCGAGAATTAGATCACGGTTTATCTATCAACTCATCCACCCATTTATCTATCAATAATTTTGTCTCTTCAGTCATCATCTATCCACGAACTAAGTCAATGTAACTTGTGATGTCTATTCATCTATCTGTAATGTAAATCTCTAAACGGTGCTGTCAGGCGAATTATAGTGTGTGTGTGTGTGTGTGTAGGGGGGAGGGGTTAGAACGATGCACCAAAGTCGTCGTCACCACCACCACACGTCCTGTACCGTCAACACCATCTAACATCACCACCACAATAATAAAAGTCCGTGCACCGCTATCAGTAACATCACCACCAAGAGTACTAAAGGTGACGTACACACACACACACACACACACACACCCAGGCCGTTCACCCAATTCCGAGGTGATCTCACCATACGAGCGTCTCACACACGACCGGTGGGCTGGGCTGGGCTGGGCTCTGAAGTGCGTCACGCTGCCACCTACCTGATGAATGTCTATCACCTGGCTCATGATGCACCAAACTCCCACGTTTATATACAGTATGACTAAGCATCCCCTTCTGTCTGTCATCAAGGTGACAGTGTGCGTGTGTATGTGTGTTTTTCTCATCCCCCTAGACACACACACACACACACTTAAATATCTACACAAACAGTGGACGAATGAGTGAGTTACATACATTTCCTGGTGTATGAATGCCCACCAATCACCCAACAGGACTCCACAAACTGCCCCACAGGTATCATCCTCCAATCTGGAATTAGTTAATTTTACCGCCACACCATCCCGTTAAGTACTGTACTGCGGTATCCCTCAGGACTCGTTTAGTTTAAAACTCGAGTTGAAACACGACGACCCTCTTCAAGGGAAGACGTTGTTTAATAATACGGGCGAGAAGCAGAGACGAACGAACAGACACGATCGAATGAATATCGATACAGACGACCGTATTTATGGTTATGGCTGAATGAATATGATTACGGACTAACGGACAGAGATCGATTAATTAATATGGACCACCGATTTACCGCCGGTGTAATAGCGTGTGTGAGAGGGCGGAGCTGTCTGTAGGTTGCATGGGGCGTCGCAGTGAGCGCATCGATGGCACACGATTAATAGAGGAGTAACGGGGAGTGTTGTGTGTAAACAGTGTGCCGTGAGGGGTGAGCTAACAGCCTGGCCGTTTGGTACTTCCTCAAGAGATTCCCTTCCTGACATTGGGATGCGCTACACCGATACATCGCCTCATTCTGCTCCTCCTCAACCGTATTCATGGCTTAAAACGGACAGTGGTTACTGACAATACAGTGTTGAACGCCCAGCTGGAAAGGCAAATTCACCAAACGCCCACTTCCTACTGTAGGTGCAGAAGGTGTTGTAGACCAGGTGTTGGGTGCAGATGCTCACCTTCCACCACTGGCTCCTGTAGCACCACTCCGTGTAAACGTTGTTATTGGAGAGGTGTATCCAGAGCAGCATCCGTTTGGTCTTCTCCAGCTGCCAGCGTTCACGGTCCTCCGGGGCCTTACTGCGCCGCATCTTGGCCAGCTGCTCCCACAAGAGCCAGTCACTGTCTCTGTAGGACTCCATGCGAGAGATGGGCAGTTTGCCGTTCGACAAAACACTGCCCACGTACTCCCCACAGTCGCCTTGCTTTTCTAAGTACTCTGACCCGGCTTTATCCTCAGCGAATATGACGCTCTCTAGGTCAGACCACGTAGCGCCCAGGTCTACTAGTTTTTTACTCATGTCAAAGCGCACAGAACGTTTGGGGTAGCCACCATCACCGCTAGGAGTGTTGGGGTCTTTGATAGGGGTGGGCGAGAGAGAGGCACTCACCTGGGCAACAGGTGTGAGAGAGGCGTCGATGCCGCCGGGATCCGAGTAGAGGCTCTTGTTCCTGGAGATGTGCTCGTGGACAAACTTGGCCAGGTCGGCCAGGTCAAAACTGTAGTCTTCATCCTGGGCCAGTTGGTGATCCATGAGATCGTCAAAAGCCAGAATGGCGCGGTTACTGTCCTCTCTCGGTAGCGTGGAGAATGGCGTGTAGTCTGGCGTGGGCAAATATAATTGTTCCACGCCCCCGTCAGCCCTTTGTACCGTAATCATCTCCCTATCCTTCTCTTTCTCGTTCTTTTCCTGCTTTTCCTCCTTAGTGTCTTTCTTGATGTCTGACTTTGTTGGTCCATGTCCTTCAGATTCACCTTCTGTACATATGATCTCCTCTTTGCTACTTACCCCAGTCTCAATGTTTTGACGCCGCCTCTCGTACAGCGAGCCAAATATTTTGCTCATGTGAGGGGCTAGCTGCTCCCTCTTCAGTGCCACCGAGTTGATGGAGTCGGTCGAGATAGTGGTTGTTAGAGGTCCCTTGTCAGAGGTTTGAGGATTCACTAGAGGCTTCTCGGCGGCCTCCTCTTCCTCGCCACCGCTGTCATCATCTGGGTTAAACCTGCGTCTCAATTTGAGCTTCAGTTCACGGATCATCATGTCGTTGTTGTTGCCCAAGATGGACACCCCCAGTTTTTGCACCCTCTTGATCTTGGCCGTCGACGTCCCATCCTTGGCCTCCTCGTCCTCCCCCGAAGGTGTTGTGGCAGCCACTGAGGACGAATTTTTAACCAAATCTTCCTCCAGATGTTCAACATCAAGCTGTTCACGGGAAGCCTGGAGAATTTCCTCGCGAATTTCTTGGCGTGTGCCATAGATCTCGCTGTCATTCTCGTATGAGTGGACCTCCCGTGACTCTGTAGAAGAGACGGTGTTATGGAAGTAGAGAAGATCCTCCTGATGAAGGGAGGATGGCAGGAGGGTGGTGTGGAAGGTCATGTTCTGATGGTTATCCTCCAAATCTTGAGCTGACAGTTTACGGTCGAGCGTTCCTCTAAACATTTCTTCCGTCAGTTCCACGGCCCTGCCCTTGCGTATAATGACCGGCGGGTCAACTACGCCCTCGCTCCTGTTTCGGCTAACGAAGGCCCCGTTCATCGAGTGGAAGAGGCGGGAGTTGCGGACACCATAGATAGGCTCTCCATGACGTGAGCCGTAGAACTGCAGCTCGCCGTCATCCAGAGTTTCCTCCGTGGCGGGCGTCTTGATGGAGCGTGTGGAGGAGAGACGGGAGGCGAGGGACTCGATGCTCTGGTACACGTGGTGCTTCAACAATACGACCGGCGAGTTACCATGGCTATGCTGCACAGGACTCCCTCCAGAGTTACACACCTCATACACGTCCTCCTCCGTCTCTTGGTAGTCGTGTGTGGCGGTACTGGTGCTGCCACCACCGTCGTGCCGCTCAGAGTCACTCGGGGGTCGAAACTGGCGCCGTTGGAAGGCTCGAAATAGCCGCCGACCATCCGTCTCTTCGTCAGTGTAATCAGTGATACTGATTGCTCGCGTATGACCCATCTGGCAGGTGGGTGAGGAGGGTGTGGAGGTACGGTCACCGATGTCCTCCACATTTGGCAAAGTTTCCTCAGAAGTTGTCGGGAGAGGTGACTTCCCCCCTTCAGGAGACACAGTTGCTTGTGAGCGCTCGATGTTGTTTACACCTTGGTATATGTGTTTTCTGCGCATGTTGCCCACCACTCGCGGGCCGGGAGTCACCGAGGTCCTCTCGGCCTGTGCCTCCATAACAGCCGCGTACCTTTGCATGGCTGCCTTCTCCTCGTCCACCGCCTCCATGTAATCCCACGAGGTGTCAGAGTCCAGGTAAGGCTGAGTACTTAGACTCATCGACTTGTTCTCAATCAGTTCACTCGTATCGGACTCGTTATCTTGGTTTACGACATACTTGTGTCGAAATAAATTTTTCTTCTTTTTCTTGTCCTCGTGGTCGGTGGCGCCGGGTTTCTCCGCGAGGTTGCCCTTGAAGATGACGCTCTCCAGACTGGTCACGCTGTCCGTCTCGGAGTCGGCTGTATCGTGGCTGGTGGTGGTGCCGCCGTGGTACAGAGGTTCGTTGTGGTCTGGGTGGTAGTCGTAGGTTGAATCCTCTTCGCTGGGCAACCTCTTGCCGGACAGCCGCTGAAAATCCATCTTGAATGACTCGTATCCGTGATGGTCCTTCCGAGACTGTTCTCGTTGGAGTTTCATCATCACAGGCAACTTGTGTGACTCCTCCGATGTCGGGGTGTCTGTGCCAGAAACCTCGAAATTTGTGTGTTTGCCTCGGTCGTTGGCAAGAACAGGTGATTTTATGTTTTCTTTGGAGCCAAACCTTAAAAACCCCAACCCCATCAGGCCGTTGTATATCTTCTGCTTGAGGGGCAACTTGACGTGGTCTTTGACGGACTGGGAGCCTCCACGGTGGTCCTGGCTGCTCACACTCCAAGGCCACGGATGTTCCTTCATGTTCAGGGGGTTGTCCCTAGAGATGCTTTGGATATCTTGAACTTGGTGTTCCTGAGGCTGGGGGTCATCGTCTGTGTCGTAGATGGGTAGTTCCTGCTCACTCTCTGCTACTGGTGTAGAGGGAGTTGGTGTAGGAACTGGAGTTTCTTTTTCTTCCTTCTCCTCCTCTTTAAGATTTTGCTCCTTCCTTTCTTCTTGTTGCAGTGCATCATCTAGCAACTTCATGGCATTAGTTGCAGGGTCACCTGTGTCGTGTGTTTGCTCGAGAGCTTTGTCCAGGAGGCTGTCGGTGCTGATGCTGTTGCTCAATACACTAGACACGGTCGCCTCATCTGACACCTCCGTGATGGCCGAAACCTTTGGCTCGAAAATGAGTGAATCGATGCTGCCAAAAGTGTCATAGTCAGTGTTTTCTCTGCTCCCTAACTTAGAGCTTTTGGAACTCTCCTCCATCGGGACGTAAATGTGACCCAGGTTGATGTTGCTGAGGGTCTCCCAGTCCTGCGCCAATGCCTCCTTCAGCCGCACTCTTATCTCATGATTCCTCTCTTCCTCGTCTTCAAAGTCGTCAAGATCAAGGTGGTGATGTATGTGTTCAGTGATGGCTTGCATCACCTTGTTCCTGGTGGTAGTGTTGATCTGCTTCTGACCATCTATGATCTCCCGCACGCGTCGCTGTAGTTCCGGGTCACCACCACTAACACCCTCTCCAATTTTTTTGCGTTTTTTAGTGATCGGGGTCAGTGTGGTGGTGATTCCACCCCGTAAAGACACGCGAGCCACACGTGCCAGAGACTCGTACACGTCTTCACTCTCGCTCAGGCTCCACACATCGATTGGAAGATATTTACTTTTACCACCAGTAGAATGATACTCCTCCACTTGAGCCAGTGTCCGGAGGCGTTTCTCTTGTTCTTCTAAAGTGCGATTGACGAGGAAGTCGCGTCGCTGCGCTATTGCAGGGCCGTTCAGAGGCTCATATATTTTCTCGAACTCTCCGTTGGACCAGGAATCTTGGGAGAGAAGAGATCGGTCCCCGGGCGAGGGGAGCCTGTGGGGACTAGTGGGCTCTTCATGTCTCTTGCCTCTGGCTTGCTTGGCGCCACACTGGCACTCGGCCTCAGAGCTCGAGCTGTTGTCGGCGCCGCACTGCTCACAAGAGACACAAGAACACAAGTCCCAATTGGAGTCGGCGGTGTTGGTGGGCGAGAGGCCGCGCTCATCTTCACTCTCCCGCATCTCTTTCAGACGTGTCAGTATCTCAGAGCGAGACAAATAGGCGTTCCCCTTGCCACCCTTATGCATCATCTCCCGAGGCCTGGCGACCTCAGGCCTCGAGCCGTAGGTCGGGTCTACTTTGGACAAGATCTCTGAACGGGATATGTAAACAGGGTCGTCGGGTTGGCTGGGCAACGACTTCCACGACTGACTGTCTTCCTCCACCAGCAAGCTGTTGTGTCTGGCCAAAGAGTTCTGTAGATTCTGGATGTTGCGGTACAGTTCCGACCGGGTCACGTAATCTGTCTCCCCAAACTCACTGTCAGTGTCACTCTGGTATTCTGGGTTTTGTGGCTGGTGAACCTCGACCACCACCTGATGCTGACGCGGGGAGGTGGTCAGTTGACACTGGCCAGTTGGCACCTTCTTGCCCGAGCTCTTGGGTTCACCGTAGTTCTGTGCGAAGTGAACCGGATGCTCTCGCACGTTATCAATCTCTTGGAGAATCTCCTTCCTGCTCATGTACTTCAGGTGTGACCTCATTCTTTGGCTGTTGATATTGTAGAGCAGCTCATCCTTGTTCATGTTGTGCCAGGCCTCCTTGCGAACCCGAAAGGGGATGGGTTCGTAAATCTTGGCGAAGTTCTCCTCAAGGTCGGCCCAGGAGTCAGCGTCTGAGAGGTCATTGGAGGTGTAACCTTGCTTGACCTCCTGAGCCTCATTTTGCACTACCCGCCTCAACATCAGCTTGCGGGACTCGTACACACTCTCCGCCTCGGATTCCGTGTGTTCCTCGTCCTTACTGGCTTCCTCAGCTTTCCCATCCGCCTCCCCCACTTGAGGCGACGGGTGCGAGGGTTGGTAGACCTTACCTTCCCCTCCGTCCTGGTCATCACCGTCAGCCTCCTCGTAGTGTGTGGGCAGCGGGGCCACCGTAGGACTGTTCCCTGTGACTCTCTCGGGTTGAGGAGGACTGGCGGTGCTGGCCTTGTTGCTATCACCCTGGTGGGGACGACTTTCCTTCGTATTTACCTTCAGGGAGGAATGAGCTTCCAGCTCGGCCACCTTCTTCCTCACGCTACCCCGGAAGGTCCGCATCTTCATAACCGACGTAAACTTGCTCACCCCCGACCCATCTTTACCCTTACTGGTGTGCTCCACCGCCGGGGGGCGCGACGGTATCTTCAGCCCGCCTGAGGATGACCCCGAGCTCACTCTCAAGGGACTCTTCCTCAAGAAGTCCCGCATCCTCATGCACTCAGTGTCAACAGGTTAAGTACACATGCAGCACCGACTGCCGTGTTTCGTGTCATGATTTACACAGACAGCACATCACTCACAATGGGGGACTCTCACCAAGTTATAAGTATCATCAATATAACCTCTCAAGTTGCCGAGATTGAGGCACACACTTTACACAAGACACGACCATACAGTATATGTAAACTCTTCCCTGCAGGTTATAGAGGTATCCAAACGGCTTAAAAAGTTATGGTACATCGGACTGTACAGTTATCACAGACACAGACTAGTATTTACACGCACTCCTCCAGCTGCTGACTATTTACAAGTGTTCATGTTAAAGAGAGCACACCGTGAGGCAACTGGGAGAGGCAGCGGCGGGAGGGGTAACGCGCGCCACGGTGGCCACCCTCATACTGAGCTGTGTACCTTCACGCCACCCCACCCACCTCACCTCCGCCCCCACCACACCTACCTACACACGCCATAAGAACCACATTAAATACTTTTCATGCCATTTAACAAACAAACACTTTTGAGTGTGATGGCCACATGATCAAAACACAGCCTACAGTTTATAGCTCCGCCAAACAAACAAGTATACACTACACCCACCATACACACCTACAGTCTACACCTTCTAGCATTTCTTCCAACTTTACACTCTACACCTACTAAATAAATACACCTTCCCCACACACGTACTAATCAAATCGTCTAACACACACGCACGACACACACACACACACACACCCCTTTAAAGCACAGGTACAGTATAGGATGTTCTTAGTAAGGGATGCCAACTCACTCAACTCATCCTTTCATTCACTCAACTCGCTCGATAACTCACCTGTATACTCACTCACCTGACAACGTATGAAAGAAGCCATTAAAGGAGGTTTGAGTGAAGGTGAAAGCTGACACAGGGAGACTGATTATAATAATACACGACGCTCGAAGTCAGGCGAGTGAGGAGGGAGAAGCAGACACCTTGCTCATGACCACACGCTAATGGGGTATGTGTGCCGCTACCACCATGCCCCGCTACCACACAACCATGCCCCGCTACCACACAACCATGCCCCGCTACCACACACCATGCCCCGCTACCACACAAACTACCTACCTATTATTGGGTACCTTGCCTTGTTACCCACCCCACCGCGCCCCTCTTCTCCCCTTCCCTCTACCACCCTCCTCCCCTCTTATCCTCACAGCCACCAACCAATGGGACCCCTGAGAATACCATCACAACACCCATCTCTGGTAGTCACCCCCCTATACAATAGACTGAGCGAATGGGCTACACTATAAACAACAACATTACACTCCCAAACACTTGACTGAGCTGCCTGGGTTACACTGTACACAACGCCAACAGTATAACACACACCTTCTCTTGACTGAGCGGCTTGAATACACTACCAGCATTACACACCCTTCCCTCTCTTGACTGATCGGCTGAGCTACACTGTACACACAACAATAACAACACACACAGGGGTAATTTGACTAACTGCACTATTATTACTATTACTACTACTATTACTAATAATAATAATAATAATAACAACAAATAATAAGTTTAGTTCTATAATGGTAATGTATTGGTAGTAATGGTGGGGTGCTCATTGGTGCAGCAGATGGTGCTACTATGGTAATTATGTAGGCGGTGGTGGTGATAGTGGGGAGGAGTGTGGTGATGATGGTGGTAGCGGGGATGAGTGTAGTGGGAGAGAGTGGTGATGGTTGTAGTGGGAGAGAGTGGTGGTAGTGGGAGTGGTGATAGTGGTAGAGTGTGGTGATAGTGGTAGTGGGAGAGTGGTGATAGTGGTAAAGTGTGGTGATGATGGTGGTAGCGGGGATGAGTGTAGTGGGAGAGTGGTGATAGTTGTAGTGGGAGAGTGGTGATAGTGGTAGAGTGTGGTGATGATGGTGGTAGCGGGGATGAGTGTAGTGGGAGAGTGGTGATAGTGGTAGTGTGTGGTGATGGTCTGTCGCTCACCATCTGCCGCCCCCACATCTCAGCCATCTATAGTGTCTCTCACTCTGTTCCCTTACCTCCCTCCTTAAACCAAGCCAAGGAGGGGGGAAGAAACTGGTTATAGTGGGAAAAGAAGTTGCTCTTGAAGGAGGGCTGGAGGGTTTATAAGGCAGGAGGGAGAGGTTATGAAGGAGAAGCAAGAGGAGGTCAATAATGGTGGGGAAGGAAGGAGGTCAAGAATGTGGGGGGGGAGAGGGGTCAAGACTGTGGGGGAGAGGGAAGGAAGGAGGTCAAGACTGTGGGGGAGAGGGAAGGAAGGAGGTCAAGAATGTGGGGAGGGGGGGGGGAGAGGGGTCAAGAATGTGGGGAGGGGGGGGGAGAGGGGTCAAGAATGTGGGGAGGGGGGGAGAGGGGTCAAGAATGTGGGGGAGAGGGAAGTCACACACACACACCAAAATACATGGTCTTCCACGCTCTATATAAAACAACCAATGAAACAAAAGGCCAATAAATATCACCCAGACAACAAAAAACACACACTCTACCTTATAAACAAAGTAACTCACGTCTCCTCTCACCAGACCTCACCACACTGGAGCGTCTCGTGTGGCAGAATTAGCTTTTGCAATTCAGTTATTCCTTTAAACTGCAATTTTAACCAAACGTACAATTACATAATATATCGAGAACAGGTTTGAGGATTTTGCAACCAAACATGGCGGTGATGGTAGGTCTGGTTGTGATAGGTTTTTGGTGTCAATTGCGGTTGTAAAATTAATCTAGGTGTCGTCATGGTACTGATTCGCAAGCTGATAACACGTACAAGTGGTGGTGGTAGTGGTGGTGGTTTTTTTAAGTGGTTAAAGAAAACGAAGCCATGGGAGTGTCTTCAACGGTGACTAAATTAATTCCCACTAACAGAAAATAAAGTATTTCTCGTTGATACAAAAGCTGAGGATGACTGCTGTACAACACAATTAATACACACAAATAAAGATAAAATAAACCAATTGGCTCCACTTTGAGATCGAAATACGAGGGGGGGGGAAAGTAATAAGTATTTAGGATGTGGTGGAAATAGCGTCACCTGGCCTGACCTAACTCAAAAGTACCCTAACTTAAACCTAAACCTGAATAAAGTTAAACCCTACCCAAAAGAACTGAACCTAACCTAACCCAAATTAAAAAATTAATTCATTAAACCCAAGCTTAACTCCTGTAACCAAAGCTAACCTAAATTATCCGGATTTTATCTAATCTACTCTAACCTGACTTGACTAGACTTGACCTCGACTTATCTAGCCAAGTCAACCATAGCCTAAACCAATGAGGGAACGTTTGTGTTCTCACTACTCCTGAGGCCCGCGGTAGGCTCTCGTTACCTTCTTCCTAGTTACCCCCCCCCCCCCCCACACACACACACACATTTCTTAAAGCAACATCATACAAACACTGAAACTCTAAACATGTTATTTTGCATTTAAAAGTTATATTAAAAAAAATAGACGAGTCTTACAAAAATAAAAGAAATCTATCATATTTAATTAAACGGGTTACCTACTGTAGTTCAGGTTGGTTAACTCGGATAAACTGGTTACAGTACCCAAGTCAGACCAAGTATCACAACAAAGTAATAATAAACAAAAAAAATTATATATACCTGATTATCATGGTGGTAATTTATATTTACTGTACCGCTATGATGGATACGACTTAGTGTGTTAAAGGCAAAAGATTCCCTTGGGTTAGAACAGCAGCCAATGGAATCCACAACACCAACTAAATTCCCCCTTTTCTCTCAGTGTCTGTCTTTCTGTCTCTATCCGTCTAATCTATTGTATATCTACCCCCATCTGTCTTCATCAACGTGTCACTCTCTCTTAGTCATTCCCACACTTTCGTAATCCCCATCAAATTTCAACCTTTTCTAAAAACATTTTCCGCGCCATCACACATCTTGGCCAATGGACATAACCATGATAACCGGTGTACAGAGCCAAGCGAGATTCACAATATAATTTGTTTTTTCCCAAATCATCTCAAGATTGGCTCATCCCCAGTTTATTTTGCCTGAAGATTAATCACCCTAACGTTAACCTAACCTAGATCCCAACACTAACCAACGAAACCCAACCAAATTTAATCTAATATAACCTAACCTAACCTGCCCTGCCCTGCCTCTGGGTGTGATGCGCCATCTCCCACACATTGTACTGACCATAAAAGTAACTTGCTGCCCATGTACGATAATGTGGCGATACTGCACACACACAACTGAAAGACTTAACACCTAGCACTCTCCTAACTTAACCTAACTAACAAGCATCGGAGGAAGGGAAGCCACCATGCCACAAATCACACATTCCTCTACAAAGTCTACGTCACCTGTTCTAAATGGCGTGAAATTGCTTTGAAAATGGATGGAAGAATTAATTTTATATATTAATAATGACAGACAAAACTTTCGATTAAAGATAGATCGTAATGATTGCTATACCCCCCCCCCCCCCAACAGCCTCAGGACCTGGAGAAATAAATAAACAAGTGTGTGGGTGAAAGTGTATAAATTAATAACTCCGATAATAATAACATGAGTAATATACACCTATTCATAATTCCACTACAACATACAAACAATAAAATATACATACATAGAATACAATATATAATAATACATGTATACAGTAAACGTAAATTAAATACATAAATTCACAAAGACGCAGCGGACTGGACAAAACTTGGCGGCTTGTTAGTGCATGAAGCTGCCGAGTTGTGTGTGGTATACGGAAGCTTTTGGTGATGTTCGTAGGTTGAGGTAAGAACACACGATGACCTTCACTACCTGTTGTGGGGTGGTGTGCATCAACGGACACACACACCTCAAGCAAGAGACGGATATTAGAGTGAGAGTCTCGGCCAAGTGGAAAGCGAGAGAAAATGCCTCACCCAACCAAAACAAACACTCGCATAACTTTATCCTGTTTCTTATCTTGTGCATGATAGAGAGATGGTTAGATTAGGTTAGGTCGCCCGTAACACAGCAGTGAGGCGAGGCTCATGAACGGCTTCAGCGTGGATTCACTTCATTAAATTACCTTTGAGATATTATTTGTAGTCAACCCAGTGCTTGTCCAGTGGTGGCTCATACACTGGACCACACAGCAAGGGATTCTTAGTAACCCAGTAACCATCCTACCGGTGTTTTAGTAGTATGTGGTCACGTCACGACGCCCTCCATCATACACCACACATGTAACGAGTCGTAACGTGCGAGGAAGTCACCTAGTGTTGTCACTCAAGGTGCGGCAAATGGTGACGTGAGGAGGAACAGTTCCTCCAGGGAAGACTTTCTCGGTGGGTGTTTGTGGAAATTTTGCTTTGTCAGTTTTTCAACCAAAGTTATAAATTGTAAGTAATTCAGGCTGAGCACCCCCCCCCCCCCCCTTCCGGGAGCAGCAGCTGGCTTCCCCGTCTCCAGCTGTCGCCTCCGTCACACCACGCCCAACTGGTATAATCAATACACATCTCCTTCGTGATTTAATCCCCGAGCCGGTAGACCTCGCTAGCCTATCCTCCCAACACGAGCCACTTGAGTACTATCCCTTAGCCACCACAGCCACCGTCCCGAGGCTTACTGTCTCCGGCACACAAAACATCCTATCATCTCTCAATACAAACCCGGGCAGCTCTATCTCTTATCCACTGAAACCTGTAGTCTATCCCCTTAAAGCCACCTCCCTCATCCCCACCCCTTGCCAATAGACGTCAACTAAGCCACCTATCCTACCAACACAAATCTTCTTCCTGACGTTCATACCACCTATCCAGTACACCATTACACTATCCCTCCAACACAGAACCTTCGTTAGAAGGGATAAAAAGACCTATCCTATTATACTGATAGGCTCCACATCCTATCCAGTACAACAAAGACCTCTAACACCCCCCCCCCCTCATCCACCCTTCACACCACAACATAAGAGGGGAACAGACTCCACCATGACCTGAAGAACCACCACCATCTCCTCCACCACCACCCCCCCCTCCCCCTCCGTCTAGTTTACCTCGTTCACCCTCCAGTACTCGACATACTTCTTAGGTCTCCACGCCTCCCTCCCTCCACGCCCTAGCTTTCTCTTCATGCAGGTCTTTCTGTTTTTTTCTTTCTTCCACGCATTAATAACCCGAGAGAAATCCTGTTAGTTGAAATGACCCATCTGAAGAAAAACCCAGTGACAACGCTTTCTTCATTCTCCCTTCCTAGCTCTCCCTCCCTCTCTAACTCTCCCTCTTTCCGTCTCATTCACTCACTGACTGTCTCCCTCCCTCTCTCTCTCCCTCTCCCTCCCTCCCTCCCTCTCTCTCTCTCTCTCTTACTCCCTCTAAGCTCATACTTTAGGTTGAGAAAAAAAAATCCATGTAAATAAATTCGACAAGCAAAAAGTAAGAAAAATATACAACACCTTTATATTTACAAACGAAACAACTCCTAAAACACAAACAGTAATATAAACGGGACTATTACCGCAACAAACAATTTATATACCAGCAATAAAACAATAAACTTTATAATCCCCCCCAAAAAAAATGTAAATTGATTATATAAAAAAAAATTAATTACACTGAATCAATTAGTACGGTACTCAGGTAAAATGTTCTCCTCATTCCTACAAATTAATTAAATATTTCTCAAGTTTCGTTCATCTTCAATCTTCATTGTTTTCATCTCGCGAAGGTAACGGGACGTGAAGGCTTAACACACGAAGCTGTCCACCACACACGACGCTAAACAAACCAAGCTGTCCACCACACAAGACGCTAAACACACCAAGCTGTCCACCACACAAGACGCTACACACACCAAGCTGTCCACCACACAAGACGCTAAACACACAACACACCACACTGTCCACCACACAAGACGCTAAACACACAACACACCACACTGTCCACCACACAAGACGCTAAACACACAACACACCACACTGTCCACCACACAAGACGCTAAACACACCAAGCTGTCCACCACACAAGACGCTAAACACACAACACACCAAGCTGTCCACCACACAAGACGCTAAACACATAACACACCACACTGTCCACCACACAAGACGCTAAACACACAACACACGAAGCTGTCCACCACACAAGACGCTAAACACACAACACACGAAGCTGTCCACCACACAAGACGCTAAACACACCAAGCTGTCCACGACACACGACGCTAAACACACAACACACGAAGCTGTCCACCACACAAGACGCTAAACACACAACACACCACACTGTCCACCACACAAGGCGCTAAACACACAACACACCACACTGTCCACCACACAAGACGCTAAACACACAACACACCACACTGTCCACCACACAAGACGCTAAACACACAACACACCACACAAGACGCTAAACACACAACACACCACACTGTCCACCACACAAGACGCTAAACACACCAAGCTGTCCACCACACAAGACGCTAAACACACAACACACCAAGCTGTCCACCACACAAGGCGCTAAACACACAACACACGAAGCTGTCCACCACACAAGACTGCTAACACACCACTTCCACACAAGACGCTAAACACACAACACACCACACTGTCCACCACACAAGACGCTAAACACACAACACACCACACTGTCCACCACACAAGACGCTAAACACACAACACACCACACTGTCCACCACACAAGACGCTAAACACACAACACACCACACTGTCCACCACACAAGACGCTAAACACACCAAGCTGTCCACCACACAAGACGCTAAACACACAACACACCAAGCTGTCCACCACACAAGACGCTAAACGCACAACACTGTCCACCACACAAGACGCTAAACACACAACACTGTCCACCACACAAGACGCACATTCCCCAACATTCACAACCTCAACATTCCTCATACAGTACTTTAAGACATATGGATTTACATAAACACAAACCTACGATAATATTATGATCCACATAAGACTCCACTACAGTATGTTTACCTAAACCAGTTCAGAGGAGAATTTAGGTAAAGTCATTTCCAAGCGGTTATTTTTTTCGTAAAATTTATTGTCAGTGAAGGTATGTATTTAACGTCTGAGTATAATAATATTGTACTTTATATTACCTTCGGGTTTTACTGTGACCAGTTAGGTTAGGTGAATCATTTATATCTTCAGGTGGGAGGAAATATATTTGTCCTAAGGGTCTGTCTGTCTGTGTGTGTGTGTGTGTGTGTGAAAACGGGTTTAACCATTTTTTTATGAAACTAGTACATTAATGATAGCTGGTTATAACCTTACCTACTGTACGTCAGGTTTTGCAAGAGTCTAGGCCCTAGGCCTAGGGTGTACCTCCTGGTTCTCGGCGGTGTGGCCGTGCTTGAGGTGATCTGCTAAGCATCTTTTTGTACCTGATTGGCCCGTTAACACCTTGGAAGACACAAGTTTATTGGGTCACTTGGCCGATGGCGAGAATTTCAGGCGGCGAGTGATTGAAATGTGTGCCTTAGTGCAGTTATGTAACGTGTGTATGCGTGTGTGTGTTTTGTGGTGAGAGAGAGAGAGAGAGAGAGGGGGGGGGGGGGGTTCAGGTTGAGACGTCAAGACTTCATTAAAGATTAAAAACAGAAGCGCCACCAACAATCAACCTTAAACACACACGCACACACACACACCCTTGACCACCGAAGGGTCAAGACGTACCTGGCGCTCCTCTGGGAGCCCATACCAACTCCCTCCTCCCCACCCGAATATCAACAAGTTCTCGCCAGAAGTTACAATTTCATTTAGGAAAGGAGTGGAACCAGTATTGAACAGAGGTGAACAGTGCTTGAATCAGTGAGAACTCAACAGTAACAGCCGAGTCGTGCCCAAGTTAACCTTCACACAGTGAGGTCCCACGTACCCAGTGATAACTGCCTGTGAGACCCAACAACAACCAGCGATGTGTTAATCCGTCTACGATAGGAAGGCCTGGGACCACACCTCACTCATACAACACCATTTGTGAGGGAATTACTACACCACATCAGGTCACTCGTAACACCATCTGTGAGGGAATTACTACACCACGTGAGGCCCCTCATAACACCATCTATGAGGGAATCACTACACTACGTGTTTGCTGTTCAACACCTACATTAATCTGTATGTTCACTGTATGTTCCTTTACCTTTCTCTAATAAAGCTTTTGTTAAACCACCATTGTATGTAATAAGTCATTTATGTCCAATGTATATTTTCAGCCTTCGGGCTGCAGAACTTTTTCAATAAACCGTTAATTATTATTATTATTATTATTATTATTATTATTATTATTATTATTACACACACACACGACACAATCACATACACACGCAATCACCACACACCACTTATGACACAATTACCATACAGCACACAATCACCATACACCAGCTAGCAGACGTCACCATCATCATCACCACCACCAAGAGTGACAGCTGGGGGAAGAGAGTGGGGGAAAGAGGAAGAGGGTGGGGGTGTTAGGAGGAAGAGGATGGGGGGGTTAGGAGGAAGAGGATGGGGGGGGGGGTTAGGAGGAAGAGGATGGGGGGGGGGGTTAGGAGGAAGAGGATGGGGGGGGTTAGGAGGAAGAGGGTGGGGGGGGGGGGGTTAGGAGGAAGAGGGTGGGGGGGTTAGGAGGAAGAGGGTGGGGGAAGGAACAGCAGGAGGGAGGTGAAAGCACGTAGGTAAACAACACAAAACTGTCAATCACCTTTAAAGCCTATTAACTGAGTACCTGTAAAACACACACACACACACACACGAGACGTCCGGGATACTGTCTTAAGTGAAACCCAGAGGGAAAATTGTAAAGAAAGTTTAGGAGTAACAGACGCGCTTAATGAGCTGATTGGTGATGCAGGTAGCCAGGTGGTGATGATGGGGGCGGCAGGTGGTGATGAAAGGGGGGCAGGTGGTGATGAAAGGGGGGCAGGTGGTGATGAAAGGGGGGCAGGTGGTGATGAAAGGGGGGCAGGTGGTAATGGGGGGGAAGGTGGTAATGGGGGGGAAGGTGGTAATGAAGCCGTCAAGGTGGTGGGGAGTCCTGAGGAAGGTACTGTATTGGTACCATATGCTAACAAGGCGTGGTTGTGTGTTGTGGTCACTGCTGCTGGTGTGTGTGTGTGTGTGGGGGGGGGGGGGGGGATAAAATGTGCTAACTACCCACACATCTCACCGCTACTCTTCCCCGCCTCACCTCTTAACTATACGCAGCAACCCCCCCCCCCCCCTCCCTCCCTCCCTCCCGCTTCCTCTCTTCCCGTGTCACAAGATAAAAACCAACCCATCCTACCTTTCTTCCCCGCCCTCCACCCTAGTTACAGCACGTTTCTCCCCTTCTCTTCTTTCCATTCCCTAGTTACATCATCTCCCCCCCCCCCTCCTCACCCTCTCTCCTCCTCCACGGATGCATCAGTGCTCAAAAATATACCAATTATCAAAAACAAAAGCACTCTCACCTTACAGGACCTAATCTTCCCTCTGACTTGATATATTTTCTTTATTTACTCAATGTTCAAGTCAGTAACCGGGTTGAGATCACCTGGCCAGGGTTCAGGTGCATCAATCAAGCTCCACAAAGCGAGGGGGAATTCCATTTACCATCGCGACAGGAGCCGACGACGCCCACGCCCCGCCCCGACACTCGCCCGTAAAGAAACGTGAAGCGCGCCATCATTCCCGCCATTTATAAATAAATCGCTCCAATTCGCAACAAGAACTCTGGCAAGCCGACGCGTTTTCGCTAACCCGGAACTGATTGTTGGTGACATGCAGATGCTACGGGAGATATATATGGGTTAACGCAGAGACGGGAAGATACACACGCTGAGAGACGGGAAGATACACACGCTGAGAGACGGGAAGATGCACACACGCTGAGAGACGGGAAGATACACACGCTGATGGACGGGAAAATGTTTAAACAGTGTACGAGAAAAGCATGTCAATGACAGTGTATCATTTGTGACAGTAGCCTGGGTGAAATGTATTATGTATCCGTGACACCTTGTTTACGAATCAGGACACATGACATAAGTAGTCCGTCTGTCTTTGTTAAATCAATCGATCAGTCAATATACCTATGTATCTCCTCGCCGCCAGCAGTAATAGAAGCAGTAGTAGGCAGCTACCAAACAGGGAGGTACTACCGCCTGGGACGATATTGGAAGCATAATGTGTTGTCTAATGGTAGACCCTGCTGCCATATGGCATCACGAAAATTGTGACCAAGTCCCAGTTGTTTCTCACTCGATTTATTAAAAAAAAATTACATTTATTAGTATTATTATTTATTCTATTAATTATTATTTTTTTATTAATTTTTATTATTATTATTATTATTATTATTATTATTATTATTATTATATTTTCGCCCTCCAGGCCCTGATGTGGGTCAGTGACCAGTGCCCGGGTGAGCTAATCCCCGTAAAAAACAAGAAGAAAAAAAAGTGATGCCACGCTCAGCTGCCTCCCCTACCTGGCTCGTGGCAGCTCCACCTAACACACCCAACTATGAACGCACGAGCAGTTGTGTGCGTGCCTAAGTTAGGAGGGATGTAAGGTAAGGGGGGGTAGGGGGGGGATCGCTGTCATCGAGCCCCAGGAGATGTCGAAGACTGATACTGCTGCACACTTCCTCCTCTGCCCCGCATACACACCGTCCATCTTACAGTACTTTAGATTCTGTGACCTACAAAAGCAATGGGACTGGCGGTTGTTATTCTTACACTAACGTCTTATCAGAAGCATCACTGCGGGTGGAACAGGAGGTTCAGTTGTTGGGGTTGGTACCAGTTCGCCTCTCTCCACTTCCCATCCACACTCCTTGGCTGGAGGAGTGGTAGATGTGGTTCAGGGACATCATCATAGCACCACACCCAGACCAGGTAATGGACACGTACGATGGCTTCCTTCAAGGCTTCTCGTGTGGATGGTAACCTCTCGGATTTTAACTATTTCTTTGTGAAAATCAACCATCTCACACCCGCAACATCTGTTACAGGTGGCATACAACGGCCTCCATGACTCCCTCTGTTGCAGCTGCCATCTTGTTTGAGGCTCCTAGAACAGTAAATGCAGTTAACACCCCGACAGAACATTTATTTAGTGTCTGCCATCACTTGACCTTACCCTTTCCCACAAACCCGCCTGTCAGATCAACTCCAGTAAAGGCATGGAACCCCAATATGGCTGCAGCTTTAGAGGCACCAAGATCATGGGCTATTGGTGCCGAAGGGTATTCGTGCTTGTTATTCCAAGAGCCAGTGATGAAATAGGTGTCACTGCAGAGCCGGTGGTGGTTTGTAAGGGCAAGTACAAAGGTACATTGGATATACATTTCTGTGGTTCCTCTTCCAACAGCTGACAGACTGTGTAAGATTATTCTGGTTATCAGCTTCTTCTTGTGAGCCTCGAAGGTGCTGTACCTGGCTCTAATGCTGGCAGGAAGACACTGGCATTATGGGTCGTGTCATCCACGCCGACTGTACAGAAAGGTATCGGGTCTTTGTTTACTCTGAGCTATGACGTCAGGTTAAGGTCACTAAAGGTCAATAGAAAATTGGTAACAACGGAAGAAGGTGTTTACGAGGGTCGCCAAAACACAATGACCCTCAAAACCCATGTCCAAGAGTAGTCAAATTCCATACAATGGCCCCACACTAAGACGAAGTATAACATGGCAAAACAGGAATAATGGTATGGCAAAAAAAAAATAAGATGAAGAGGATGGAGGGAGAGGGCAGAACGGAGAACTGTTAAGGGGAAGGTAAGAGGGACGGAAGATTGGTGAAGAGGGAAAGAGGGTGGAAAAACTATGAGAGAGAGAGAGAGAGAGAGAGAGAGAGAGAGAGAGAGAGAGAGAGAGAGAGAGATTGGGTAAGAACAAGAGGGAGAGAGGAAGAGAGAGAGAATGAGTAAGAAAGAGAAAGGGAATGATACCCAGAATGAGAGAAAAAGCACAATCATCGTATTTCTCTCCCATGAACTCATACATACATACATACATACATACATACATACACACACACCTAACTACATCATCCTCATACATACCAACCCAGACACCCACCCACACTACCCTTCCCCTCACACACTTTCACAACATATAAACTCCCTCATTTATGGTTCGACAATACAGCAGCCTTCTCTACGGCCTCTGCCACAACTTATTATTAACATTACGTCACAACTTTTACTATAACAAGACCGAGACAGATTTCACCTCCACTTGTACCTCACCTCTCCCTTACAGCTCATCTCTTCCTACTCGACGTGTACTGTTAGCTAGCGTTACAAAATACAGTATATCTTGTACTTTCTCCACTGTGTACTTATATTGGGAGTTAAGTTCTCTAATTTTCTGTAGAGTACATTATGAATTTACAACGAGTTCATCCTAAATGTACTTTCTGGTATTTCATTATAATTACTGTACTTTCTGTAACATCATAACGTTTACTAATCTCTCTAAATTACTGATCTTTAGCAAATATTACAGTACAAATATTATTGTTATTTTGGTTATGTTAAGCCCTATAAGATATACCTCTAACATATATCACATTATATATGTTTCCTGCACTATTGTAATATTGAGTACTCTTCCTACACACTGTATCTTTAACGAGCATCACGCTGTAAAATTGATGAGTATTTTAACTATTTTGTACCTTTAATATGACCTGTGCATTTTAATTCATTTTGTACCTTTAATGAATACTATATTACTGTATATTCCCTGTAGTGTGAACTATTAATGGACACTACATCATGAAATACCTAACCTGACCTGACCTAACACTGCTGCTAACTCCCTAACGTCAGCCTCGATAACCAAACTCTAAATATGTCAAGAGAATCACTCCAACTGTCCTTAAGCTTTTGAGTAAAGGTGAAAATATTTATTTTTTAAACGAGAAAATGGTCAGAGAAGACAGACACGTGTAGCTGACAACGCTCTTCACGGTGTGTGTCGTAGTGTAGATGTACTGTATATACTACTGACAAGAGAGAGGACTGTCAGTTATATCATTATCCATCATGACAAGTACAGACACTGGCTGAGTGGATGATAAAGCAGTACTGTAATTCTCAGACCCAGGATCGAGCCCCATAAAGAAGTGTATTGAACTGATAAAGTGGGAAACGTGGAGGTGCTGGCTGGGTGGTCACGTGACTTGACTGACAGACGGACACACCACTCAGCGAGACATGAACGGAGTGGCCACCTGACTGACTGACTTGACTGACCATAAGTTTCCCACCACCACTCGCGGCTAGTCCTGGGCGACGGACAGTAGCCACGAGACAAGACACTTTCATCCTACACTGTCCATCTATAAATGGTAATTAATCTTAACTTTCTCACGTTGCTCCTCGAAGATATCCCTACTACTGCCCACGCTGACGGTGCTGGTCTGGAACACCCCTAGAAGCGTCCTCTACCACACGATACTGTTGGTGGGAGGGGCAGGGGTGGCGGTGGTGGGGTGAGAGTTTAATGACAGGGTGGCTGAAGAAGTGATGGACTGGAGAGTTAATTGAACGAGGTTGTAATAGTACAGTTAGTGACAGTTCTGGACATGACTCGTGCGGGTGAGGGGTGGGGGAGAGGTGATGGGGTGGGGGAGAGGGGAGGAAGGGTGAGGGTGATGGGGTGGTAAAAAGATAAACAAATGTCAAGTCCACACATCTCCCCCTGTTTTCCCCACCCCTCTACCACCATCTCCACCACCACACACAGCCGGCGAGAGTCACTAACGCCACCTTAATTGTGCAGTTTCACGCTCCAGAAGAACCACCACACACCGTTACCTCTACACCCACCACCACGGAAGAAAATCAAGTTCCCTCCACACCCTAAAAAACCTACACCCACAAATACATCTACAGGGGTGTAAGTCGAAATTCCACACACACACACAAGAGCTAATGTGTCGTGTATTATAAAACAAGACTGCATGTAAGACTGACTTGTGAAATCCTTTTATGAATATGCTAATCTTGAGGTGGAGTAAGCTGAGGTGGCTAATCTTGAGGTGGAGTAAGCTGAGGTGGCTAATCTTGGTGGAATAAGCTGAGGTGGAATAAGCTGAGGTGGCTAATCTTGGTGGAATAAGCTGAGGTGGCTAATCTTCAGGTAAAGTAAGTGGAGACGACTAATCTTGAGGTGAAATAAACTGAGTTTGGGAGGTAATCCGCTTTTGTTATTAATTAATTACACATTGCATTCTTAACACGTCATCCCATTTGCACTTACCCAGAGTTAACGAGTAAACGAGTGAAAGTCCAGTTGCCTCTCAGAGTACATGGACTCAGCCGTGTACATGTGTTAACGAGTGAATTTTAAATAGCTCTTACACTCTCTACACTCCCCTCCCTCCTCCTCTAACACCCACATATACTAAACAAACAGACACACACACACACATATATATCTATATATATATATATATTATATATATATATATATATTACCACGCCACACTAACAACAACATTTAAACCATTAAAAAACACACACACACACACACACACACACACACACTTTCTCTCCCCGTCCCCACAATGTCTTAATAACCAGTGATCACGTACAAACTAAACCTCTAAACACCTGCCACGACCTACACTCAACCACCACCAACCACGCAGCAGCACCACCACCATTACCAATCATCACCATCTATCACGCAGCACCACCAATCACAACACATTTTAGGGACAGGTCCAAGCACAATGTGTGAAATGGCACAACTCTTCAACTCTAATGGCAAGATAGCCGACATATTAAGAGTGTATCCACTTTTTTGCACTTGGTAGCTATTCAGTTCTCATGTACAGAACCAAATACACAATGTGTTTGAATACTTCTCACGCAAATGTAAATAACAGTGTGCGACCAGACATACTGCCTCACACGCCTGTTCTCACGCAGTTGTGAATAAGTTACCCTTTATGTATAGAACTAAACAAATAATGTAATTGAAATACTGTGTAACATTCAGTGCCATAATATCCTGACAACGGGGGTTAATTATTATGACCCGTTGTAAACTACTCTGTAATCCTTTTGCGCTACCGCTCACAGGATGAGTGTGGGGTGCACAATAAAGTAGCGACTATAAGCAGCAAAATCAAAATCAATCGACACACCACCAACCACTAGCACCAACACCAACCACTAGCACCAACACCACCAACCACGCAGCAGCACCACCAACCACTAGCACCAACACCAACCACGCAGCAGCACCACCAACCACTAGCACCAACACCACCAACCACTAGCACAACCAACCACTAGCACCAACACCACCAACCACGCAGCAGCACCACCAACCACTAGCACCAACACCACCAACCACTAGCACCAACATCACCAACCACGCAGCAGCACCACCAACCACTAGCACCAACACCACCAACCACTAGCACCAACACCACCAACCACTAGCACCAACATCACCAACCACGCAGCAGCACCACCAACCACTAGCACCAACACCACCAACCACTAGCACAACCAACCACTAGCACCAACACCACCAACCACTAGCACCAACACCACCAACCACTAGCACCAACTTCACCAACCACGCAGCAGCACCACCAACCACTAGCACCAACACCACCAACCACTAGCACCAACATCACCAACCACGCAGCAGCACCACCAACCACTAGCACCAACACCACCAACCACTAGCACAACCAACCACTTGCACCAACACCACCAACCACTAGCACCAACACCACCAACCACTAGCACCAACACCACCAACCACGCAGCAGCACCACCAACCACTAGCACCAACACCACCAACCACTAGCACAACCAACCACTAGCACCAACACCACCAACCACTAGCACCAACACCACCAACCACTAGCACCAACACCACCAACCACTAGCACCAACATCACCAACCACGCAGCAGCACCACCAACCACTAGCACCAACACCACCAACCACTAGCACAACAAACCACTTGCACCAACACCACCAACCACTAGCACCAACACCACCAACCACTAGCACCAACATCACCAACCACGCAGCAGCATCACCAACCACTAGCACCAACACCACCAACCACTAGCACCAACATCACCAACCACGCAGCAGCATCACCAACCACTAGCACCAACACCACCAACAACTAGCACAACCAACCACTAGCACCAACACCAACCACTAGCACAACCAACCACTAGCACCAACACCACCAACCACTAGCACAACCAACCACTTGCAGCAGCACCACCAACCACTAGCACCAACACCACCAACCACTAGCACCACCAACCACTAGCACAACCAACCACTAGCACAACCAACCACTTGCACCAACACCACCAACCACTAGCACCAACACCACCAACCACTAGCACCAACACCACCAACCACTAGCACCAACACCACCAACCACTAGCACCACCAACCACTAGCACCACCAACCACTAGCACCAACACCACCAACCACTAGCACCAACAACCACTAGCACCAATTACTATCACTATTATTATACTCTCAACTTATCACACGAAATTCACATCTTCAACTCCAGGTTAAATCCGTTGATAAAAACGGCTGGGTCTTGAACAACAGGGACCCCCCCCCCCCCCTCCCTTAGTGTATCATCACATCAGCCAAGAGTACACATACACCTCAGCTGCTGCTCCTCCTCCAGGTGTGTGTGTGTGTGTTACCTACTGGGGAGTGTAGTGTAGGGGCAGGCAGGTGTCAGCTGGTCTCGTCCCTCCACCTGTCTTGTCCTACTACAGCTAATGACCCAAAGGGGGAGGGGGGGGGGGGGGGGAGAGGGGAAATTTAAGAACAGGTGCCCAAGTTTCCCGTAGCAACCACCCACCAATTACCACCACTAAATCCCACATCGTTACGCCCACACACGCAAACAACACCGCTAGAATCAATTACAATCATCTATCTCTCCCTTGAAATCAGTTAACTCTCACAGGAATATGTAATAGTCACCATCACGAGATCTTTACTTTCATCTGATTATCACCACTCTCAAACCCATAACTCAAGATTCATCAGTAGAGGTACAGGTTTATAATGCAGGTGTTGGTAGAGGTACAGGTATATTATACAGGTGTGGGTAGAGGTACAGGTGTGGGTAGAGGTACAGGTGTATTATACAGGTGTGGGTAGAGGTACAGGTGTGGGTAGAGGTACAGGTGTATTATACAGGTGTGGGTAGAGGTACAGGTGTGTTATGCAGTGTTGGTAGAGGTACAGGTGTGTTATGCAGTGTTGGTAGAGGTACAGGTGTGTTATGCAGTGTTGGTAGGGGTGTGTTATACATGTGTTGGTAGACGTACAGGTGTTACAGGCGTTGGTAGACGTACAGGTGTGTTATACAGATGTTGGTAGAGGTACAGGTGTACTATACAGATGTTGGTAGAGGTACGGGTGTGTAATACATTTGCATTATTTTCCAAAGAGTTAATGGTATATAAAACACCAACATTACCTGAAGTAAAACGCAAAACAAACAAAACAAAACACACACACATACGTACGTTCGTTTCACTGATTCCAAAGATAAAAATCAGACGTTTGATTTAACATACCGTATTACTTCACGGATGACGTAACAAAAAAATAATAATTTCGATTTCATATATAAAAACCTGAAGACAATACGACATATTTCCCAGCAAGGAAACATACAACAGAAATATAAAACAGAATATGTTAGATGACTTCTGAAGACCGAAATTATGACCTCACACTACCGGCAATTCTTTACATTCTACAACTTTTAAAACATTTCTCTTCAGGTTACGTTACCTCACCCACACGACTTATTATAATGCCTCCCCCCCCCCCCCCAAAAAAAAAAAATCAGTTTCTTCTAAATATCTTGTTGGCAATTTATTTTAAGAGACCATAAAAGGAAGTTTGTTTAAGTCTGTTACTTTTCATAATGCACTAATTTAATCTCCTTGTTTTAACAGTTTAAAAATATTGAATAAACCGGTTTTATATACTCGTTTAATGGCTCATAAAATATTAACATTACACAGTTTCTTTATTTGGCACACACCCAGCATAGTGTATTAGTGTCACCCCCCCCCCCCTCATCCTCTACCCCTCCTTTCCTAGTCCCCTCGACACCTGGTAAAGCCTTGCCCTAACCTAACCTAACCATAGAGTTCCCCACAGCGCCATGAGTTACGGTATTGTATTGAAACTCACAAGTCACTGATAGTTTACATAAAATTTCTAATAATAAGCGGTGTGTGTGGGTGTGTGTGTGTGTAACAGCTGGTATCCGGGTGTTAAAAACGTTATCTTATCTAGTTAATTATCTGAATAACACACAGGGATGTACAGACTGGCCTTATACTGTGTCTTTTGTTCCGTCGCTTTAGCCAAATTCTTCGTTATGGGTTTCAGAACATAACGCTTAGGGGTGTAACTCTAAAACAGCTATTATTATTATTATTATATTACCACTATCATCATTATTACTGTATTATTAATAGTATCGTCACCATTATTATTATTAGGGGACTATTAGTATCATTATCACGCCGTATACTATCTGTACCATTATTATTTAACTATTATCATCATTAAATATTCCAGTACTCCACCTTCTTTCACCACTAGGGTACTGTCAGCTAAAAACAGTGGGTTAGGTCTTGAAGAGCAGGAGACCAGCTAACAACAGTATTTGACGCCAGGTACTTCTTGAACCAGACCGTGACGTGACCCACCAAGCGTCTACAGGGGGAACTTTGGTCTAAAGGGGGAACTTTGGTCTACAGGGGGAACTTTGGTCGACACGTGGGGGAGTGAGAGAAGAGAAATTACAAGAGTGAAACATATGATGACTGTCACTGCCATTAGCGCCAACGCAATTGATGATGATGATGATGATGATGATGACAACTAAGCAACACCAAATGAGGAGTTGGCCACCTGACATACTTGAAATTAAAAAAAAAAGTGTTTATCCAGAATAACATACAGTTAACAACAACAAAAATAACAACAACACAACAACAAATAAGAACAACAATCAAAACAACAACAAACAACAAGGCTGCAGCTCTCTTGAAAGGCATTTGATAAATACCGTTCACTTTCCTCAAGAACAAAAGAACATCACCTGTACTATAACAAATAAACAAGGTGTTAGTAAAGGGATAATTTACACGGTGTTGGTAAATACATAGTGAACTGTGTATTGGGCATTAGACGTCACCCATCAAGGTGTGTGTCTCTTGTTTTCACCCCTACAGTCTCCCACACACTCACTGTTATCGCCGCTGGCTTCAGCTACAGTGCTGGCGTGTGATGTCATTAAATCTTTCGACCTGTGACCTCGCCAGATGTAGAAGTGTTTACAGACAAGTCCTGGTTCTGCTGAGTGGACTGTCTTAGACTGGTGGCGGTGCTGCCCGCCCCTCCATGAGACAGATCGCCCTCTCTAGTGATGCTGTGAAGACCAGCCTTCTGTCAGATAATTTGTGCTGGGACGATTTACGCAATACTGTTGTCTCTTGGAACACCATACTGATCTGCATTGACCCGCACTTGTAAGTACAGCCTAAGTGATGACATACCCCTCGGTACTGAAATATTGTTGAATAATTACGCCTACTCGTTTCTGCCTAACCTGGAATAACAAGACAATGCAGAGTGAAGCGAAGCTAAGATTAATAGAGTTATGAACTCTGTGTTATGTCAGTATGTTTAATAAATTGTAATTAATATAAAATTGTGTGAGTCTAACTAATTATGTATCAGATGGATCACCTTGTAATATTATGAACGCCTTCTCCTCTGCAGGTTTTGACCACATCAATAAATACTGAATGCGTCAAAAGACGGGTTTCAATCATTCCCTTCGGCTTGCCCGTAACCTGAACGTCCTTAACTAAGGCGTTTTCACTCACCTCTCTCATGTCACTCTCCCCCACACTCACCTCTCTCATGTCACTCTTACAGTCTCTCCCACACTCTCACCTCCCACACTCGACGTCCCCCCAACCATGGACACACTCCCACCATTACTGGAGCCAAAGTTCCACACGGGGGCCTTACAAGTTGTATACCTCCCCGTCAGAGAAACTTTCCCTCAAAGTTATGTTCGTCTTTATTAACGAAAACTACATGGAACTACCCAATTCAACCCTCGACCCTGTATAACCTAACGATGATGAATACAGTGTATCATCAAAACATCGCCTAATAATCAATGTGGTGTTGCAAAGTCTCAAAAAAAAAATAATCGAAGTGTTTTTAAAAAGATTGTTTATACTATTTTATCGTGACTAACCATCTACTATCAACTGCATGTCTTGAGGTGCCAATTTACTATCATCAATATTACTATACTATCACTATCACGTGGCGAGGGGGGGAGAGGTGGGGGGGGTGACACAAATATGACCTAACACCCCCCCCCCCCCCTTGTTCCCGGTTGAGGGTGATTAAACCTTTACTGGTGACTTTCCGTAGACAGTTTAAGAGGTGTTTGTCAGCCAGGGGTATTTATCAGCCAGGCGTGTTTCTTATGGTGTGTGGGAATGTGTAGCAGAGCATTCCAGTAACATCTGTTGCTTCTGGCTTTTTACCGTAGTGTTTCTCAAGGTAGAACGTGTGAAGGTATCTCTCATTTATTGGATGCTCTCTCTCTCTCTCTCTCTCTCTCTCTCTCTCTCTCTCTCTCAAAAACAAGAAGATCCCCTCTCGACCATGGGACGTGAGGCTGTATTTATGTACTTACTATCTGGGATATAAATAAATCTTCGTTGATAGAGGATTTTTTTTTTAAAGGTTTTCACGGGCAACCTCTCTTCTATTCTCTTTTTCTTCCTCCTCCTCCTCCGGACATTATTCTCGGGAGACTATGACGGTCTCAGATATTTAAGTGGTGACGTGAAACTGAGACACTTTCTCTCCCTCTCCTATTCTTCGTTCCTCCATCTCCTCTACCACCCTAAGTCTTCTGTTCATCACTTCTTATCCTCTTCTTCCTTGTTGTCTATATATACTGTATACACACTTCTGTCGTTTCCCTCCACTCACAACTTTCTGTTCTTCCTCCCTCATATTCTCCTCCTTCGCCCTGTGCCACCATCACCACTATCACCACCATGAACTCCTCTACGGGGTTGTTCAGGCGGGTGTAGGCTGCGTGGTGGTGGTTTTGAGGCTCTAACTAGACGATTACTTAACTACCTAATTACCGTTACCTGCCGCTCGCGACCTGCCATCAGACCACCTCCCTCTATCCCACTCATCTACTGTCGTCAACCACACTGTCACCACCACACCTTCCCTCACTCACACTACCACCACACTTTCCCTCACTCACACCACCACACCTTCCCTCACTCACACCACCACACCTTCCCTCACTCACACCACCCATGATGATGAGAAAAATTATGACTCGATAATATACGGTTTTATGACGAGAGGTCTTGATACTAGTCATGTACTACGTCTACTAAGTCTTCCTCGGGCAGGAGTGTACACCTTATGGTCTCTGGATGTAGGTTGTGCCCCTGTAGTGTGGGTTGTGGCCGTCTAGTCTGTGGGTTTTAGGTGAGTTTTTAAGAGCTACTGGGCGGATAAAGAAAACGATTGAGAGAAAAATATTCTCTCTCTCTCTCTCTCTCTCTCTCTCTCTCTCTCTCTCTCTCTCTCTCTCTCTCTCTCTCTCTCCGTGTCTCATGGCGCAGAACTGTGTGAAGGTTGTGGTGCTGAGGATGATGGTGCAGTCAACAGGTTCTCAACACATGTAAGTCACTGTTGGCTGAAGATAAAAGATTCGAGAGAAAATAAAATATGAAGATAATTGTTAAAAACCGGAGCTGGATAATTTTTGTAATCTAACCATGTAATGACAGAGACAGACACAGACAGACAGACACTAACGAGCTGAGTCAGTTTACCGCCTTCGAGTTAGTGTTGGAACAGGTTGTGGGGGGAGGGGACGGGGGGGGGGGGGGGGGGATCTTGTCACACCATTAAACACATGCCGTTACATCACCAAAATACCCGTAGGTGGGGGTAACTGCTCCGCCGGGAACTGGTTGAGTCAAACCAAAAACACGCGCCCAGACCTGGCCAAAACAGCCCCCACTCTCCCTCCCAGCTGACCGAGTGACCTACACGTTAAGACTGAAGAAGCTCCACTGACAATAAATTTCACCAAGTAGGTAGGTTAGGTTAGAGGTCTATTAGTACTGGAGCCAATTAAGACTGGGGCCTATTAAGGCTGGGGGCTATTAAGACTGGGGGGGCTATTAAGACTGGGGGCTATTAAGACTGGGGGCTATTAAGACTGGGGGCTATTAAGACTGGGGCCTATTAAGACTGGGGGCTATTAGAACTGGGGTTTATTAGGACTGGGGCTAATTGGCACTGGGGTCTATCATCATCCCCTTAGACGACCAAACTAATCAACCCTATCCCACGACAAGGACAGGCCACTCCCCATAGCCCTTTTATCTAATCTCGCTTTATCTACACGTCATCACCCAACAGTGCCGTTTAAACATAATGGAAACACTAGTCGACTTGGCTCATCCTACAGACCTAATGGAACAGGTTCGTTTGTAAAGGACACACTTGTATAATTTTTCTGGTAATTATATTAAGACGGAAAATATCGTAAAAATGTAGACCTTCAATTAAGTAGCAGCAATTATACTACATATACTATAATAGCATAGCACCGATTAAATATACAGAGGAGACGCTATATTTGTGTGTTGTTAATGTACACTGTTTAATGAAGACGCACCGATTAGAGATACAGTAATGGAGAAGTGAACGGTGTTTATTCTCTCTCTCTTTCCTCCATGTCGACCCCCCTCCCCCCCCCCCACACACTGGACGAGTTCTCCCACTGGGCAAACAGACGGATATAAGTCGCAAATTAAATACCCAGTGGAACCTTGCCGTACCCCCCCCCCCCCCCACACACACACGTATAACCTGATTCCCCGGAATAGTCATATATACAGTATCCAAGAAAGATCCAGACTCATTAGCTATGACAAAACTCACTTGACAATTGTGTCGCCTCCACCTTACAACACGGCTGAGTAGAGTACATCTTAATAAGCAAACTAGTACCAGGAACACGAGTACATCTTAATAAGCAAACTAGTACCAGGAACACGAGTACACCTTAATAAGCAAACTAGTACCAGGAACACGAGTACATCTTAATAAGCAAACTAGTACCAGGAACACGAGTACACCTTAATAAGCAAACTAGTACCAGGAACACGAGTACACCTTAATAAGCAAACTAGTACCAGGAACACGAGTACATCTTAATAAGCAAACTAGTACCAGGAACACGAGTACACCTTAATAAGCAAACTAGTACCAGGAACACGAGTACATCTTAATAAGCAAGGTAGTACCAGGAACACGAGTACACCTTAATAAGCAAGGTAGTACCAGGAACACGAGTACATCTTAATAAGCAAACTAGTACCAGGAACACGAGTACACCTTAATAAGCAAACTAGTACCAGGAACACGAGTACACCTTAATAAGCAAGGTAGTACCAGGAACACGAGTACACCTTAATAAGCAAGGTAGTAACAGGAACGTCACCTCACCGCGGGTCAGACAAATGCTTAAGTAAGTATGTTTCCCTCAAGAGTCCTTTGTTTCAAACTAAATCCCTGTAACAACACATCCACAAGCACCTCCTCTGTTGACTCACCTTGCTGTGTTGACAACTATCATAAACTACATAATGTACCCCCTGCAGCACCTCCTGTGTTAATTAGCCACAAACACCAATATCACCTGTAACTTGTTATTAACTCGCCACGGCTCCCATACGATATAAGATTTGTTAATACAATACATGGCTGCTAGTGTCTCTCTCTCTCTCTCTCTCTCTCTCTCTCTCTCTGATGATGAGCGGTTAAACAAGCATCGATGACACGATCTATCAGCACCAGTCAAGCCACAGAGCTGGCTAAGAATCCTTGAGGCTCACTACACCCAGATTTATTACTGGCCGCCTCATACCTCATCAGCGGGACTGGTTGATACACATACTGTATACCCTGCACGCACGCACGCACGCTAAATAAATAAAGATATAAAAACCAGGCTCGACACTGAACAAAAGCTCAAATATTGCAGCTAAATTATGTCCAAACCTAACCTAACCTAACTTACCTTAACCTAACCTAACCTCCCCCGCCCACTACCCTACCTGAAGATGTTCTCATGACCCAGATAGAAAGAGAGAGAGAAAAAAATACCGTAATTTCGAGTTTCTGAGCTTCGGTTTATTTGGCGAGGTAGTACCCACCTGACGGCTGGCTGTGGGAGAAGACCTGCTCCTACTCTTCCTCCTCCTCCTCCTCCCCTTCTATCCGTTTCCTCTCCCCCCCCCCCCCTTCTCCTCTCCCCCAGCCCTCTCCTCCCCCTCATCTCTCCTTCACTCCCAACTCTCTTGTCCCCTCTCCCCCCTCTTCTACCCAGTACTTAACACAGTCTTCCAGTGCCCCACATCCAGGCAACAGGTACTGGGGCGTGAAGGAGGTAGGTAACAGGTACGGCAGGTAGCTCCCTCCAGTACTCACCTAGAATAAAAGAAAAACTCACATCAGTAGAATTTAATTATGTATCACGTAAAATACTCATTTTAAAGAAGGTGTTAACTTTATTTCTAACGTGTGTGTGTGTGTGTGTGTGTGTGTGTACAGGTAAATATCCATTATTTTCATTCATCTTTTATCTATTATATATTATTTATATTCTATTTCTTATAATTCATTCATTTATCTCTCAATAATTGTCTATTTACTTCAATTATTAAATTCTCATTCATGTTCTAGTCATTACTCTATTTTCTCCTCCACGAGAGAGAGAGAGAGAGAGAGAGAGAGAGAGAGAGAGAGAGAGAGAGAGAGAGAGAGAGAGAGAGAGAGAGAGAGAGCCCTCAGTTATGATCAGCATTAAACGTAGTGCGTGTTAAAAGGCAAGCTGCCGTGGCACCTCTTGGCCCGGAACCACGATGCCGACCTGAATTATGACGGGAAGATGAGGAAGGAAGGAAGGAAGGCAACATCGCCACACTGATTCGCCTCTTAAGTAAGTTGAGGAAACTGGCATCTCTCAGCTGACAAATGGATGAATCTTCTCACCCATAAAGAACCGCATCCATATCAACCGTACATCCACCACCACCATGACACATCATCCAATAAGCCAGATGGCACTAAAACGACACATCATCCAATACGTCAGATGACACTAAAAATGACACAGCATCAATACCAAACTAAAAAAAAAACGACATATCAAAACAAACCAAAAACTAACATTAAAACGAAACTAAAAACGACACAACGTTAATAGCAAACTAAAATCGACACCTCATCACTACGAAAACGACAAGAAAAATTTAAAACGACACATCATCAATACCGTCATAAAACCCGACAAGACATCAACAACTAAACTAAAACCGACACACAGCATCAATGAGAAACTAAAACTTGATAATTGGGCCACAAACCATGAACAGGTAAGAGTAAGTTAAGTATCTACGTCTGTTTGGCTCTTTAACTTTCATCTGTCACCTTAACACGAGAGAGAGAGAGAGAGAGAGAGAGAGAGAGAGAGAGAGAGAGAGAGAATGTGGAGGGGGGCAGGTGTGTGTGTGTGTGTGTGGTGATTTTCCTGAATGTTGTTGGGCAAAGATATGTGTCAGGTGTATGTGTCAGATGTGCTACTTCTTACATATACTTACATACAAGTGAAGAAGTCACCTTTGTGCAAGTATTGTAGCGGCGCATCTGTTGTTTACACACAAATACAAGGAACGAGAAAGAACAGACGACGATAATAGCCTCAGGACAATAAAGAGAAAAAAACACAATAAAAATCACCACGAGCACCTGCCGTCAAGATGAATCCAAACACCCACACGCTCGTCAATCTCACCTGGATACGAAACTCGACCAACTAACCCTAAAATTTTGGGGCCAAATTACCGAAATGACAAACTCTATTCCTTTTGGCCCAAGTACATAATAATAAGCAAAGTAAAGATCTAATCCTTACTGTCGCTATCGGGCACCCCCAGTCCATCCCCCTGCCAGCAGCTACCTAACTTTTCACTCCGTTAAAAACCTTTAGACGGTCGACTGTAGTACCTGTCGCATTGACTCTTTCTGAACTTAAAACTTAACAATTTCACCTTCACAAAATCTATCACTTATCTTTTAACCCGTGCTAAATAAAGATTGCCCAATCGCATATTATATGTTTTCCTCCGAGTTAACAAGTTTTCCATCACTCACCACCAATACTCGCCAACCGATCCTGCGCACAGAAAACGTATTCAGCTTCCGTGAGAAAGAAGAGTCAACAATGAGTCGACTGAACAAACACCTCCCACCATCCAGGTCCCGGAGACAAACATCACAACAACTGCAACACAAGTGACAAACACAAACCTGACCAACATTACAATAAGACGAGTCGCCTGCAGCACTGAGCTGGGGGTCTTGAAATACGAGGGCTAAGGTGAGGGACTTGAAATACGAGGGCTAAGGTGAGGGTCTTGAAATACGGGGGGTTTAAGGTGAGGGCCTTGAAATACAGACATGAAGAGGAAGATTGAAAAGAAAATCCGAAAACAAGGGCCATTGAATAATTTTCCCAAGATAATGGCCATGCAGTGAAGGCCATTGAACGACTACCTCGAGATGGTGGCCCCGAGGTAAGTACCCTCTTATGACCTCCCCGGTATGTATGTCCAGAGAAGATAGTACACAGATGGTGACCCTAAAATGAAGTTCTTAATCTACGAGATGAGAACCTTGAGCTAAGGGCCCTAAGACGAGGTGCCCTGGGAGGTGTTCCGTCACGCTTCATGGGTTCCCACCATATTGACGCCCAGAGGCCTGTGCTGTCAGGCACTGTCGTGACGCTGCCTGGAAAGTGACGAGGGGCCACCTGAGGCAGGGATGGAAAGTGGAGCATGTGAGTGCCGGCGGCCCCTTCACACACTACTCTCTGAATTAACAAACTAAAACTTGACGCCAATCAGATTCATTCGTCCTCTCTCTCCCCCAAACTTTACTGTGTCAATGTTTACTTTCTGACGCCCCCCCCCCCTCCTCCCCCACTCTTGATGGTGCACAGAAGCCACGGAGGTGTAGTGTAACGATAATCACTATAACTACAGGTGTGATGTTTGACTTGCACCTGAGTATATTAGCAGGTAAAGACGACGTATTCTGAGTGTACGAGTATCCCGAGGGTGTAGACACTGTCGAGGGTGTAGTGTTGCTGGCAGCAAGTACACAGGCAGGTGGAGGCAGGTCGTGTCCGTGTACGGGTGTATTGTATCCTTCATGTATAGTGGCTCAGTAATCAACGGCAGCGGGGAGAGGACACACACACACCTGGAGGTTCACGCCTGGCTGCTCTCCTTCACCTCAGCTAAGCCAGGAGGCCTAGCGAGGTGAGTGGACAGTCACCTGCAGGGCCACGCCGTTACTGCCTCACACACACACCTTAACTACCATCACCTGGGGCCTTCCTTCCTTACCTTTCCCACCTCATTACGTCTTAACAGCCGACAGTAGGACAGCAGGGCCGCCGTAGTCTCACCAGCCGCTAGTTTTAATACGAAGTTAACGCGGCAGCAGTTTACATACAGTATATAATAAACAAAGATCAACAAGGGAGTGTGTGTGAGCGGAAGTGAATGAATGGAACAAGTTACCAAATATCATCATTAACTCGAATACGCTGAATAGCTTCAAACATAGGTTGGATGCTTATATGAGCAATAGGGGTTGGGTGTAAACGGGACTGCCCAGTATGGGCCAATAGGCCCGCTGCAGTTTCCTCCATTCTTATGTTCTTAAAACAAAGCCACAGGTAACATCCCCACCCGCGCCCTTGAACAGTGACTCAGCACAACTTCACAAAGACTCCCGGCCATTATCTAGCGAGGAGTGAATACACCATTTTCCCCCTAATAGAGTCTTAAGCAACTTAGGACGCCATTATAAATTCCTGTGTCATTGTAATTCCTTGTGACACAGTTATTATACAGGGTGGTGGAAAAGTTGGTGTAGTGAGGAGAAAAAAAACTATCCACTTGACTCTGAATAATATGACAGAGCAGAGGAGGTTAGGTTAGGATAGGAGAGGATAGGTTTGTGATAGGGTGGTTAATCTTTAGGTGAAATAAGCTGGGTAGGAGGGAAGGGAGGCTCTACAAATGAACCAAATTCACAAAAAATAAAAATAAAAAACTCAATGCGCTACAAGTTTCTGCTCCCTCTGTACAGTCTTTCCAGTTAGGGAGGGAAACAGTTCCAGGCCTAATAATGATGCACAAAGGTCACTAATAACAGGTCACACTAGCTGCGTTGAGAGAGAGAGAGAGAGAGAGAGAGAGAGATTTTCTTTCTCCTAAATCACAACACATTGACTCTCTCTCTCTCTCTCTCTCTCTCTCTCTCTCTCTCTCTCTCTCTCTCATGACCGTCAACTCCACCAGTGACCCAGATGAGGCTGTAGTTACTATAGTCATTTTCAACAGTGATGCAGCAGACTTAAAACCTTAGCACAGTATAGACAGACAATCCATCCGTCAATCCGCCAGCTGGAGTTAGTTGCAGGCTCCATCAACTCTTACTAGTGATTGAGTGACCCAGTTCCTCCTGTAGTAGCGGGGAGGGGGAGGAGGGAGAGGGCAGAATGGGGGAGAGGAGAAGGGGGGAGAGGAGAATGGGGGAGGGGAGAATGGGGGAGAGGAGAAGGGGGAGGGGAGAATGGGGGAGAGGAGAAGGGGGAGGGGAGAATGGGGGAGGGGAGAAGGGGGAGGACGGGAGAGAAGGGGGAGGACGGGAGAGAAGGGGGGAGGGCGGGAGAGGGGAAGGGCGGGAGAGGGGAAGGGGGGAGGGGGGGAGAGGAGAAGGGGAGAGGGGGGAAGAGGAGAGGGGAGAGGAGGGGGGAAGGGGCTCTCAGGTGATTCCCAGCCGCCGGTGATGTAGTACCTGTGTTATTACCTCAATCATCATCCTACCGCCATAACCACTACTACAACTACCACCATCACTATTACCACCACCACCACCATCACACTACTACTACTACTACCACATATTCACCACATCACCATAACGAGACTATTACCTATCGATAATCGTCAGCCAGGTGTGATGAGGCAAGAACACTATCTATCGAACTATCTATCTATCTATCTATCTCACCCAAACACACCTGAATTCATGTGTATGTTGACTTATTCAGTTGTGGTTGAAAGTAGTTATCAAATGAAACATTTATATTTTAATTAAATAAAGTAAGTAAGTAGGTAAGTAAGTATTAACGAACACCAACTGGGAAAAAAATCACCCCTTGATTTTCATTACACTCACAAAAAATAATTAATTAATAATGTATAAAATTAAACCTGGAAATTTCTTGCTTATAAAACACATTGGAAGTTCCTCCACATCCAAAACATATTTAAAAGTATTGTAATTTTAACATAAACAGATAACACAAAGGAGATAAAGATAACATGACAATACCTGTTATTATCCACCACAAAAATAACCATCGCGGTGCACATCGTCATCACACTCTTGGTATAACGTGACCACAAACTCCCTCCCGGTGTATTTGTACAATGTTGAGAGGAGGGAGGGGTCATATAAAACGGGTGCAGTTTAAGTAATTACATCTGATCACAACGCCGCCATTTTCTACTGTGTAAGTTTGTGTCTACCGCAAGACTGTGTTCTATTTTTTTTTACAGGAATTAACCCACCCGGACACAGGCCGAACGACCCACAACGGTACCTAGGGCGCGAAAAAAATAAGAATACACTAGAAAGAAATTAAAAATAGAAACGAAAAAGGTTATATTAATCTACTCCACGAAGATGCCGGAGAACCAGCTTTTTAAAGTGAGACAGATTGTATGAGTGTGGAAGCACAGAAGGAGGCAGAGCATTCCACAGTTTGGCTGTGAGGAAAAAAGGAGGCACTACAACGGGTTATTCTAGTGTGACCGATATCCAGAGAGAAACGGTGGGCACCGCGGGCAAGACGTGTGTTACGAGCCCACGGCCTTGCCGGCGGTACACAGGATGCCAATTCCACCCAACATTGTCCGTTAAAGTGCCTGTAAAAGAGAGAGAGTGAAGCAACATTGCGGCGAAGAGAAAGGGAAGAAAGATTATCAACTAAAGGAGGAGAGTTAATAAGACGAAATGCCTTTGATTCCACCCTATCTAACAGTTGGACAGAAGAAGAACCACCCCAGATATGAGAGCAGTACTCCAACTTACGACGAATGAATCCCTTATATACTTGAAGCAACTGCTCGGGAGTGAAGTAACTACGGCATCTGCACAGCATTCCCAGCTTTTGGGAGGCAGCTTTAGCAATGTTGAGGATGTGTGGCTTCCACACACACATACTGTACACATACTGTACTCACACATAAATACTGTACATAAACATACCTAATTATATACTGTACACACGCGCACACACATACGCACGTTATTATCATCATTATTAATATTACACGCACGCACGCACTACACTATACATATACATACATACATACACACACGTATACAGAACTGTGTACAGTAGATGTATAATATTTCTAACCTTCCACTCCATTCTCTGGTATCAAATATTCATTCATTAGTAATACGATAATTCACCTTTTACAAACTTAATCCAGGTATTTACTCGGCGCATTACCTGGCCAGCACCTGATGAACCTCCGCTAATTAATCAACAAGTCTCAGCACACCTTTACATGTGGTAGTAAGTAACGTGTTTGCTTATCATCGTCCAGTACAGACAAACATATGCGACGGTGTGATTGCATAAGACGGCCATAAGCCAAGTTGTTTACCGTCTCGCTTCTGTATTGTTTGTTTTTATACTTACATACATACATACATACAGACAGACAGACAGGCGAGCACAGAGAAAGAGTGTGGCTGAGGTGGATGTGTGGGAGGAATGGTGAGTAAATGGATGAGGGAAGGGGTGTGTGAGCGGGATGGGGTGGGAAAGAGGACGTATGTAAGTAGGTAGGAAGGAAGTAAGTAGATAGGGAAGTAGCGAGGTAAGTATGGAGGTAAGTAGGGGAGTGGGAGGTAAGTAGGGGAGTGGGAGGTAAGTAGGGGAGTGGAAGTAAGAAGGGGAGTAGGAGGTAGGCAAGAAAAGAGGGAATGAGGGAGAGGGGGTAGAGAGGAAGGGGGAGCGCAGGGTGAGAAACAGTTTTAAGAGAGGAGTCAGGTGGTCGTGGTGGTGTAGACAACATTGGTGGGCCCTGGGACGATGTTTCTCCTGACACACACACACACACACACACAGGATTATGTAAGCAATACTACTAATTTGCATATAAATGTTCTCTCAGTCAAGTCGAATGTACATTATTAATGAATCACCTACAACAATGACTAAAATAAAAATAACATCTCCATATTTCTCCTCATTTCATTCCTATTTTGCGAGAGAATTGACAACAAACACAAAACACTGGTAAGAAAATTATAAATGCTAAATAAAACGGAAAAATTCATCTACCTATTTGACTACCATTAAAACTACGAGAAATTCCTTATTATCCGGCAATTAATAAAATATCTAAGTTGATGAAGGCAGCAAGGCGAGGCAGAGGGCAGGCTAAGGTTAGTTACAATGTAAATATCGGAAACTGTTATTACGGTTATGTTAATATTGTGCACAGATGAATCAGTGTGTGTGTCTACCGTGCAGCCTAGGTACGGCAGCCTGTGTGTTGGCGACGACGGCTGGGCTGGCTAACTGTCTGAGGTGTGGGTGTGTGTGTGTAAGAGAAAGGACCAACAAACGGACACGAGCCCACACACAAAAACACAAACACCACAACAACAGCAACAAAACACACACGCAACAAGACTCGCACACACTCAGCTGGCCAGACACAACAAAGTCCATAAACACCATAACATCTTCGCCGTAAAGTTGCTTCACTCTCTCTCTTTTACAGGTACTTTAACGGGCAATGTTCGGTGGATTTGGCATCCTGTGTACCGCCGGCAAGGCCGTGGGTTCATAACACACGTCTTGCCCGCGGTGCCCACTGTTTCTCTGTGGATATCGGTCACACTAAAATAACCCGTTATAGTACGTCCTTCTTTCCTCACAGCCAAACTGTGAAATGCTCTGCCTTCTTCTGTGTTTCCACACTCATACAATCTGTCTCACTTTAAAAAGTTGGTTTTCTGGCATCTTCGTGGAGTACAGGGTAGATTAATATAATCTTTTTCTTTTATATTTTTAATTTCATTTTACTGGTATTTTTTCGCCCCCATCTGAGGTCATGTTGTGAGGCATCAACACACCAAGTTCAGTTACAACTTACAACACAGCATTATTTACCCGTGTAAGTATGAATGCATATAAAATATCGTGACTCCCGTACACACACACACACACACGGATGGAAAGTGTGGATTTCTGTCTTCTTCATGACAACAACGAAGTGAAAAACACACACACACACACACACACACTGGGTGTTAGGGTTCACGAAGATAGGGTCACTCTCTTAATGGTTAGGTCACGCTGGGACTGGTCATGGGTCTGTTTGACCGGTCACCCAGTGCAGGGAGACAGTAAGATGAGCGGGTTCCTGGTATCGACGCCGGGTAAACTCTGCAATGGGTAACGAGGACGCTTGGAGGGAGGAGAGGGGAGGGGGAGACAAAAAGAAGTATTTGCAGGTGAACTGAGAGAGCCGGGTTACTGACTGTCTGTCTATCTCTGCTCGGAGGGAGGGAGGGGAGGGGGTTATACCTGCCCAGAGAAGCGCACGACTGGTGTTAGTTAAGTACACACAGTCGACCTTGCCTTCTGTCACCACCGCACTGTGACGGACGTAGCGGCCGCATGCGCCTTAGGGGAGTTATTCCCGTGGCTCGTTTTACTCCCCCCTCCCCTCACCCCCTCCCTCACCACCTCCAGCGACTGACCACTCCACGGATAACGACCTGATCAACCAGACTGTTTACTGTACGCCAACTCATACTTAACAAGCCGGCTGATGGACGACCTATCTGACCGGTTCTCTCCCACGAAAAAATATATATATATACTCCAGGTCCTACTCTCCAGCCTTTCATTATCATAACTAATGTACCGCCAGACACACGCAAACACAACACCAACAGAACCTGAAAATGTCTGAAATGTTAATATTTAAGACACCGGCAACAGAGAGGATGAGAAGGAAGGACACAGAGAGAGAGAGAGAGAGAGAGAGAGAGAGAGAGAGAGAGAGAGAGAGAGAGAGAGAGAGAGTTTGAATAATAATAATAAAATTTGCACTTATGGAAGCAAAACTTTCCTTCACATACACAGTTCACACAACACATCATCAGTCCTTTCCCACACCCGAAGAACCAGCCATATACAACACTCCAACATTCTCCCTCCCTCACACCACCCGCCAACACCCTCCCTCCCTCCCTCACATCACCCGCCCGCCCGCCAACACACTCCCTCCCTCACACCATCTGCCAACACACTCTCTCTCTCTCTCTCTCGCCAAAGTTACAACTAACACTGAACTCGCATGAACTTCCGCTGGGTGACCTTGACAGTGAATGTGAACAAATGTTACCCAGATTGTTCAAAAGTTCACTGAAATCCACCAGCGAGTTTTTTCTCCAGGTGTCTTAGTGAAATAATTAACAAATGTCACACTCGGTCCTGACTTTTATCAACCTGAACAGCTTCCATCTCTGGCAGCGACGTACGTGTGTGTGTGTGTGTGTCCTCTGGTGACTGCCGCTGCTAGATACTAAACCCTCGTAACTGTGCCCCCCCCCCTCCCTTCAGACCTCCAGGGACCTACCGTGGTCTTCTTCACCTTTTAAGTAAATTAGGTCTTGTTAATGAGGACCTGGCGGGCTGCAGGTGCCTGGTAATTGGTGATAACCAAAAGCGGTCTCTCTCTCTCTCTCTCTCTCTCTCTCTCTCTCTCTCTCTCTCTAACACACAATATTAGTATCGTCTTGGTTAGGTTAAGTTGGGTTAATATAGGTCGCGATCAGATAAATTCCATTCAAATTAATTCAAAATCGGTTAATTTACACTAACCTAATATCAGTTGGGTTACAAAATTCATTCAGATTACTGTAGGTGTAGAGAAATACAAACCCGATTCTATTCAATGCAAGATCCCAGCCAGTGTTACCGTCTCGTGTTAGGGCGTACATAAAATAACATCAGATTCACAGGAATGTTCAAATTAACAATACCTCAGGAATGTTCAAAATATGGCTCTTAATGTCGCTCCGAGAGGTTCACGGTTCAATAACCTTTATGTTGGTGGGATATAATATTCTCTATTCAGCACGACATAAAAAATGAAAGATTAAAATCCCTCTTAAGTATCAGCACGCGGTTTTATGTGGGTCATCGTGGCAGGTTTTGGGGGGTACGGAGCTCAAACTATCATATTTCTAACTTTTTCTCAAGGCATTATTGCCCCCCCCCCCCCCCACATACATTATTTATTTACCAAAGATACAACACATTCTCCCTCACACTCCTAGGACCGGCCATATACTATTTACCACAAGACGGGGGGAACACAGCTATCTGGTATGAGCAAGTCACCTAATACGCTTACACCAAGTGCCCTTTATTTAGTCCACACACACAGCGTCCCAACCTGACCAACCACCTCATAACACACGCTGGAATCTCTCTCTCTCTCTCTCTCTCTCTTTCCTTCCCTCCAGCACACAGGAGTCATCCGGTCACCAAGTCGCTAAACAAACCGGAAACAGCAGCCGTGTGTAAGACCGCCTACAGGCCTCACCACGAGGCAATACACACGCCCCCTGCAGGCATACCACGCCCCTTGCAGGCATACCACGCCCCCTGCAGGCATCCATCACACCCCATTCTCTAATACCGAGACACCTTCAACTAACACAGGACCTTGTGACGGTAGCCTCTCCACAAACTACTTTTCTTTTTCCTCCGGGGATTAGCCGGCCTGGGGGCGAAAATATTATTATTATTATTATTATTATTATTATTATTACAATAATAATAATAATAATAATAATAATAATAATAATAATAATAATTCATAGTAAATAAAATTTAAAATAAAAAATAAAAATTCAAAACAAAATTATTATTAATGATAGTAATAATAACAATAACACACTGTAATAATAATAATAATAATAATAATAATAATAATAATAATAATAATTATTTTTATAATAATAATAATAATAAATAAATAAATAAACACAAAAATGAAAAAAAATCAAAAGTGAGAAACAATATATGTATGTTGTGTTGTTAAAGTAAGAGAAACAATTGAGACCCTGCAATTGTGTGTAAATAAGGCAGAAAGTCAGACCAGCAACCTGGGACTTGGTCACAATTTTCGTGGTGCCATATGGCAGCAGGGTCTACCATTAGCCAACACATTATGCTTCCAATATCTTCCCAGGCGGTAGTACCTCCCTGTTTGGTAGCTGCCTACTACCTCCCACTGTATTGTTTTGTTGTTAAATTTATTATCAAATATCAATCAAGCGTCATTGTATTGTTGTATTATGCTGTATTTGATTGTAGTAAACACAAATAAATCCTACTAGTACCATCACGTGGTTAGGTTAAGAGGTAAGTTAGGCTAATTGAAGTTGGCTCAGTCATGTCAATATTATTATTATCGAATCTGTATCTGTATTTTTCTGACTAGGGTAGGGTAGGCAATGTTAGATTGGATTAGGTTATATTCTAAGCTCGGTAGCAAGAATTACTCAAGTCCCCAGGGAACAGCTAACACTCAAGATGGCAGAGAGGAACAGCCTTCAACATGAACATCATTGTACATGCCGAGGGGGAAGAAGGGGGGGGGGGGGGACATGCAATAGAAGCAAGACGAGGTGAGAAGACTTATTAAAAGATGCGACAGAGAGAGAGAGAGAGAGAGAGAGAGAGAGAGAGAGAGAAGACGGAGGGGAGGTGGTGTTTGTTGAGGTTGAGGGAGGGAGGGAGTGTGTGATGAGGAAGTAAGGAGGGGAAACTGGAGGGAAAGGGTGGACGGGGAGGGGGGAAAGAGCGGAGACGTAGGGAAAGAGAGGAAAGGGAGGGAGAATGGGAAAAGAGAGATGCGGGGGGCGGGAGGAGGCGGGGGAGGAGGTCTTAGTCGAGGTTGTCAGAGGGGGAAGGAGGGGAGGAGAGAGGAGGGGGAGGCAGATGGGGACCTAAAGAGCGCCAGTTGGTGGACGCTACCCCGGGCTATGTCTACACTCTTGCTTTACCACACACACACACACACACACCACACAGCTACCACAACGCCACCACACTGCTACCACACACACCACACTGCTACCACACACACATACTCGACAGCTCTCCTCAGCTCTCACGAACTTCCCACCAGCGCTGTGATTATAAATTTTTTGATCAGGTGCTCGTGTGTGTGTGTGTTCCATTATTGTTATCATTTAGTCTTAACAGTAGTATTAGCATTACCAGTACATTTGTTTCTTATGACCAACGAAGTTATAAAACAATATAGGTCACGGAGAAAGACAATACTAGACAACATGACTCGCTGAAATTAAACAGGAATTGTAGAATTTTCTTATTATATAACGTCAAACATATTTCAGCTGGGTCGTGTGTATGTGGTGCCAGGTAGTAGTTCCAGTAGGGTGTATGGGGCGGTCCGGGCGAGAAGTACATTATATATCTCATTATAGTGTGATGATTACATGGTCATAATACGAGTAATATATATATAATACATAACACCGAATAAATGAGACTTCCCAAGAACTCGGTCATGTTAAGCAACTGTGAATGCACCTGGACCCGGTTAGATCTGAAGATAAGAATTAATAAACCCCTTGGTCACTGAATTCACACTTAGCTCACTAAACAAACACACACACACACACCGGAAGTCGTTCATCCCGGCCCCACAAGGTGACTCCACGATACAGAACCAACAACACGAACCACCGGAACAAACCATTAAGGTGAACTACATAACGTTTTTACGCTCGGGTTTACAAGTGACGATAGATGTGTTGCTTCCCTTAGTAGTTTACACAGTATTTTTAAATGTAACCTAACCTAACCTTCTTTGTTGAGGTAAAATTAAAGTGTATAAATAAGTGAACGCACAAGAGTTCACACCTCATCAAGAACACAATTCCTGTTTAATTGGATTCTTATAGAGTTTTACGATAAAGGGACCCCCCCCCCCCCCCTGACTGTCGTAACTGGACTCCAGACCTTATCGTAACTCGTCGACAAAAACATAAACCAGTATCAAAATTCTCATTGGTCAGCACCTTAAAGTTTCTTCTAACTCAAGATGCGAAATTACATCTGACTCACTTTAGTTATAACACAAAAGATGGCGAGAGAAATGGCGTCATAACTGAAGGGTAGTAATAGAGTTTAGCGTTTTTTTTCCTCGTAATTACAGAAAAATAACACACAAATCATTCATAATCAACTAAGTAATGTATTAACACTCTCTCTTAACCTACAGCCCTTGTATACATCAATGAGCTGAGTCAGTCATCCTAAAATATACTCAATGTACAGTCACTCAAAATAACCATCTATCCAAAATTGTGTTGATAAAATATGACAACGGAAGAAGGATTTTGACAACCACACGGAGACAACAGGAGTCGCAGTGTGCATTCTGAAATTCATCGATCACCCAGAGTAGAGATAATTTTTTGAGTGACTTTTTCTCGTAGCTCATTAAAGAACAAAGACTCAAACAGTGATCACAACGTTGATTTGAAATGTCTGCGAGGTGTGTGTGTGTGTGGGGGGGGGGGGAGGTGTGTTTTATGCTTGTGTCATGCGTTGTGCTCGACATACATACTAACACCTGGACCACACCAAGCAGGTCAAGAGGCTGAGTGTAATAATCTTCAAGTAATGACACTAAATTGTGAATTCAGTGAAGCTCTTGGCCGTGTGACTGTTGTGTAGTAACTTCAGCACCTTGGGACGACTGCCGACACACTGTGGTAGGAGGGCGTTGTTCCTGCTAGTTAATACACCGGAGGAGGTCAGAGCAGGTCAGGTCAGCGGTGTATCTGGTCCTCTAGTCCTAACTCCATATCATCACCGCATCATTCAGTCCTGTATATCAAACACTATAGAAGTGAAACATCAAAACACCCGAGATATAACCAACCAATATATTCCCAAGACTCGCCCTCCACATATCCGATCTGTTGACCTGACACCACACTCCCCTACCACGTCATCAACACACACACATCAACAAGCTCACCGACAACTACAATAATAACGATACCGACCGGAAACTATCACGGGAAAAAATTTCATCAGATGGCCAGATATCAACACGGTGTTGGAAACTATTTAACTTGTTTCCTAGCTGGGTTATATATATATATATATATATATTATATATATATATATATATATATATATTATATATATATATATTATATATATTATATATATATATATATATATATATATATATATATAGATAAAATCACACGGGAGAATGGAAACAACGGAGTACCTTAGCTTTCGTCTTTATTGAAGACATCTGAAGTTGTCTTGAATAAAGACGAAAGCTAAGGTACTCCGTTGTTTCCATTCTCCCGTGTGATTTTATCAAGATTTATCTTATCCACGTTTTCATTGTGGATTTACATGAAATAAATATAAATATATATATATATATATATATATATATATATATATATATATATATATATATATATATATATATATATATATATATATATAGTGTGTGTGTATGTGTAGAATTTTTCCCCATTTCTTTGCGGACTTAGGAGAGGAGGGAGGGGGGGGCGTCTCAGTCCTGCCTAAAGAGTAGTTTATCGGCGGCTGGTACACAGTGGAGGGGGGTCGAGCCTCGGAAGTGGAGCCCAAAGGTTCACCTGGATCAAGTGAATCCCTACTGTGGACCACTGAAGCCTCCAGTGTAACCATAAGGTCCTTCGTGGTAACACACACACACCTAGATACTCACCACCATAAAAGACATTTATATTTTTTTAATAGCAACAACAACGAGCAAGTATTTACCACAACCTATGTCATTACTGCGCTTCAACAGCTAAGGTCTTTAAGCATGTAAAATTATTAACATTACATTTGTCAACAACACTACAAAAAAATATGAAAGGTAGAAATCTGGTTTTACTCCTAAATATCATCCCGGATTTTAGCGAATATTTTCTCAAGTTTTCGGGCGAAGTAAAATATAAATGGAATACAAGTAATTAATCTATTGAATGACATTTTTGTGAAAATTTTACAATAATGTATAAATTAAGTAGCATTACAGTGATAAATGTATATAATTTATAATAAATGAGAGAGAAAGGGAACAGGTGCTAGCATATTATAGTTTAGTTAAGTTAACCCGGTCCCTGCCACTGTCTGATACCGTTTTCTCTCATAAGCAAGAGCCACTCCTTCCTCAACCGCCAACTAAACTATCGACTCTCATTCCTTTTGGGTGACGTTAAATTCAAAATATTACAAGACTCTAATTTATTAAAGTAAGCCGATATCTCCAGTTTTTAGCACAATAACTGGATGGGTAATTTCCCCGAGTAAAACTGTGCGGTAGATGGTCGCGTCCCCTATCTCATACAAGCAACACCTCCCCAAGTCCTGACAACATTCGCCTGGCCAGTCAACAGATAAAAATGACGGTGAGTTTTAATATCAAAATAAAGACCGGTGCAATACTACCTACTCTGCCAAAAGTAAACACGACATGGTGAAACTTGTGACTGAGCGAATGTAACAATATTGAAAAAACTAATATCTCGGTTATCCTTAATTTCAGGTGGAAATATCATAGAAGAAAAATATCTTAGAATTGTCTAAACATTACGAAATACATATTAATAGTAGCTAAATAAAGACCAGTGCAAGACTATAAATTGATCGGAGAATATTTCTTTGGTCCAGGTGTTGTGGTGAATATACATACAACCCATCTAGATCCTCCGCCCAGGTGAATGAAATAAGAAACTTGGGGAAAAAACTCTGCGGTGATAAAGATGTGACTCTCAGCATCCAGACACTATCTCTCTCTGTACACACACACACACCTCGCCGCCTGGGTCACCGCCTTTAACTACACTCTCCCACTAAACCCCAAGTCTAGACTCTGGGGGCCAGGTGTCCACATGTAGGCGTCTACCACACACTCCTCTCACACCTCTTCCTCTCCAATACCCCTCCCCCCTTCTCTCTCTTCCCTCTCAAAGCAACCACTAATCGCCCTCACAACTCGTCCTTCCACAATCGGTGCCACAATTCCTCCTCACACAATCCTCTTTACTCCTTCTCACAACGTCTTCTCTCACCGTTCATAAACCATCTGAACAAACGTGAGACTACAACACCAAGCCGCCATTAAAAGCCCCGTCGCTTCCTCCCGGTTCAGAAACACCTAACCTAACCTAGCCGTACCGAACCTAACCTAACATTACCAAACAATGCTCGCTGTTAATGACGTTGTGACTAAAAGCACTTCATCCACCAAATCAAATAGTTATTGAATTCATTTGTGATGATTGGTGTGGCGGCCGTTCCACCCCATTTAGTTCCGGCATGACGTGTGTGTGTGTGTGTGTGTGTGTGGGGGGGGGGGGGGGAGGGGGACACTCATGCAGATAAAACTGAATTCAATACAACGTTACTGAACATACGGTAATTCTTTGTGTTCATCATTACGGCACACCACCATCGTCCTACTCCAGTGTAATCCTGATGTAATTGGGTCCCCTGAGAGTAAATCTAAACCCGGACACAAAACACACTCGCCAATACCCGGGATTACAACAGCTCTGAACATACGTTGTAAACACCATTAACCCGCCAGCCTCACTACCGCCCACTGCTGCACTACAAAAGAAATGTAACGTCAAGATATACAATACACGATACAAGTGTAAGATGTCCGCCCACAACAAAGTAACCTTGGTCAAGTTTATATAATTAAGTAACCTTTTCTTTGGAGACTTGTGTAGTAGTCGAGGTGTTCATTAACGATAGCAATGTTTTAATAAATTTTGCTGACTAACACTGGCAACAAACCTGAAAGTCTTGTACCTGATCGTTCTAATTGGCGACCTACCAAGTGTGTTACAATAGTTTGAAGGTCATCGTTAAATTAATAATGAATAAAGAACGAGAGAGAGAGAGAGAGAGAGAGAGAGAGAGAGAGAGAGAGAGAGAGAGAGAGAGAGAGAGAGAGAGAGAGAGAGAGAGAGAGAATATGTCTACTTGTTTCATTCTACTCAGGTATAACTGGACACGCTTCATGTCCCACACTCCCATTCCATTCCATTTCATTCCATTCCCTATTTTTTTTAGGTTTCCATTCCCTTGATCCGCCTGGTGCACAAATAGGAACATGGGAGGGAGACTACACGGATACAGTCACCTAAACAACGTACCCCAACACCGTCTACGAAGAAACGATCCATATAGATTCTTGTTTTTTTTACGAACGATAATGTTGATGTCCCAATCTGTATTCATGATACAATATACGTAATACACCTCAAGTATCGAGCACAGCAGGAGTTGGCACGGGTGATGGCTGTCAAACTTTCCAAGGTAGGTAAGTTTGTAGCTCAACCAGGTATATCTTGTTTACATAGACGATCAGCTGATGCCTCGTCGACACACGCGACTTGAATACCCAATCTATAACTTTATTTACTGGTGATTTTATTATATATTCTGAACTTTCTTAAACTTAAAAATATAAGAGGAAATGGAGTTTGATGAGAATTTACTCCACCCGCCGTTGGTAAGACTCCGGAAGCGAATTGATGTGCTCAAGTCATTGTGTCACTCAAATACCATGAAGGTGAGGCATCCGAGTTTCAACAATGTGAGGACACTACCCCCCCCCCCCCCTCACTCGACCCCTACATACTCTCCTCAGCCCTCGCCACCATGTTATAAAGCTTCCTTACACATTATAAAAGACTATTTACCTGTAACTAGTAAAGAATAAACTCCAGGGGGACAGTTTCCAATAAAATTCTTGAATAAAAATAACATTGATCCGGACCTTTTTGCATTTGTTAATAAAATTCTAAAAAAAAGAACGGAATATTTTTAAACTTGTAAATAAATCCCCACGAGCACTGTTGTTTAATAAGGTAGAAACTCCCCCTACCTATCGAACCTAAACTAAAAGTATTTCCCCGCGTGGCCAAGCAATACTCGTACACAAAATCCCCGACACAACCCAACATTATTAGAGCCCCGCTATTTTCAGCTAAATACGACCAGCGGAGGATTAAATCGGAAATTCAGAACACAACGCTCCCTCGCGCTCAGGTAATCTAGCGGCAATTAGGTAAACTATTAACCCTAACTCTAGCCGTTATCCGCAGATAATCACAAAACGCCAACTTAGAAGCCAAACACACACTCCACCTCCCGTTCTTCTCCACACCTGTGACCTACAACACATACTCTACCTGCTGTACCTTTGTGTGTGTCTAATACAAACACTAAAGACAGATACATGGACTAACATATAGGTAAACAGATGAGGAAGAAACAGACAGAAAGATGGACAGAAGACAATGATAAAGATAAACGTACTGATAGACAAGGCGACACACATAAGGAGGACCGGATGAACAGTCTACGGGGTGACACTACCTAGTTCCAATCCTTGATGTAGAGGCCATTAATTTAACCCATGAGAAACTAACAAACTGGCCACAACATAGGAGTGACTCACCAAATGGCCACAACTCAGGACAAACTTGGCTAACTCACATTATGTGGCCACAAGTCAGGAGAGAGTCCGTTAACTCCCAATAAGTGTCCACAACACAGGAATAACTTACAGAAAGTGGCCACAACTCAGGAGAGACTCGGCTATCACAGAAAACGGCCACAGTGGAGGGCAGGACTCGGCAAATTCACAGAAAACGAAACCCACTTAGCACAGACTCAACTAACTCACCGCAAACAGCAACAGCAAACATAACTAACACCTGCCATCACCAGCAGTACCTCCCTGACGGTGCGGCGAAGGAGGAAGCTTCACACACAAACTCACCTGTGAAAGAAAAGAGAAAACCACATTAAATGAAGGAAGATCTTTATAACATTTCTCACTAAATACAAGAAAATATGTAATAATTAGTATAATATGGTTCCGTGTTTATCATTGCTCTCTCTCTCTCTCTACCTGGTTAGTACCTGTGTGATTACTCTTTAATCAACATCTTGTGTATTCATGATAAGGTTCCGCCAGGGTTCGGACACTGTCAGAATACCTTACCCAGGGCGCTGTTACCAAGCGACCCTAAGCACAATCATGATAAAACCAAACCCATCGTTTTCAAAAGCACGGGAAGGTGCATTCACTTACAAGACATTACACACTGGCTTAAGAACAAACAAGTAGATTTCCTTAAACTTCAGACAAGACAACGTTACAATATCCCTCTACTCTCTCCCCCCCCCCCCCCCTCACCAAATGAAGAACGGACACCCCCACCTCCTCCTCAGTGTCAGCGAGGAGAGGTAAGACAATACACTTCACCAAACACTGTCATCAGCCCGTGGGAGATGTGGTGTAGTCACTGTAGTGTTAAGTTGACCAGGAGTTGCCACAGGATCTTCACCAAGGCATTTTACTCCCAGTAACTGGACACTCTTAAGTACTCTTACTCCTAATGTCCTCCAGGCCACGTCTAAACACTAGCTGAGAGACGGGGGAAGGGAAGGGAAGGGAAAGCTAGTTTTAATTGTCCCCATCATTAACAAGTCTTCCTCATCATTATCATCTTTGTTATTTTTATTCTCTTTAACAACCTCTCGCTTTTATTTACCATGTTCTTCTTCTCTTCCTTTATCTTCCTTTCTTATCGCCACTTTCTCCTTTATCTTCTATTCCTCCTCCTCCTCCACGAAAAACAGCAGCCACACACACACGAGACCCCCTTCCTCACCCAGCCACGTGTGTTTTAAGGGGGCGTGTCAAGGGAAGAGGACGGTGGCACACTGTGTAAGGGTGTTGGCAGCAGTGACAGTAGAAGGCGGCTGAGGTGGGGGTAGGCATGAGGGGTTGGGGTAAGTGTTAGGGGTTGGGGATAGGCGTGGGGAGGTTGGGGAAAGGCCACACCCACACCAGAACCTGTACCTCACGCCCACACCAGAATCTGTACCACACGCCCACGCCAGCAGTACCATACGCTCACCCACACCATTTGTACCACACAAAAATCTTACATCAACACACACACACGACCAACAAAACACAGCCACATCGTTACCTCTACCACACACGCCCCACACCACCAACACGCCCACACCACCAACACACCCACACAATCACTCTTTAACCTCACACACTTCAATTTTCTTCACCCCAACACAGTACACCGCTCCCTCCATCTTCTTGAACCTGTCTTGCTAGCAATCTTCAGGAACAAACAGCAATAAGCAACCTGGTAACACACACATCACCTCAGGAATAATAACAATAAAGATGGTGATAATAATAATAATAATAGGTGATATCTCCTCTCCTGCTGACAACCTATAACCTAACCTAACCCTCCTCCTTCCCCTCTCTCTCTCTCTACTTTTTTCTTCCTCCTTCCTTCCATATCACTCTCCTTTTCTCCCTCCTCTCTCTCTCTCTCTCTCTCTCGTTTCAGACAATGGTGTAAAAGATTTCGTCTACTCGTCACATCCTGCCTGACGTGATGCTGACGACTCCATTTTATATTCCCTCACCTTCCCTCCCATTTTATCTTCCTTTCCTTCCGTCAATTTCCACCTTTTCTTCCTCTCCTTCTTCCTACTACCATTCCTTCTGTCAACTTCCATCCTCTCCTTTCCTCATTTTTCTACCATTCCGTTCCTTCTGTCTAATCCCTCCCTCCCACCCACCCACCCACCCTCCCTCTACCTTCCTGTTTTCTCTGCCTGTCCATCAGTCTGCTCTCTACGGGTAAAAAGCAGACCAGGCGTGTATAGCACTAGGTCAGGAGGGAGGGAAGAAAGTGCAGGAGTAAAGGGGGATAGAATAAAAGAGAAGGAGAGAATGAAGCAGTGATAAACGGAGGGAGAGTGTGATGGAGGGAAGTAGGGAGTGTGATGGAGGGAAGTAGGGAGTGTGATGGAGGGAGGTAGGGCGTGTGATGGAGGGAAAGTAGGGCGTGTGATGGAGGGAAGTAGGGAGTGTGATGGAGGGAAGTAGGGAGTGTGATGGAGGGAGGTAGGGGGTGTGATGGAGGGAAGTAGGGAGTGTGATGGAGGGAAGTAGGGGGTGTGATGGAGGGAGGTAGGGAGAGTGTGAAGGAAGGAAGGAGGTACCCATTCCGCCAGCCATACATATTGCGGCTACACCTATACATTATGAACCACACTGAGATGATTCCTGCTTGGTCTCATCCTGGTACATGATGACCACTGTACTCTGTTGCACTATACCGTACTCTGTTGCACTATACCGTACTCTACTACACTCTACCGCTACACAACGTTTAACTGCATGTCCCCTTCCACACCTCACCCTCTTCCTCTCAATTAATTAGTAATATTCTCTCCTCTGTCCCTTCCTCCCTCCCTCCCCTTTTATTACCTGCGGTCCCTCCCTCACCTGTCATCATCTCAGTCATTTATAAACCTTTTAACACTTCATCCTTCCTCTTCTATTCCCCTTCTTCCTTCTCCTCTCCTGTCTTCAATTATATCTTTTTCAACCCTTTCCTTCCCGTCTCCTTTCCCATTCGTTCGTCCTGGCCTGTTCCACATCTACCGTATATCCCTTTCACACACACACACACACACACACACACACACACACACACACACACAGCATCACATCATTGCCCCCACACATCAAATGATCGTTTTAAATCCTTTTACTAACCATTTCACATTGGGTACAATCCCCTATACAACCCAATACACACTGGGTCAAATCCTCTTTTTTAACACCCACTGTGATCCCTGTATCACGTAATTATGAAACTCTCGATAAATTAGTTCCCTGACACCTGATAAATTGGCAATTATCTCCATACACGATAAATTAGATGTTTTACCTGATAAATTATAAACAAACTCTAGTCCCCCAGAGTAAACAGACATTAATTAATACACAAAGTCAATATTTCAGCACCATGACTTAGTTTCAACCATTTTTATTTCTTTTACTTAGTTTTCCTTCATATTTCTTTCACCTTTCTCTCCCTTTTCCCCAATTTTCTATCCCTTCCTTCCACCCTTTTCTTTTTAACTAGCGTATAGCGATTCATAAAGATTCAATCAGTTCATCAGTCAGATTCAGATAAAAAAATATTCGAATCAGAATCGTGAAGCTCAAATTCACAGGTTCGAGGAGTTGATTCAGATAAATTAATTCACAAGTGTAATTATAGAGTAACAAAAAAAAAAACGTGGTTCAAAATCAAAGGTTTACTTTATATTTCATTCAGTTACTCATAGTTTATTCTGAATCATGGAGCTATGGATGTATTTCTGATGTAAACTTTATCATCATCAGAGCCTATCATCTGTGGCCACTATGTCAACAAGGACGTAAACAAGACCTACCAACACCACTATGAACACATAACAAGGAAGCAACAACACTAGTGAGATTTAACAAGTGAGGCCAATGACGTGACTCGGAAGATGATGACGATGACCTTTGAATCTCCCGCCCCTCTCCCGTGACCCTGGTTAACCCGCTGTACAGTTATAACCCAATTTATTTATTAATATCAAAGTGTTCAAATATTGGTAGGTCCTTTAACACAGCTGATGAGATACCCGGGGAGACAACGACCTCCTCTCTCCGCTTTTCCTCTCCTTTTCTAATCTCTATTCTATACATCAACCCCGCACCATCCATCTCTCTCTCTCTCTCTTCCTCCTTCCGCCATAACCTGCCGCTCTAACCGAACCTCATCCCAATCCACCTCACCTCCTCCTCCTTCACCAGCAGACCACCTCCTCCTTCACCAGGTCTCATCTCTCTCCTTCATTATCATCATTATCTTTTTCATCCTCCACCACAAAGTCCTCCTGCCAACCAAGCAATCATCCCTCTCTCACCTCCTCCTCCTCCTCCTACCGTCACGTTTTACTGCCCCCCCCCCCACCTCCTCCACTTACCCCCATCTTCTTTCTCTCCTTCTACCTTCCCCCACTTCTACCTACCCCATCCCACTACCACCTTTCCCTCTCATCTCCACCTCTCTCTACTTTCCTCTACAAACTTACAATACTTTTTTCCCTCCCTTCTCTCCCAGCACACATCATCTTATCCTCTCCCTCCACTACCCCCGCCTTCAGTTCCCTCCCACCTACACCTGCCCTCCCACCTACACCTGACCTGACCTCCCCTTCCTATTACACCTACCGCCGACCTTCCCCTCTCCCCCTGCCACTAACCTTCCCTTCCTCCTACACCTGCCACTGACCTCCTCCCCCCACCCCCCCCCCCATCATCCTGGAGGTGGTGTTGAAGGGGGTGAGAGGTGTAGCAGCGGGGTGGTGGTGGTCGTCATCAGCTGTGAGGATCAGGTTTACTGAGACCCGTCCCCATTCATCCACAGTATGACTGGCTGACTGACTGACTGTTTGGCTGACTGGCTAGCTGACTGTCTGGGTAGTTGGCTGGCAGCGGGCGTGTTTTCCGGGTCACCTGCTGGAAACTCGTCCCTAATCTACCTGCCTCATACCTGCTGAGTCATAATTGTTATTACTGGAGCGATTAGTCCCATTACTATAACTGATTTTTATGACTATTATTGTTTCCCCTGTTATTACTGCCGTGTGTGTGTGTGTGTTTCTCTCACCGGCTTGTTTAAATAGTGTGTAGTAAGATGGTGTGGCTATGTGGTAGTGTGGTTAATGTCTGGTGTAGGAAAGGTGATAGATTTAGTTTTAAGCAACGGTTAAGGATACAGGTCTCTCTCTCTAAACTGTGTGATGATTATACTTAAAGGACGGACACGCGCACGCACACGCGCGCACACACACACACACGTCTCTTTTAATTATCTCTACTTTCACTCTGAGAGAATAGTCACACTGCCACCATAAGGGTTATCTCTCCCCCTTCACCACAAGCATCTCAGATTATCTCCTTCCATTCCTTTGTTGCCTGGACAGACTGTTAACACCTCACCACGACACCTGAGACTTGGCGATCAGTTAACTGTTAATTGAGTAAATATTGATCAATTGACTGACAACCACGTCAATGATTTGGTAATATTAAGAGACCGGTGATTAGCCGATCAATGAACAGCTGTTTGGTTATCAGCTGATTGGAGAGGCCAGCTGACTGTTAATTAGGCAGGTAGGAGCATCACCTGTATAGTAATATAACATCAGATGGCTTGAACAGCCTCCACCTTCAGATTAATTCAAAGATTCCGTGTTGATAGAGCCTTAACCACACCAAATGCCTGTTGAACTGGCACCCTGACAGAACAGTCACTTGGCATGACGACATGTGAAATGAGGACCACTTGTCAATAAGACACCTAATGGAGTGTCACTTGGTACTGTGATATCTATATAAGAGGTGTCACTCACGTCCATCATGTGGGGGGGGGGGGTAACTGGTGGAGTGCCAGAGTGCCTTGGGCAGTGGAGAGGGAGGGGAGGGGAGGGGAGATGAGGTCAGGTAAGAGTGGTGACATCACACCTTTCACTGGCTCACCTGAGGGGAGAGGAGGTGCCCACTGACCGTACACACTCAAACACACCTGGTACACCTACACCACTCTAATCGCACACATGACGCAGCCCCCCCCCCCCACACACTCTAGTTTTAACCATTATCTAAACTTTCTACACGCTTTAAAAATAATAATGCATCACAACCAAAACAGGATTTTCTTTATCTATCTATTCTCTTGTATTTCTCTCCCACTTCTGTATTGTGTGGACGGAAGGACACAGACACCTCACAGAAGAGAGGAAATAATAGAATAATTAATACATGACAAGTGAAAGAAAAAGAAACCAACAAAACTAAAGACCACAACACAGACACCTGGAGAGATAACAAGGAGAAACAGACACAGACAGACAGACAGACAGACAGATCCTCTACATCCCCGACACAACTTCACCCGGCTGGAGGTAACAAGGGGGAGGTAGGAACGTGCGTGTATATTTACCATCATAGCGCGGAGGTGTTCTGAGGAGCAAAGGGTGACAAAAGATGTTATTGCTGCTGTGGTGCTGGTGATAGTGGTGGTGGTGGTGATAGCGGTGGTGGTGATAGTGGTGGTGGAAAAGGGCTAATGCGGCGGCCGTCTAAGTAAAGTCTTTTGCCTAACACAGATCTGACGTCACGACACACCTCACGCCTCGCTGGCCGCACTGATGAACGCCAAAACAACACGATTCACCCCCCCCCCCCCCCACGCTCCTCATCTCCAACACATTACATACAAGGTCCCTCCAACACCACCTGGTCAACAGAGTATGCACAACGCTCCTCTCAAGACCCAACTGAAGAGTAATGGCGCCTCTTCACACAACACTCGTCGCATAAGCTCTACACACACACACACACACACACACACAGAAGAAGAAGCCAGAAAATAGTCCAAGTTTTGTAATTAGGTTGAAGACTGAACTCACTGAGGACCCACTGTCTCTCCCTCTCCCTCCCTCCCTCTCACCTTGCTAATTTTTCTCTCTTCTCTCCCCCTCCCCCCGTTTCCTTTTCTCCCTCTTACACTACTCCTACTCCACCTTTTCTCTCCATCTCACTACTTCTTTCTCCTTCCTCCATCATCTCCTCTCTTTTCTTTTTCCTCTTCCACTCTCCCTCCAATTTTTTCTTCCTCCTCCTCTCCTCTATTCCTTCCCCTCTTCTACCACCTTCATCCTCCTCTCTTCTACTCTTTCCTCCTCGTCTATCCCTTCTTCCAGATATCCTCTCTTCTTCCCTTTCCATTTTTTCTCCCTTTTCCTACTCCCCCTTTCTTCTCCCCCCTCTACTCAAACTAATATTAATATCTTCACCTCGTAACCCACCCTCACCTCACCTCCCCGTAACCCACCCACCCACCCTCACCTCACCGTAACCCACCCACCTTCACCACCTCCTCGTAACTCACCCACCCTCACCTCCCCGTAACCCACCCACCTTCACCCTCCCCGTAACCCACCCACCCTCACGTCACCTCCCCGTAACCCACCCACCTTCACCTCACCTCCTCGTAACTCACCCACCCTCACCTCACCGTAACCCACCCACCCTCACCTCACCTCACCTGACCTCCATGCTTTCACCACTTATATATTTACCTTTTCCCCCCTTTCTCCATCAACTTCCGTACTTTCCCCAGCTTTTCCCTTCTCACATTATAATTTACACTCCGGCTGTACAACTTTCCTTTGCTCTCTCTCTCTCTTCCTTTCTCTCATTCCAGGTCGATATGTCTACGTTATGCTACTTTCCTCCCTTTCTCCAATTATTCCATCTGTCTCATTTCCTTTCTAAACTCCTACGCTACTTTCCTCACTTTCTCCAATCAATCTTTTCTCTCTAACCTCATTTTTTGGGGGTAAACTCCCTTGTTATTTTTCATACTTTCTCCAGATACTTTCTCTGGGACTCTCTTCTTAGTTATGTCCTCTATCCCCGTTAAGCTTTCATTCATTTACCTTAAGTGCCTCTATACCTGTGGCGTCGACCTGCTTGTGATAATAAGCTTAATTAACCAGCCAAGCTTAATCAACCAGCCAGCTTTTTTTTCTTCCTTTTTATCTTTCTATCTCACTGTCAACCACCTCTCTCTCTCTCCCCCAACCACCTCCCCCTCCCCTCCCATCTTTCAACTACTTTCCCCCTCCCATCTCTCTCTCCCAGCCATCTCCCATCCACCCCTCCCCTCCCATCTCTCTCTCCCAGCCATCTCCCATCCACCCCTCCCCTCCCATCTCTCTCTCCCTGCCATCTCCCATCCACCCCTCCCCTCCCATCTCTCTCTCCCTGCCATCTCCCATCCACCCCTCCCCTCCCTCTCTACCTCCCAACGACTTCCCCCTCCCACATCTCTTTAAGTCAATCCGCCTGTACATTCCTCCGACTTCCTCCTCCTCTTCCAACTCCTCCCTTTCCTCCTCCTGCAGCACCTGTACAGTTATCTTCACCTGTGCTCCTCCTAACCTAACCTAACCGCATCAGATCATCCAGCGCTCGTAACTCCCATCATGATTATGCCCTCCGTCAGTTAATTCTCAGGGACGCCTTAGTTTGTTCTTATTCACGACCCTTCGCCACCTGTGTTTCTTCCTGTGAACCTCACCACCTGTGCTTCTTCTTCTTCTTCCTGCTACCCTAACCAGCTGTACGTCTTACTATCTTACGATCCTTCCTTTCCCATCAGTATACACGTAACAAAACTCTTCCCTTCCCATCATCCTTGCACACTCCCCTTCCCATCACCCTTGCCTCTCCCCTTCCCATCATCCTTGCACACTCCCCTTCCCATCACCCTTGCCTCTCCCCTTCCCATCATCCTTGCACACTCCCCTTCCCATCATCCTTGCACACTCACATTTACACACGCTTACAAACCCAACACAAAGAACTTACAAGGACTTAATCTTTTCCATAAATCATCGTATTGTGTTGCCTCTTCTTTCTATCTTCCAGGCGCCTCTTTCACCCTTCTACTTGTATATACGCTTTCACCTCTTCTTTATCTACTTTATACATCTCGCACCATTTCCGCACTCTCTCAACACACCTGCTGTGCTTTCTCCAGTTCTCTCTCAACCCTCATTACAACCTCCACCACTACCTGCCAGGGCCATAGGGCCATATTGGGGCATTAAAGCAAGAACTCATTTGCTTGTCGGGGCTTTCTCCAGGCTCCCCCCCCCCCCCCCCCGCCACCGCTACCCTCATCTTCACCACCGGCACCCTCCCCCCGCCACCTCCACCCACCAGCAGCCTGGCCTTAGAAACTCACGACTAAAACACACAGCCACCACCACTATCACCACTACCATCACCTTTCACTAACCTTCTAACACAACTACGCGTGCCAAAAAGGCGTCTGTATTCTTCACTATTGCTACCCCTACAGTAGTCCTGCAAGTAAGCCAAGGGGAGGCTATCTGAGCTCCCATCCGCCCTGACTCAACCACCAAGCAGACACTCCTGGGCTGGAGGCGGCGCTGCTGTACACGTGTTCTAACAAGACTTCTACATGTTTGAACACGTTTACAGCAGAAGCCCTCCTAGGCCATGTTTGGTAAGCTGCTAGGACATGAGAAACAGGATGTACTTAATTAAACACCCCTTTAGGCAACCAGGGGAATGTGTATCTGTTAATTATGCTAACCTAGAATACACGCTTACGAGTCGTTAAAAGTTGTTGAAGGGAAGCAATACATTATAACATTTTGCTCAGTCTGTAGTGAAGACCAGAGTGAAGGCAGGAGCTGAGACGAGTTTCAGAGCTGTGAGTAGGAAGATGGTACAGGTGAGATCCCTTACCACTCACTGCCCGACCCAATCTAAAACATTTCTACTTCTGAGACATTTCCATCATTATGTTTTTACCCAAGAACGTTTAAGAGTCTGGTGTCGTGACGAAGGAAATTTAACCCAAAGAGACTCCAGCCGAGGGAGGTGGTGGTGACGCCTTAATATTGGTCCAGCAGCGTCGGCCACCCCCCCGTCAACACCAGCGGCAGATGGGAGGACACAGTACCACCACACCTGATATTATAACGATATATAATGATACATATAGAACATTGTCACCATAACTATCACCAGCAATACCTTGACACTATATAATACATTACATACACGTACAGTGCACATATATCACCACCACCTACACACACACACTACAGGTACACTATCACCACCATCTACTCACACCACAAGCACACTATCACCACCACCTATACACACAAGCACACTATCACCACCACCTACACACAAGCACACTATCACCACCACCTACACACGCCACAAGCACAATATCACCACCACGAGCGCCAATATCTGAAAAACTACATTATATTATACACACAATGTCATCCGCGCCAATGTAATCATCACGAGAACCTGAAGCTGCCCTGAGCGTGTAAGTATACTCCCCACCACACATGTAAGTATACTCCCCACCACACATGTAAGTATACTCCCCACCACACATGTAAGTATACTCCCCACCACACATGTAAGTATACCCAATAAGTGTAAGTAAAACATCCTGTCCATACACTAGTTTTAACCCAGCATTACATAACACTTTCCGGTAAATACACGCGACACCAATAACAGTAAATCCTGGTTAGGTTAGGTTAGGTTAGAGGTGTGGTTCATCGTTAAACTTCAAGATAATAGAAACGGGACGAAGTGACCGTGTATGGTCGCCGCTGCTGCTGTTAGTCCTCGAGGGTGTGAGTCAGCTGTGTTAGTAAACAAAGCCACGTGCGAGTACTTGAACGTTGTTGGTGATGATCCCTTGGAAATAATGGCGCTACAGTCATAAATATTGACACTTTATCTCGTCCCCCTTGTGATAATGGCGCTCGTGTACAACAAACTATTGTACACTAAATTCTTATCACCTGCACAATTATGTTCCTGTCGTCACAAATAAGGGTGTTAACAATTTTACCATTGATGACATGCAGCAAATTCTTAAACTCAAACAGCTGGACCAGTGAATAAACCTGAACAAAATGTGTTACTAATTCACCACAGATTGGCCGTAAAGAGTCCGGTTCAAGTTAGGTTGAAACTGGACACTTTCTTCGTGGGTGGGGAGAGGGGAATGAGATGAGGGGGGGATGAGATGAGGGGGAGGAGGGTAGGGGGAATGAGGGGAAGGGGGAATGAGGGGGGGGGGGGGGAAGGGAGCCACCGTCTGCTGGAAGTTTACACAATAAAAACATTTACTATCAACTCTCTACTGTCGAGTGAGGTCAAGACACCACGCCACCTGGTCGTAAAACCTAACCTAGCCAAGCAACGACACACCTAATTTAGTCACAATCTTAAGTCGCTGGGTAAAAGTTTCTAGGTACACAAGAGCGAGGTTGACCAGGGGGGGGATAGGTTGTTGACACGAAACCAAGCGAAGAGCGACATGAGCAAGCCAGTGTTTACCGGGTTACGATCATTATACCCATTAATCATCTTAAGACGGGTATAATTAATCTATATTAACCAAGATAGTTAATTGTGAGTATAATTAAATCTTTTTAATAAAGTCAGATAGCTTATATGCGTTCGAGTATAATAATTATCCACATTGTCAAGATGAAAGGGAGTGTATTATGCCGGTAGGATGAGTCAGTAAAGTACAGAGGCAAGTAGGTAAATATATGTAATAATAATACTCATCTATTATAGAAGAATTACCATAGACAAATATTAGATTAACTAACACGTAAATATGAGTATTATTAATATTTGTATGAATGAGAGAGCTTCAATAATACTTACAAACAATAACACATAAACATCCAGCACAACCCATACAAAGCAGTCTTATATACCAGATTATAGATCACACGCTACACAATTATAGGGATATATTTCATTAGGGATTTTTTTATAACACTTTCGAATTTTCCGACGCACATTAGTGGTCATTTTAATTCAATAACGAACGCAACCTGACACTGTGTTGACTGGCCGCTTGGGAAGTCGGCTAAGATGCAGAAAGTACCAAGTCGGCTAAGATAAGATGCAGACAGTACCAAGTCGGCTAAGATAAGATGCAGACAGTACCAAGTCGGCTAAGATAAGATGCAGACAGTACCAAGTCGGCTAAGATAAGATGCAGACAGTACCAAGTCGGCTAAGGTAAGATGCAAAAAGTACCGACGATGAGTACTTTCTACCTTTAATAGTACTGTACAGGTGAGTTAATTTTTACCTGTTGAAGCACAAGTGGTCGGAGAGGAGCTAAAGTATAGGAACAATACCACATGTACTTTATTGACTCCTGACAACGACCAGAATCACACGTACGACAAACTGACGGAAAACTTTTAAGAATTTTTCAAAACTTCCCGTGTAGTTTTCCACCTTAAATTGATCCAAACTTTTAGGTCGCTTGTTATACGGGACAAAAGTAAGTTCTCAAAAGTACGTGTGATTTTTTTTTCTCCGCAAATTGGTGATGTGAGAAGGAAATAGATTCACCACGCGCTAACCTAACCTCTCCCTTAACCTAACTTAACCTCTCCCTTTACCTAACCGGAGATGTGAGGGAGGATTAGATCGCTAGACACGGCGACAAAAAAAAAGTTAAAATTCTGAAAACTTCGTAAATTAATTTTTCTCCCTTACTGGAAACACGACAAGGCATTTGCAGAGTTCACTTTATCTACGACATAAAGACTACTAGTACTACTTCTACTACCACAACTATCACTACTACTACTACTACCACCAACAACACCAGACCGCCACCACCAACACCCCACTACCACAACCACCACAACTAACACCACCAACACAACTACTACCACAACTACCACCACACACACCACTACCACCACCAGAGAGCAGCAGCTGGACCGCCCACCGTAACCGGGACAAAGCAGCCACTACATGACACTTAACACGTGTCTTAGTTCCTCACACCAGGCGGGGGGGGGGGGGGGTACCAGCAGGAAGGAGGGAAGGGAACAGGAGGAGGAAAGGAAGAGAGAATGATCAGGAAAACAAGAATGTAAATAACTAGTGAGAAAAAAGTGAAATTAAAAAGAATAAGAAAGAAGTGGGGGAAACACACAGAGAAGCAGTAGGAGAAGTGGACAAAAAATGAGGAAAGGAAAGACAAAATGGGGAGAATGAGGAAGAAAAGATGGAAAAGAAGAGGTGGAGGAGGAAGAAGAGGTGGAGGAAGAGGTGAAGGAGGAAGAAGAGGTGGAGGAAGAGGTGAAGGAGGAAGAAGAGGTGTAGGAGGAAGAAGAGGTGTAGGAAGAAGAAGAGGTGGAGGAAGAGGTGAAGGAGGAAGACATGGAAGAAGAAGAGGCGAAGGAGGAAGAGGAGGAGGAAGAGGTGGAAGAAGAGGCGAAGGAGGAAGAGGTGGAGGAGGAAGAGGAAGGTGAGAATGACGATGATCAGATTACCACGAAGATGCAAGAGTCTGGATGTAACCCCTTCCCTTCTCTCCCCTACCACAGGCACTCTACACCAAGGGCTGGTCAACACCACGATGAACCCGATACACCAGATACCCGGGCGTGTGGAGGGGGTGTGTGCGGGTGTGTGCGGGCGTGTATGCTGGGGTGTAGGAGGGTACAAGGGCGTGGCCATGGGTGTAGCGGAAACTACAATTTACCAATAATAAACAACTCCCACTCATACCGCATGTATACATTCCCCTCATACCTCATACTCCCTTTTTCTCCCTCATACACCCTTCTCCCTCATACCTCATACACCCTTCTCCCTCATACACCCTCCTGCCCCTCACACATCGACACACAACACAGGAACACCACAAAGCAACGGCAACATAGTTTACAACGGTGATTATAATTGAAAGTAGCACAGATCTCCCCACCACCACCTCCGAGTCACAACCATTAGCGTCCATCTGTCTCTGTGTACTGGAGTAGCAACTTCTCAACATCACGGTGGAGATCGAGGTCATAGCTTCACCAGTAGTAGTAGTAAAGAGTAGTCAGTGAACATCTGCTACGCCCAACAGATGCAGGAGGGTGGTGGGGGGGGGGGCTACCAAATACGGTCGCCTCCATAACTTTCCCGACATTTCTCCCCCCCCCCCCCCCCACAAGATTCTCTGCCGCAACGCTTTGATCTTCTCCCCCTCCCCCCAACCATCTCATCCTCCCGCACCCATCTCCTTCCTCTTCTTCCTCTCCCGTCTTCCCATCGATAACCTCCTCCCCCCCCTCCTCCCCAACCACCTCCTCCTTCCCCACCCATCTCCTTCCTCTCCCTCCTCCCCAACCACCTCCTCCTTCCCCACCCATCTCCTTCCCCTCCCTCCTCCCATCTCCTTCCCGCTCCAGACACATACACTTGTACTAATATACACACAAAAATAAACAAACCTTTACCACAGTTGCCGCCATTAACTGGAGCCAACACGGCCCTGTAATACCGTCAATGACCTATAACCGAGCCTTCACAACCCTTAATAAGAATGACCTATCGTAAACAGGAGCCTGGGCACACCTTATTATACCGACACTGCCCTATACGTAAGCCTACACAAACTATAACCGTAGTCATGGTGGAGAAACTTATCCTACATAACCCTGTAGATTAAGCCCAGATCAACATGTAGACGACTCCCTGTCTTTCCCCCCCCAAAAAAAACTTGACTGCCGCTCACCTCAGCTTAGCGTCAACCACATCAACATTCCCTCACCGTATGAAAATATACACAGCCGGTCCTGGCCGTCGAGTTGTTCCACCAAATAAACCTCCCGGGGCTGTTATCTTCATCGAGGCATCACAAGAAAGTTTCTCAGCACACGTGACGCCTGCCGCCACCGCCGCCAGGGTCATGATGGAGGAGTGCGTGAGGCGGGTGCGCGGTTGGGTCAGCTGACTCATTACGTCGCCACGCCCGCTAAATGTACATTGAATTTCTAACAGTTGTGTACATTTAGTAAGCTGCCTCCCAGCAGTGTCTCCACCTACAGAACTCCATCCTCTGAACCACACTCTCTCACTCTCTCTCCGTCTATATATTACTTTCTCTCAGGGACTAACGAACGCATCACCTTGGGAGCGAAAAGCGGCAATACCATTCCACCAACATGGGCCACAGCGTCATGTTAAGTGGTATGGGACTATGAGTATCAGTGTATTGTCTGGGTAAATCATCTCCTGTTCCTAGCAGCTAGAATGGTCAGCCGTCAAGTCAAAAATGTTGTCAATCTGTGTTCGCTGCTGAGACTGTTGGCAATACAACCACCACACCAGGAGTTAGCGAGCTGTGTAACCCGGTGTTCAACAACGGACCAGGAAAGCCGGAAATCTAGCCAACCGCACTGGCTAACCGTTACCCCGGAACATGATCCCCTAATCTGTTTACATCCAGACTCTCGAGCACTGCTGGGGTGACGTGGGTGAAGGAACCTACCCAAAATTGTAAGCTGCCCTGGAATCGAACCCTGGAATATCCACTTAAGACTGTCTCAACCCCTCACTCCCACACCGCCTACCCCCCCATACCCACCACCACCATCATCACCTCTTCAAGACAGCTCCCCCGGCACCAGTCAACCTGTGTATCTCGGCACGGGCGCCCACTTCCCCTTTCTCAGCACCTCTTCCAGCCCACGCTCGAGACACACACACACACACACACACCTCCAAACATTTCACTCCCACACATCAGGAGTTACCTCACACCCACGATGGTGTCTATCCACCTAAAGACGTCAAAAGGTGTTTTACTCGGACAGTACAGCGATATCCTGTTATCAGTTTAATAATAACAGAAATAGTATCAAAATAATAATAAAAAAAACCAGCAAAAAAAAAAAATAAATAAATAAATAAATAATAATAATAATAATAATAATAGAAAAAAAACAATACTCCTGATCACTGCTTTAGCTACACAGTTACATATAAGCCAGGGAGAGGGGCGGGGCGTGTTGACCGCCTGTCAGCCTGCCTGCTCAGTGTTGGATGTCACGCCCACCCTGACACACGCCCGCTAAGATGATACACAAACATTTGACAGAACAATGGATCCGCACGCTTCAGAGGGCAAGCAACGGACTGAGTACCAGGAAAACAAATGAAAAGATAACTTTGCTCAAACACACAGACCCTACATCCGCTCCCTCCTGAATCTTCGAAACACCAACTTCCTTCACAGACTATTAAAATGAATTGTAAGGGCCTCACCTAACAGCTATAAGGGCATCACCTAACAGCTATAAGGGCATCACCTAGCAGCTGTAAGGGCCTCACCTAGCAGCTGTAAGGGCCTCACCTAGCAGCTGTAAGGGCCTCACCTAGCAGCTGTAAGGGCCTCACCTAGCAGCTATAAGGGCCTCACCTAGCAGCTATAAGGGCCTCACCTAGCAGCTATAAGGGCATCACCTGTTGTAAGAGCATCATCTCCTGGTGGCGTTAAACCTTGTTGCTCCAAGACTCTCTCCACCTGCCGGAGTTAATTCCTAGTTTACCTGGGTCATAATCCTAATGAGGCAATTACCTGCACCTGCCCCTCCTCCTCCTCTCCCTTACCTCCTCCCCCTCCCCCTAATACCATCATGTTCCTCAGCTACCAGTAACGCCACCACACCTCACCATCAACCACACAACACACAGGGTCAGGCACAACACACAGGGTCAGGCACAACACACAGGGTCAGGCACCTTTCTCAACACACCTAACTCTCAGGGCCAGACGCCTCCCTTAACATAAACATAAACTTATAATTGGTAGACGTCCCTGAGCACACCCATCACTACCCCAGATGGGTTCCTATGTTCCAAGGAAGGAAGGAAGGAAGGAAGGAAGGAAGGCCCCCCCACACATTCGGCTTACGACAAATCTTTCCTTTACAACTTTACAACAACGAAATATAAACTAGATTCCATAAAGACAATCTCTCTCTCTCTCTCTCTCTCTCTCTCTCTCTCTCTCTCTCTCTCTCTCTCTCTCTCCTAACATCAATACTACACAACAATGTAGGTAAGAGGATAGATCACGATTCCCTTTGTTGCTTATCACCAGTGACAATTGGAGAGAGAGAGAGAGAGAGAGAGAGAGAGAGAGGTAACTAAATGAAATGACAAAAAAATAAAAAATAAAAAGAAAACAAAAGAGCAAAAGACAAAAACAAAACTAAAAAAAAGGAAAAAGTAAAACAAATTCTTCCTCCTCCTAGTCCACGAAAACCTGAGATTTAACCCTAGCTGACACGAGGGGGAGGGGGGGGGGGCGAGAGACAGCCCCCCCTCTTACTCTTCCTCCACCAACAACAACACACTTGCCAAAATAACTCCTAGCCAGGCTCCTCCTCCTGCCCTACAATACCGTGTCTACAACCTCTACCTACAACACCGTATCCACAACCTCTACACCAGGTAAACTCTCCCTCACCTGCACTACAACACAATTCCACCAAGAGGTAAATCAGGTAATTTTCCCCAGACACACCTGCTCGTTATAGGCGGAGGGTCAAGGGGGGGAGGGGGGTGTTGTATGTGTATCGAAGAGGCACTAGTTGGCTCTACTGTGCCAGATAGGAATAGTGCCAATGACCTAACAGCGTAGAATAACACACACACGCGCGCGGTAACTCAAGTCAACAGCTTAACACCTCCACACGCCTGAGCAAGTCGAGACACACACACACACACACACACACACGAGCCAAGTCAAGGAGGCGTCACAGGTAAAGATTTAAAGTGGTAAATTGGAAAGCAGGAGCATATGTGTGTGTGTGTGTTATTAGTGATGGGAGGAAGAAGGGAGAAGGATGCGAGGGAGGGAGAAGGATGCGAGGGAGGGAGAAGAATGGGAGGGAGGGAGGGAGAGACGGACGGAGGAAGACACGGAGACTCGGCGATAGACAACAGTGCGTTATCATAGTAAGTGTATATAACTAATCTAATATTAATTCTCCTTTTAGTGAATTAATACATCAAGGTTAATGTACCGCCATGACTGTGTATAATAACAACCTCTTGCATATATAGTTTTGTAATCCACCTCCTCTAGGTTCAAACACAGCCGGTAATGATACTGTACCCTCACTAGCTGTAATCTCTAACTGTACCTGTAGTTTTATACGGAATAAATACATCGTTTAGTATTGTACTTCCCCTCACAGACGCTCGGGATACAGGAGCTGCATTAAAATAAGCACGCACAAATATATATGCGGGTGTCTGCTTGCGTGTGTGTGTGTGTGTGTGTTAGTCGCTCGGCAGCAGTGTGTCGGCCAGGTTGTAGTTCATCCTCACCATGTATCGATCGAAGCCTCGTGTTAACCGGAATATTTATCACCCAGCGAGAGTTACCCGGAATGTGTGTTAACCGGAGTATGTGTTAACCGGAGTATGTGTAAACCCGAGTGTATGTAAATTAGTGTGTGTGTATGTATGTATGTATGTATGTGCGTGTCGGGTGGTCACGAGAGCTCCACTACCCCCGGCTCTTACAAAAGGTTAATGCCATCGACATTTACCCACCGGAGAGGACCAACGTCACCCAACCTTCACCACACACACACACACCAGTGCAAAAATTGTCTAATGTATGTAAACTTTCACCCAGTTTGCATGAGAGAGAGAGAGAGAGAGAGAGAGAGAGAGAGAGAGAGAGAGAGAGAGAGAGAGAGAGAGAGAGAGAGAACACAGTAAACCTCATTACCCCCAACTGATCCACACTACACCATAACACAATGTTGAATCTGCATGTAATAAAACTACTTAATTTGACCAACATATTCTTTTAACAACATTACCAAGGTCACTATATTGTTCACCACAGCCACAACACCACCACCACCCTGTCTACACTACACACCTCACTATACCTCGTACACCTGTTGGGAAAAATAACGATAATTACAGGTGAGAGAAAATAAACAAAATATGTGATGTATACAGGTAAATAATTCGGGTCAAAAGAGTGTTTTCCGGTAGTCTCTCTCTCTCTCTCTCTCTCTCTCTCTCTCTCATTATACTCCTTAATGTAAAGTTCCCGCAGATTATAGTATTAACCGGTCGAGTTTATTACCAGACCTCGTGTGTGTGTGTGTTGGCCTTGACTACCACGCCCCCACCAGCTAACGCCAACTCGTTTTCTTCCACTTGCCGCCACCACCATTACCTACCACTACCATCATTATCGCCTACCACTATTACTACTACCATTATAGCTTATCACTACTACTACCACTAATACTACCTATCACCACCCACCATAGGATTATCCGGGGCATTTTTAAAGAGAAGTGAGGAGTATCTCTAGGTGAATGGGGGTATTGGAGGGGAAGGAGGGGGGGGGGGGGGGGGGTGACGGTGTTGTTAGCCCCTCCACTCACAAAAGAAATAACGTTAAGCCCCTAAACCCTACCCCCCCCCTCCCTCCCACCCCTCCACCGGGATGCTATCAGCTGACTGTCTTAATGAATGAAACAGCTGAACCAAAGCCGTGAAATAAACCCAACGACACAACACGACTCATCCACCATCTCTCTCCCTGGCAGCCATTCCCCCCCACCACCAACCTGACTAGCCACAGGTAACTTAAGCTGACCAAACCCACTCTAGGCTATGACAACACAACGATAAAGAACACAGCCGGATTAAACTTACCAGGTAATCTAAATGACACTTTTCAACTCTCGTTCACACCCACCTGCCCATATCTCAACACTTGATTAACAAGTCAAGGGTTGTGATAATGAGCAGGTATTGTAGGGTTACACCTCACACACTGCCTCTGAACTGTCTCATAACCTTCTCATCACCTTATGTCGCCTGAATACCAACGCGAGCCACTGTGTTCACCTGTAAGCTACCTGGTAATCCACTACTGTCAAGGGTTTAATCTCTCTAACGTCCTGTGTTACCTGTTTACAGTGAACACCTGTTGGGAGGGCCACCACCTTCCTCCTCGTCTTTTCCAAACTCATAAAAAAACTACGTCATTCTTCTCCTTTTCAATATATAAAAATAAACCCTAAGTAAAATATATCTCAAAACAAACCTTGATACTCCACCATGACGGCCATAACCTGAACCAACACACACTCAAACAACCGGCAAAATAAACCGGTAACCGTCTCCTCGTCTGCCACCTGCACTTCGTATACCGGGTTACAGATACCATCACCCAGTCTTTACGAGCAGGTGTATCATCCTTATAAACCTGTGATAACTCTTGCCCCCGGTCATCATCTGGGATAGTCACGATGAGTCACCACGAGTCATCAGGAGTCTAATCTCAAAGAGTCATCCATTAGGTCAGGTGTGATGAGAATCGAGATGATGTGACAATACCCTCAAAAGAGACAGACAGGCAGACAGACAAGAATACATCCACAACGAGGCAGAGGTTAAAGGTGAGGGTCAGTAACAGAGGGAGGATCAGTTTCATGGGTCACTGTCACCACACCACCACCTACAGTACACTTGTCATCATCACCTGCAGAGGCAACAGAGGGACCACTTGACTGCCTGGCCACCAACTTGTAACGCCAGAGGAAGACAGTCTGCTGAAGGAGAGACTTAAAGAAGCTGGGACAGGGATAATAGTAATGACCAGCTTACTACTTCCTTATGTTACCAACACAACACCGGTGACAATAGAGTTTACTGATGTTGTACTAATATATAAACGCCATTAGCTTACCTTTATGTGTGAGAACATGGTGGTTAAGACTGCTGACACCTGGCCGTGAGTACAGTCTACAGGTGAGCAATGAGCGGTACAACTAGTGATGGCCCGCCCCACATCATCTCTCCCAGCATCACATCATCATCACTTCACTTTCATAATAATAAACTGTTGATGTTATTCCACCCTCGTTAAGTCGCGGCTGATATACGAGCACCAGATTAACAGTCATGGCACACCACTGATACTTCTTCAGTCAAGTTTTCATATCTTTAAAATCACAGGTAATTACAGGTATTAAACACTTTCTGCCGCCTTTAAACTAACACAAAACTTTAATCAACCTTCTAATACCTTCTCGGTAATCTTCTAAAAGCTTCACATTAAATTTTCAATGGTTATGCCTTAAACTTTTTTTCACCTTGAAATTGCAGGTATATTTACATCGATGTTTCAACACCTGATTGCCAAATGCGTCATATTTCTTGCATTAAGATTTTCTGCTGTTGCAACAAACTCAGGCTTCTGGTAACCTTACACCCAGTTCTTGACAACTTCACATCAAACTTGCGGTACTCTTGTGTGGGGGACTCCAGCAACCCACAGGTGTACACACCACCCATGTCTCCCGGGTGCCATCATAAACACCATGTTCCTGGAGTCTTGGTCTGCTACATTCCTGGTAGTGGGTGTTGTTGTCCTGGAAGTGGGTGTTGTTGTCCTGGAAGTGGGTGTTGTTCTAGTAGTGGTACAACGAGCAACACCCGCACACCTGTATCAAGCATTACCTGTGCAGCCTCGTCACGGCCCATTACACCTCTGCAGTGACTGTGTCTGCTCACCATCGCATAAGGTCATCGCCTCATCACCGACGCATACACGATACTTCCTCCAATAAATCGATATAACACTAATGATTTTCTCACGATGAGTCATTGCAAACACCACATGAATGAGTGAGGAGATGTAAACAAAACCCACGTGGCTAGGTGGCAGAGGGTGGGGGGGGGGGGGTGTCCTCATGACGGGCTTGCAGGACCTGGGCTGGTTTGACAGTCATCCAGCCCACAGTCAAGTCGGTGGAATTTACAGCCTAAGAACTTGTTGTCTCTCGCACCACCACCACCACAACACACGACACGTCACGCCTCTGCTACATCGGACGCACCACGCTAGTGTAGGTAAGGCCGGAGGAGAAAAACAGCTGGTCGTGACAGTGGCCCAGCTGGCACTATCTTGGGGGGCAGGAGCGGTGGTGGGGCGTGCAGATGCTAGATACCACTTGTAGCAGTGTTCTAGACGCCGACAGTGACTCACTCATGTTAGCCATGGATCGATGGTGCTCGCCGCCACCACTACCTGCCCTCCACATTCGCCCACCTCAGCACCACCCCATCACAACCAACAATGAATGAACCCACTCACACCGTACGCAGAGATCCCCCAAAAAGTATGTAAATGAGAAACTCAAATCACCTTCACGTAAGGTAGGGGAGCAACACGACCTGTCATCGCGACAATATCAATAAACCTTTGATGTGAACCAGTTCATTCTGCCGCCAAAAATACGCTGCCACTTCATCAACAAACAGGAACACTTCCCGGCTTAATGAAGACATCAAAGTCTAGTTGAAGCAGCGACTGGGCAGTGGAGGTAGTGGGCCGCCAGTCAGTACCCCGGCACTAAGGCCCTCGCGTGTAGGGCTCCAGGGTGACAGCTGGGTGGCGGAGGTGGTACCACCACCTGCAGCAGTAACAGTAGCAGCAGTAACAGGATCAACAGTAGCAGCAGTTAAGGACTCCCACACCGCCACTTTAACATCCACAACACAATACTGCCCGCAATCTGGGTTAAAGGTTACCGCTGCCACCACATCTCTACCACCATTGTACCATCAGTCTACACCACTCTACACCACTATAACCACCACTGTACCAATGCTCTAACACTAACCACCACTACTGTAACATCACCACCACAACCATCACCAATACATTACCACTACCTCTGTTACACCTACACCCTCACCACCACTACACTACCACCCCTCACCACTACAATCCAGTTACACTTTTTACACGTTTACTTAATTGAAATAGTGTAATATGCTGGAGTAAATCATGTTACTTCAGATTATATTAAACGTTAAAATATATTCACTATTGGTACTCTCTCTCTCTCCTATAAACTCACCCAAAATAAGGTTCCACTTCTTTCTAAATATAGACTCCGGAGATTCCTAGAAATGTTTGATGACACGCAACGCCGGCTGTCGTACTGATCTCTCTCTCTCTCTCTCTCTCTCTCTCTCTCTCTCTCTCTCTCTCTGTGAAAATATATAATCAATGGCTCGCAGGTGTCACTCCACTTGTTCCTTTCCAATTGAATTTACACAATAAGCTTAGGTTCATCTCTCCTTCCCTTATATGTCCCGTGTATGTATGCATGTATTTATGTGTGAGGGAATGGGGTTGCAGTATTCACAATAAGCCGTGTCACCCGTGGGCTGGGCTGGGCTGGGTGTGGCGTTGGGGCACTTGGCTTCCTTGTTTCAATGTAGACCAAAAGTTATCCTTAATGAACATTAACCTAACCTAACCTTTCTAGAACATTTCCGGCACTGCGTTTTCTTAGGGACATCTGGGACGCCCCTGGTCAGTTCTGGTGATATTCCTCTTGATAGAACCTGTCATACATACATAACATACATTCAGCACTGTAAGGAACGCCCTGCCAGACAGTGTTATTCCCTATGGTATTATGACCTCGAACAGTTCATAACAACTTTCTTCAAATATCTTAAGTGTTTGGCAAAGGGAGGGGGGAGGGAGGGAGGCCTTAGTGAATAATTCCGACAGCTACACTTTTGTCTGGTCTCCCTCCCTTCCCCTACCTCCCTGTGCGCTTCTGGTATGTTAGATAAATGGTATATCACACACACACACACACACACACACACAAAAAAAAAACCATGCTCCACCTCGCTGTCATTATTATCATTATCACAAAGAACCAACACGAGCATTGGCTGGGGGTGTGGGTGAGTGGGTTTGGGTGGGTGGGTGGGTGGGGAAAGTAGATGGATGGATGGGTGAATGACCAAGGTAATGGGTCTTCCATGTTTCTCGTCAATGATATTTAACAGCTGAAGAGGGCGGCAACAACACGAGCAGGAACAGCAGCACGAACACAGCAGGAGGAGGAACAGCAGCACGAGGAACATCAGCACGAGAACAGCAGGAGGAACAGCAGCACGAGCACAGCAGGAGGAGGAACAGCAGGAGTAGGAACAGCAGCACGAGAACAGTAGGAACAACAGCACGAGCACAAGAGGAACAGCAGCACGAGAACAGCAGGAGTAGGAACAGCACGAGAACAGCAGGAGTAGGAACAGAAGCACGAGAACAGCAGGAGGAGGAACAGCAGAGGTAGAAAGAGCAGCACAAGCACAGCAGGAGGAACAGCAGGAGGAAGAACAGCAAGAGTAGGAACAGCAGTGAGTGGTGGTGGCAGGAAGGGATGACCTTTATAATACTGATTGACTGATATTTCTTTTGTATTATTATTATTATATTATTATTTTATTATTCCATTATATTTTCCATTTTTCCCCAGAGAATGATCTGTCTGTCTGTCTGTCTGTCTGTCTACAGTAGTCATTTACGCAACTACAACGATGGAGAGGGAAGGGAGAGAGGGGAGGGGGCGAGCGGGAGAGGAGGGAGGGAGGGAGAGGGGGAAGGGGAGAGCGGGAGGGGAGGGGGAGGGGGAGGAAGTGCTAGTATTGGAGAACAAAATGGGTGTGTCCTCAATGAATGATGAAAAGTGTGTGAGTGAGTGAGTGAGTGAGTGTGTGTGTGTGTGTGTGTGTTTGTGTGTGCGAATGGGCGTTACCGGGTGGGCGTGGTTTATCCGAGTAGATGTGTCTGGGTGGACCTTCCCCAATTGATGATGTCAGGCTTGTAGTGGGAGGGTGGGGGGTACCTGGTGGTGGTGGGAGGGTGGGGGGTACCTGGTGGTGGTGGGAGGGTGGGGGGTACCTGGTGGTGGTGGCTGGGTGGGGGGTACCTGGTGGTGGTGGGAGGTACCTGGTGGTGGTGGCTGGGTGGGTGGGCTGGTGTGGGGGGGGGGGGGGAGGTTGAGTGTGTCAGCATGGGTGTCAAGGTGGGCGTGTCAGATACTGGGTGTGTCTGGGTGGGTGTGTCTGGGTGGGTGTGTCTGGGTGGGCGTGTCTGGGTGGGCGTGTCAGAGAATGGGTGTGTCTGGGTGGGCGTGTCAGAGAATGGGTGTGTCTGGGTGGGCGCGTCAGAGAATGGGTGTAGGGGTGGGCGTGTCTGGGTGGATGTATCATAGAATGGGAGTGTCTGGGTGGATGCATCATAGAATGGGAGTGTCTGGGTGGGTGCATCATAGAATGGGCGTGTCTGGGTGGGCGTGTCTGGGTGGGCGTGTCAGAGAATGGGTGTGTCTGGGTGGGCGTGGGAGACAGCGGGCGGCCAGGCAGTGGTGATTCATCCTGGTCATCGATCGCCGTGTGGTGGAGCTGGTCGACCCAGAGTAGTGGTAGTAGTGGTAGTGGTACCAACCAACAACCATCGCCAACCATACCTCTACAACAACTGATACTATCTCTACTACCACCACAACAACCACAACTCACTACCACTACCACACCTCTCCTACTACCACCCCCATCACCACACTACCAGAAACACACGCCACATAAACCCTAATAAATGACCCAACTCGCCTCACGCAGGACCAACACCAACTAACATACCGTAAAAAACTATATAACTCACAACAATAAACCCTCAAACAAATTAAACCTAACCCAGAGCCACGGTCAAAACAATCTAACCTAACCTACTTTATATACCGGCCTTTATTGTACCACCAAAACCGTTTTATCAGAAATTATTATGTAGGTAAATAAGAAATTAACATTTGCAAAAAATATATTTGCCAACTCGACATAATCCTGACAGCTCTCTCTCCTCTTGTTCCACCTTAATACAACCCAAATTGTACGGCTTCCCTCCCTTATCACACTTATGTTTTTCAATTTCCACTGAAACTTATGTATATACTTATAATATAAATGTAAAACAAAAATAAAAAATTATGATAAATTAAATAAATATCGGAGTGATAACCGTGGTAACATTATGAGACGTTCTTATTACCACCATGCTGTGTGTACTATTCCCGATGATACTAAATGTTATATAATACTTCCTTGCGATAAATGTACAGCATATACAGTATCAGGTGCTTACAAGAGAGCTCAGGTTCTCAACTGGCTCAGCCATGTTACTATTGTTATTATTAATCGACTCTGTATCTGTTCTTCTGACTAAATAAACTGTTTCAATATCAATTAAACTAACCTAACCCAACCCACAGCAACCCCCAAAACCTAACCTAATCCACAACACCCAAAACCACGCACCACACTCACCCCATTTCCCCTAAAAGAGACGAAATGTGAAAACGTGAAGTGGAGAAGCCTCATCTCTCACACACACCTCCCTGACATCATACGCCCATGCCCCCCCCCCCCCCATCTCATCCCAGCCTACCCCATCCCATGTTAAAACACAATGTATAACTTCAACTCGAGTCTTCATTCATCAGGAAAAAACGATGAATGTGACCGGTGTGTATAAAACACTCTCCTGCCGGTCTAAACTTACATTTACGGCCTAAAATGTTATTAACCATTCATAAATATAACATCGGGTTAAGGGCCGTTAAATAAATATAAAGCACATCAAACATATCAATGAGTTTATCTAGATACTGTTGATCATTCACCTGCTGGGGGCCTCATGTGTACAGTACAACAGTGTATTAAATATATCATCCCTGGAAAATGAACAGTACACATTAACACTGTACAGTTGTTGTAGTTAAACAACACGGGTGGAGACAAAGAAATCTTAAAATAATGTTTGTTCGGTACTGTGTGTGTGTGTGTGTGTCCGGGACAATGATGACCGTGTACACACGTTTCCATGTTATACCCAAAACATACACAAACAAGACAAGTGTAAATCACTTACAAAATATGCATGAACGCGCGCGCACACGCACACTCAACGTGCACGCAGACACATGACTGTATCCACGTACGAAAGCACGCACGGAAACGCAAAAAAAAGACTCTCTCTCTCTCTCTCTCTCTCTCTCTCTCTCTCCACAAGACAAACAACATCGTCCCCACCACCACCCCCAGGCACTACAAACTCACCTTAATTTGTATAAAGAAAAACAATAATTACTTCCAAATAAACTAATTGAATTTCCATTTGCACAGGACAGCAATAAATTAACTACTCAATTTTACTCTCATATAATTAAATATTCAACAATATTAATGACACGACAACAACTTCAAATTATCTGCGACGCACAGTACCTGCGTCAGCCAGCTCAATGCCCGACTTTCCTGGCGGCTTAGCGTAGTCTGACCAATTCTGACCAGCCGTTTTCTTCTTTCACTTACAGAGGTAGTGTAGCTCCCACGACTGCTACGACACACACACACTTAAACACTACCACGTCAAAATCGACAAGCCTCACCCACCCACCTCAACCGGACCTCTCACCCCTCAGCTAGGGGACACGGGAAGACCGACCGACCAACCAACCAAACGCCTAATATTGGAGGTTCTTCACTAAACTTAACCTAATATTGGAGGTTCTTCACTTAACTTAACCTAATATTGGAGGTTCTTCACTTAACCTAACCTACTATTGGAGGTTCTTCACTTAACCTAACCTACTATTGGAGGTTCTTCACTTAACCTAACCTAATATTGGAGGTTCTTCACGTAAGATTCCGTAACAAGGCTAAGAGAGGTATGGAAGAGACTGTTGATCAAGGTAACACTGGATCACCTCCCGCACACCACCAAATAAACGGGATGTAGTCAATGTGGATATGCCTAGAGACGAAGTAAACAGAGTATTTTTGTTTGTTTTCTGGAGGGGAAGGGGTATTATCAACTAAATCTGTCAATTAAAGCTGTTAAAAGCATCGCGGCAGGACAGCCACATCCATCCATCTCTCTCTCTCTCTCTTGTATTCTCATCAATTTTTCTCCTTTCCGAGTTGAGGCAGCGGACTGGCAGCGTTACATCACAGGAAGGCGGCCACGTCAACCCCCCCCCCCCCCCTGTCAACACCCCTTTAAAGCGACCTCACACACACACTTCCACATTTTCTCTCTTACCGTATACGTACATTTTTTATTACTTATTTTTATGGAAATGATCAGGAATATCTTTAACATTATATCTTCTCTTATATCAAATATTTCATATAAAAGTCTTGACGCTTCAATACCAATGACAATAAAGCTTCCACACCTCGAGAAATCTTCCAGGTGTCTATATGAACGACCTAATTAGCATACACAATAGCTACTTGAGGAAGGTGCAGAGAAATATAAACTAATACCTGGGAGAAGATTAATTAAGCCCCGTGAGAGAGAGAGAGAGAGAGAGAGAGAGAGAGAGAGAGAGAGAGAGAGAGAGAGAGAGAGAGAGAGAGAGAGAGAGAGAGAGAGAGAGAGAGAGAGAGCATTGAAGGATGAGAGAAAAGTCAAGTTGAGAGAGATGAAGGAAAGGTGAGAGCCTGGAGGAGGAGACCAAATATGCCAGGGACCACTTATGAGCCGCCAGCAGCCTGCAGAAGAGATCCCCCCCACTTACGAGCCTTTACCGTCACCTTCTCCTGGATAAAATACTTAAAAAATAATGCACAATATACTGTAACAACAAAGACTTTCTGGTTTATAGCTTCAGTAAGTTCGAGTTACAATGAGTGTGTTCACCTGCCATAATATTTACACTATGGGCGTCTAGTGCCTGTATTGTGAATAGTTTCTTGGTCGTGGCAAAGTGACACACACACAAGGCCGTATATTTACATCCACAGTCCTCCTGAAAACTCAACTTATCACAACAATAATCATATATATTAACGCAGGTGTCAGGTGAGTGTGGTGCAGCAGCGTGGGCAGGAGATGGGCGTCGTGCAGTGGGCCGTGGGCGAAATGAAGCAAGAACGACAAAGCTCCAGCATTAAGAAGGTAATAGCGACGGCGGTGTTCCTGCAGGGAGGCGCCCCAGAGGACATACCACTTTGCACCACACAAGGTTTAAATTAATTCACTCAACCTGAAGGTCAAGCAACAAAATAGGACACTCGCCCTGAGGGACCCTGTACAGGTGGCTGGTTGTTCATATCACTACCAACAACAACACGGTCACCCTCAATCTGGGAGCATTATACACCTACACCACCTCCCACCATAACGACCAACTATGGTCACCAAACACTCCTCAAAACATAAACTAAAGAGCAAAACAATTATAAGTTTCCTCTCTAAACATTGAGGTTAGGTTATACATACACACAGGAGTTACCCAACAAAACCAACGAGATGCTCACAACCTCCACCACGAGGACTGTGAACCAGGGGGTGTGTGTGTGTAGAAAACTAAACAATGCCCCAGTCCCCACCTAAGGACACACCCCCAAACGTGGACCCAAAAAATTCCTCAGGTGATGATACAAGAACACAATCTCCCCAGAACCCCCCCCTCCCCCCCCCCCACACACACACACACCTAGGGGCGAAAACCTCAAAAATCAAGACGGTAAAAGAGTAAATAAGGAGGGAATAGTGAGCGGTGTACAGTATTAGTATAGGGAACTGCCCCACTACACCCAGCACAACGAAGGCAGTGTGTAGGATGGGCGTAGGAGGCGCGTGGGACTTCTCGATTATAAAATACGCAACGCATACCTCCTTCGCTAGCCCACATCCTTAGATAAAAAAGAACACAGTCATCATACACACACACGTGTATGTTGTAGGTGGCCAGTGTAAAGAGCAAAGGTGAGAGAGAGAGAGAGAGAGAGAGAGAGAGAGAGAGAGAGAGAGAGAGAGAGAGAGAGAGAGAGAGAGAGAGAGAGAGAGAGAGAGAGAGACCCTAAACTAATATTATACAAAATTATAAAATCTAAGTTCAATCTCCAAGTGCAATTCTGGCGCCGTACTGAAAACCTTAACTTTTGTCCGAGTGAGTGAGTGAGTGATATGCGACACTCACGGTCAATCCCTCACTCCAGCGGCCACGGTAACTAGGAGCCATGACACCTTCATCTGGGACACCCTAAATGACTTGTGGCTGCAACGGGGAAGGAAGGAAGGAATGGGAGGAGGATACGGGAGAAGGGGATGGAAGGAGGGATGAGAGGATAGAAGAGAGGGAGGGAGGGAGGGAGGGAGGGAGAGAGGATGGAAGAAAGGGACGGAAGGAGGGAGCGAGGAAAAGAGGGAGAGGATAGAAGAAAAGGATAGAGTGGGAGAGAGGAATTGAGGGGATGGAAGAGAGGGAGGGAGGAAAAGGAGGGTGAGTGAGAGAGGAAAGGAGGGAGGGAGAGAGAGAGAAGGAAGGAGGAAGAAAAAACAGCAGTGGGAGAGGAGGAAAAGTAAAGAAAGAAAGAAAGAATGAAAGAAAGAAAGAGGGGCAGAAAATCAGAAGTTGAGAGAGAAGAGGAGAGAAAAAAAATATGAAATGAAAAAGGGGAAGAGAATAAAAGGGAGGTGGGAGGAAAGAAAGCGGGGAGGGAAGTGAAAAAAAATGAAAACAGGAAAGAAGGGAGAGAAAGGGAATGAAAGGAAGAGGAAGGGAATGAAAGAAAGAGGAAGGGAATGAAAGAAGAGGAACGGAATGAAAGAAGAAGAGGAGGAAAGGCGTTCTGTATATGCACTTGATGGTTTCTCAGCTCGACCGGCAATCACCAGCGACCACAAGAAAAACCCGGTGAGTCAGCATAAAAAAAACAAAACAGCAGGTATCAAAAAGAAAAACCGCGGGAGTCGGCACCAATAACCACAATAGGCAGCTGGTCCCAGAACGTAGGAAGGAGGTGTGTGTGTGTGTTTAGGCTATCCCCGAGCGGTCACCAGGTGGCCCAGACCCCATGCTGGTTCTGTGGCACCTACGATTTGCCTACACACACACACACACAAATAAGACAAGCTAAGCAACGTATTTAAGACAACTTCCGCGTCACGTGAAGCAGCCCGTCAGCCAGTCCAATACTACTGAAATATTCACACATTACAACTACCAGTGTGTGTTACCTGCTGGCGTGTACCTCACCTGTGTGTGTGTGTGTGAGAGAGAGAGAGAGAGAGAGAGATCAGTGAGTGGAGGAAGAACAAGGCAATGGAGGAAGTGCGGGAAAGAACTAAGCAGTGGAGGGAAGGAGTGAGGGAGGAAGGGAGGGGTGGTGGGGGTTAGTGACTTAAGGAGAGAGGGAGGGAAGGAGGGGTGGTGGTAGTCCCGTTGGCAACATAAACCAAAACACTGGACACAAGTGGCAACATTATCGGTTAATGTGACCTACTCGTCCTGTCCCTTCCTTTCCTCCTTCCCTCCCCTTCCCTCCCTCCCCTTCTCTTCCATCCCTCCCTTTCTCTTCCATCCCTCTCTCTCTCTACCCTTTCCTTCCTTCCTTCCTTCCTTCCTCCCATCCACCAACCCACTTCCTTCTGTCCCCCCATTCCCACCCTCTCCTCCCTTCCATTTACCCCTTAGTGCTTACACCATCCTCTGTCCCTCTCCATTATCCACCCCCTTCCCACTCTCTCACCCACCCTCACTCTCCCACCCCCAACCATTCACCAGCCCCGTCTCTACCTCCCACCCACCTCCCCCCGGCCGCCCACAACCCCCAGACACCCATGATACTAAACAGAGCTAAAGTTGAACACCAAGAGGAAGTAATCAGTGCAGGTAATGTGGCTGACTCCTACCTCCAGTGAAGACGTTATTGAAACACACATACACACACACAGAGGAAGAGAGTACACAGGAGGATGTAAAGATAAAAAAAAAAGATGAGGAATTAAGAATAGATAAGGAAGAGGAGGGAAATTGAGTAAGAAAAAGTAGGAGGACGGGGAGAACGAGGAACAGCATAAGGAGGAGGAGTATAATGAAAAGAAGAAGAAAAGGGAGAAGCCGAGGAGGAGGAAGAGGGGGGACAACCACGAGACAGAAGACACATATCCTCACACGTCAAGCTAGATAAAGACAGAATAATACAGTGTGTGTGTGTGTGTGTAAGAAGGGGAAGGTAGAAAAGGTCCCTAAAAATGTTAAGTGTCCTTTAATGAAGTATTTAATGAGGTTTTCTCTACCACTACCACCACCAACCACCCCTTCCCTCTCACTACCACCACCAACCAACCCTTCCCTCTCACTACCACCACCAACCACCCCTTCCCTCTCACTACCACCACCAACCACCCCTTCCCTCTCACTACCACCACCAACCACCCCTTCCCTCTCACTACCACCACCAACCACCCCTTCCCTCTCACTACCACCACCAACCACCCCTTCCCTCTCACTACCACCGCCTGGTACACTTCACGTAACTTCCTCCACCACCACCACTCTCCCTCCCTCAACCACAATGAGACAGGTAAACTTAACATAATACAGCACCTACTGGTAACAGCACTTCCGGTAACACTTCTCACTACTCACCTGTAATTAAGAGATAAAAAATCAATACAAGATAATACAGTCTTACTCACACCTATAATTACACATTGAACAAAAAAATCTGGGATAAATCTGAAAAAAATTGGGCAAATCTGAAACACAAATGGTCACAATGATCATATGTTTAGTGTTGCCAAGTGATTTAATATGACACATTCCCAAAGATATATTTTTTATGGATATCTGAAAAAAATTAACAAGATTTAATAATAATAATTCAATTTCCTTTCATATATAATCATGTCAACAACACAACTGCAACCACGTTGGAAAAACATACATACATACATACATACATACAGTACATACATACATAAATACATACATTATTTAAAACAAATTCAATACTTTGTTTTTACTTCCAGACGATAAAAATTGGACAAAAAAATTTACGTACAAAAACGACTTCCCCAAATAACACTGTTTATCTTATTTTTTACTTAACCACCCTGTTTAATGGGGCTGTTGGGGGGGAGGGGTGCCTGTAGCTACTCTTTGCACCACCCTGTATATACTCTCTCTCTCTCTCTCTCTCTCTCTCTCTCTCTCTCTCTAACTCTAATGCCATGTAGAAAAAATTTAAATAATAATACAATAATAATTTGCAGTATATAAAAAAAAAAGTTATATCGATCATCACTTGAAACAAATACTGAAAATAAAACCCAAACAATTAAAACAAAAACAAAGGGAACAGCTAAAACAACAGCTAAAAATGACAAAAGACGCAAAGCTAACGAACGGGTAGCGAACACCCTTTTTAGCTTTCAACTGATCTAGAACAGCTAAAACCAACAATAGCTGTAATAAATTTGTTGACAATTAGCTGTAGAGATATGAAAAGCCTGCTCAGCTATATACACCCACACAAGCTTGAGTTACATACACCCACACATAAAAAGCTAAAATCTAACAGAACCTGATAAAGGCTAACACAGCTAAATATAGGTAGAGTTGAGGAGTGTAGGAGAATAGGAGAAGGAGAGGGGGGAGGAGGGGGGGGAGGGAGGGGAGTGGGGGAGAGGAGGAGAGGGAGGGGAGTGGGGGAGAGAGAGAGGGGAGGTGTAACCGTAGAGTGGTCAGGCCAGGCGTCCCACCACAACTTTCACCGCCCACACCTCACGCCCACACTAGGCACACACCACACCCCGCCCATACTTTAAAGGCCTCACCTATTCTGGGTAGGTGTTTAAAAAAAGAAGGTTTCATATTCTCTCTCACTAACACACACACACACACACAAACAACAAAACACACACACACACACACACACACTGCGACAACGACAATATACAGACGACAACAAGAGTGTTATATAAACCAACCACGACACAAATATATTACTACGACACAACAACAACAACACAAATGACACCACACAACGACAACAACACAAATAACTACACCACACAACGACAACAACACAAATAACTACACCACACAACGACAACAACACAAATAACTACACCACACAACGACAACAACACAAATAACTACACCACACAACGACAACAACACAAATAACTACACCACACAACGACAACAACACAAATAACTACACCACACAACGACAACACAAATGACTACACCACACAACGACAACACAAATGACTACACCACACAACGACAACAACACAAATAACTACACCACACAACAACAACACAAATAACTACACCACACAACGACAACAACACAAATAACTACACCACACAACGACAACAACACAAATAACTACACCACACAACGACAACAACAGAAATAACTACACCACACAACAACAACAACACAAATAACTACACCACACAACAACAACAACACAAATAACTACACCACACAACAACGACAACAACACAAATGACTACACCACACAACAACGACACAAATGACTACACCACACAACAACAACAACACACATAACTACACCACACAACGACAACAACACAAATAACTACACCACACAACAACAACAACAACAACAACACAAATAACTACACCACACAACAACGACAACAACACAAATAACTACACCACACAACAACGACAACAACACAAATGACTACACCACACAACGACAACAACAACAACACAAAAAACTACACCACACAACAACAACAACAACACAAATGACTACACCACACAACGACAACAACACAAATAACTACACCACACAACGACAACAACACAAATGACTACACCACACAACAACAACAACACAAATAACTACACCACACAACAACAACAACACAAATAACTACACCACACAACGACAACAACACAAAAACACAACCACACAACAACACAAATTACTACACCACACAACAACAACAACACAAATAACTACACCACACAACAACAACAACACAAATAACTACACCACACAACAACAACAACACAAATAACTACACCACACAACGACAACAACACAAATAACTACACCACACAACGACAACAACACAAAACACAACACACAACAACAACAAAAAACACACCAACACAAACACAACAACACAAAAACACACAACAACACAACAACACAAAAAACACACCACACAACACAACAACACAAAACACACAACAACAACAACAACACCAAAACACACACACAACAAAACCACCACAAATAACACACCACACAACAACAACAACACAAAACACACCAACAACACAATAACAACCACACAACAACACAACAAACAACAAAACAAACACACAACAACAACAACACAAATAACTACACCACACAACGACAACAACACAAATAACTACACCACACAACGACAACACAAATGACTACACACACAACGACAACAACACAAATAACTACACCACACAACAACAACAACACAAATAACTACACCACACAACAACAACAACACAAATAACTACACCACACAACAACAACAACACAAATAACTACACCACACAACGACAACAACACAAATAACTACACCACACAACGACAACAACACAAATAACTACACCACACAACGACAACACAAATAACTACACCACACAACAACAACAACACAAATAACTACACCACACAACAACGACAACAACACAAATGACTACACCACACAACAACAACACAAACGACTACACCACACAACAACAACACAAACAACTACACCACACAACAACAACAACACAAATAACTACACCACACAACAACACAAATGACTACACCACACAACAACAACAACAACACAAATGACTACACCACACAACAACAACAACACAAATAACTACACCACACAACGACAACAACACAAATAACTACACCACACAACGACAACAACACAAATAACTACACCACACAACAACAACAACACAAATGACTACACCACACAACGACAACAACACAAATGACTACACCACACAACAACAACAACACAAATAACTACACCACACAACAACAACACAAATAACTACACCACACAACGACAGCAACACAAATAACTACACCACACAACAACAACAACACAAATGACTACACCACACAACAACGACAACAACACAAATAACTACACCACACAACAACACAAATAACTACACCACACAACAACAACACAAATAACTACACCACACAACAACAACACAAATAACTACACCACACAACAACAACACAAATAACTACACCACACAACAACAACAACACAAATGACTACACCACACAACAACGACAACAACACAAATGACTACACCACACAACGACAACACAAATGACTACACCACACAACAACAACAACAACACAAATAACTACACCACACAACAACAACACAAATGACTACACCACACAACAACGACAACAACACAAATAACTACACCACACAACAACAACAACACAAATAACTACACCACACAACAACAACACAAATGACTACACCACACAACAACGACAACAACACAAATAACTACACCACACAACAACAACACAAATGACTACACCACACAACAACAACAACAACACAAATAACTACACCACACAACAACAACACAAATGACTACACCACACAACAACGACAACAACACAAATAACTACACCACACAACAACAACACAAATGACTACACCACACAACAACGACAACAACAACACAAATGACTACACCACACAACGACAACAACACAAATAACTACACCACACAACGACAACAACACAAATAACTACACCACACAACGACAACACAAATGACTACACCACACAACAACGACACAAATAACTACACCACACAACAACAACAACACAAATAACTACACACAACAACACAAATAACTACACCACACAACGACACAACTTTAAAAATACAACGACACATCTTATAAATACGACACAACGACAGGGAAGAAAAAGAACGACCCTGCCAGTCGACACAAAGGTGGACGACACCGGGTTACCAAGACGCCCCCACAACAGGTCGGCAAAACGCAATAATATTCTTTTAAATTATGTAAGTTAGCTCTGGTCTTATGATATGAAAACAGCAAAATGTACATGAATTGGTGTGTGTGTGTGTGTGTGTTTCTGAAATTAGCGCGAATGTTCAACAGCATATATAACAAAGAACACAACTGATCAGGAGAACAAACACACACACACACACAATAATTAAATAAATAAAAACACATACACAAAGCAAAACAAACTCAACACCAAACACAGCATCTCATAAAAACAAACCTGTATAATACTGACAAACAAACAACACACACCTGCACATCTCTCGCTGATACACACACACACACACACCTCGCTGATACAGACACACAAACACTAACAACAACAACAATAATAATTTAAACTCATCAGGCGGGAATTACACACACTTTAACAACACCTCTCATGGCGGGGCCCAGAATTGAACGACTTTAAAGCCTAACCTAACCAAACCAAACCTAACCCAACCCAACCTAATCTAATCTAACCTAATCTAACCCAAACCTAACCTAATCTACTCTAACCCAAACCTAACCTAGCCTAACGTAAACCCTTTAAAAACTAGTAAGTGTGTCAGTAGGGGGGAGGGGGGGAGAAAATCCATATTAAAGGCCTCTGTTATCTGGAACCTACCAGCTGGGCCCTCCATGTTCTAGCCTTATACGGAGACACTTCCTTCCCCCTCCCCTCCCTCCCTCCCTCCCCTCCCTCTCTCCCCTCCCTCTCTCCCCTCCCCCCTCTCTCTCTCTCCCTCGCGTCCTAAACTCACTCTCTCTCTCTCTCTCTCTCTCTCTCTCCACCTAAGTCAGTCATCACACCTGCTCTCTCTCGTGGCCTTTAAACACACACACACACGCACACACACACACTTAATTCCAATGATATGATTCCGGTGATGGTTACTAAAATGGAATAAGGAGAGAGAGAGAGAGAGAGAGAGAGAGAGAGAGAGAGAGAGAGAGAGAGAGAGAGAGAGAGATATGCAAAATATAAACAACTAATCTCCACATTTCCCCCCCCCCCCCCAGAAGTCATAAGACAGATCGTTATAGGATACCTGGAGTGGGGGGGGTGGGGGGGAAGGGGGTGGTGAGGATGTCTGGAGTGGGGGGGGGAGGTAAGAGGGTGGGGGGGGGGGGGAGGGAGTGAGTGGGAGGTGAGGGAGTGACTAAGGTAAGGTGAAGGTAAGAGGTGCGCCGAGGAAATAGTTGAGTGTATTAGTGTGGACAGTCAGGAGGAAGTGGCGGTGAGTAGGACACACACACACACACACACACCAGTAGTCCCAGTGGTGTGTGTATTGTGACAGTATGTTGACAGTGAGGGAAGGAGAGGGTAAGTTTATTTTACCAGCAATGTGTGTGTGCGTGCGTGTTGCGTGCGTGTGTGTGTGTGTGTGCGCGCTAGGAGGAATCACTACACACTAAAATCCAGTACGTATTATCAAATGATCCTTTTTTATCCAACCTTCAATCGACCTAAACATCCAATCTAATGCGAGGAACACAACCCATTAACCGCGTGAAGCAAGAAAAACTACTTTATTACTTCCGATGATGCAAGAAGCGGCGCCCCCCCCCCCCCCCAACACCTGGTATACTGTGTTGGCTAGTGACGTGTGTAGTGCAGTTCTGGTCACCGTATTACAGGATGGATATAGAATCATTGGAAAGAATTCAGAGGCGAATGACAAGACTAATCCCGGGCATTAGGAACCTTGAGTATAGAGACAGGTTAAAGCATCTTAATTTGCACTCCCTCGAGAGACGTAGAGCGAGGGGCGACCTGATAGAGGTGTATAAGTGGAAGGCAGGGCTAAACAAAGGGAACATTACAAAGGTACTCAAACTATCCAACCAGGAGCGAACTCGTAACAATGGTTTTAAATTAGACAAATTTAGATTTAGGCGTGAAATAGGTAAACACTGGTTTGGAAACAGAGTAGTGGATGAATGGAACAAGTTACCAAATAACATCATTAACTCGAATACGCTGAATTGCTTCAAACATAGGTTGGATGCTTATATGAGCAATAGGGGTTGGGTGTAAACGGAACTGCCCAGTATGGGCCAACAGGCCCGCTGCAGTTTCCTCCATTCCTATGTTCTTATCACTGTAATGACCTGTTAACTGTGTGGGGGTCGTGCTCCAAGGAAGGCTTCTTATCAAGGGTGTAATAATATATGTTTTCTTTGTAGCTATCATTAGAAAACTTGGACCATTATTCACCAGGCTTCCTTTGTGGTTTAGGGTTTAAAATACTGTATCAGCGCCATCATAATTTTGAGACACAGGATCTAAACTTAAACGATAACTTAGGAGACGTATGGCGGTAAACTAGTGTCTATTACTCCACACTGTGCCTGGTGGTCGAGCTGTAGTACATGTTATCTTCTTCTTGTGTCTTAATAATAAAAAAATTTCGTCGAGAGTAAGAATGTAGACTAGCATACACTTAGATCTCGAGTCAAATACAGAGCGAGAAAAGTTTTAAGAGTTTTCCTTAAAGTACAATTTATACTACAGTATATATTTAAAGTGCGCTAATGCTTGAATAACTCTCTCTCTCTCTCTCTCTCTCTCTCTCTCTCTCTCTCTCAGTAGTGATATTTATTACTGGTACATATAGATAGAGGGAAGAATAACTGTCTTGTAATTTTGTCCGACCTCCGACATAGGATTTCCAGAGACGCACCAGTAAGCACTTGAAAATGTATGAGTCACGGTGTTGGGCAAGGCGACCCTTCCAGACTAGACCCACCAACACCACCACTACTACTACCACCACCTTACCCCATTATATGCATTCCACCTTCACCTGCCTTCCTCACCTAACCTAACACCACCCTCACCCCAAACCTCACCTATACTCCTCAACAACCTTACAGAATGTTCGGTTACGCACATCTGGAGGGGATATGTGCAAAAAAAATACAAGTGACTTCACAAAAACCTGCGTTTCGGACCTCGTCCACTCACACAGGATCTAATTTCACGACCTATCTGACGAGAACAAAGGTACAGTAGATAGTACAGTAAGCACATTCCTTCGGTATCCTACTTTGTGACGTGTGTACAAGGTGTGTTTATGTAGTGTACTGTAGTCGAGTCTTGGGTTTTAGTAGATAGAGAATACAGTACGTCAAAAAATAAAGTATACTACAAAATTTGTCGTACTACAGTGACCTACAATTTTACAATCCTGACTGCAGTAGCTCTCATCTTCATGCCTACACCTTACATCCTCTTCCTGACCCGATCTTCAAGGGGCCGTTCTTCCCCCTGTCTACTCGTTCACCCTCACCCTTTACCCCTTCACCACCTTAACAGCATCCTCACCCCACCAAAAAACAAAGAGAATACCCCCTCTCTAATACATCACTACACAACACCATCCATCGTCACTACATATAACACCATCAATCATGCTGCCGCAGCCCCTCCCGCACTAGATGTAGCCCTCCACACGTGCAACATTTGTGGACGGCCCTGCCGGTCTCGTATCGGCCTCTTGAGTCACTTCAGAGCTCACCAACGAAGGTGACATCCTTAATAATTCTTTATCATAGATGGATGATTGTCAGACTCGATTCCGAATGACAGCAAAGTAGTAGTAGAAGAGTCTCCAATCTCTACCGAGAAAAAAGGCATTTCTTTAACTCGCTCACAAGACACCGCCAGCAACAATCCACTCTCTACACACAACACAACATGCTTGACATCCTTACTGCTCGTGCCCCTAAACAGACTGCCCCCTCCCCCCTACACCACACATCTTTATCAATATGCATAACTCTCTCCCTCTCACAGTCTACCCCTCCAGCCAAGAGGTGATCAATCTTTCCTTCATTCTTCACAAAAGAGAGAGAGGCCCTTCACTTCCCCAGCTGACACACGCACACACCAAAAGATATAACCTCGACCTCCCCCCCCCCTCCTATCATACAGACCAACCAACCAACCAACCTCTCTCTCCTACCCACCCTACCACTCATTGATACGGACATATTAATACTGAAACAGTTAACTTACCCAGAAAAAATACACACACATGGCTGAGAGGGGGAGGGACCTGAGCCCTCTAGTGGCCCATTCTACCCAAACATCGTCCTTCTCTTCCCTCACAACACCACCTCCAACACACAACAACAATCAGTTTTTTCTACTCCACAACAGGTAGGATCCACCCCCCCCCCCCTCTCAACACCTCGTCCTACCAAAGCATAAGATCCTTCACTCACCTCTAGACAGCGACAGCACCCACCCAACTCCTCCATATTCCCAGAAGTATGACGCCGCTGGACCTCATTCATGTCCATCTAAACAAGACCTTATTCCCAACACACAGACAATAACATACAGCCATCTTCAAGTCATTCATGTATCGTCTTTATTCACTTTAAGAATGGGGCCACCTCAAGGAGCAGAGTTCCTCGATACAACAATGACTGACGCAGCTGGTTAAGTAGAGGCATACAGATGATAGCTGCTGCCAGCCCCCCGTCCTACAATCATTCCATTCAAGACTAAAATATGAGCAACAACAACCCGCCTCCTTTCACCAGACCAAATATACATGAAATATTGACATCTCATTCCTCAGTCCACATCACCAGGTATGACCCTAACCTTGTGTATACCTCCTCCCAACGTTAACTAGCCTACCTTCTCTCACTCCAGTACCTCTTCCACCCCCAATAGGTCGCCCGCCTCTCACCCCCTCCCCTCCACTCCTCCTGGCTCAATCTAAGGTGATTCAAGGTGTTGATGACATGAGCCCTCCCACGCCCTTCACCTCCCTCACACACTCCATTCTCCTCCGTCAGCGACCCAGGTGTTAACTGCTGCGTTCCTTCCTCTCACCTTATCCCCCTGTCCGTCTCTACTTGTCACTGTGTGTGTGTGTGCGCGTGTGTGTGTGTCAGAAACCTCCTTCAACCTGTCGAGGAATCTTTACCTTCCCTTCTTAATGAGTCTATATCACTACGAGTACCTCTCACCAACCTACCACCTGACATACACCTGTCAGACTATACTAATAGGCACGTCACCCACGTAACAGACCCCCCCCCCCCCCCGTCTAATGCCTGTAGGGTTCTTGATCTACGTGTTAAAAGACACACACACCCACAGAAAGGACTTGTACACTCAACTTTAATTTTTTTGCGTAAAAAACGGAGTCAATGGACACAACTAAATTGCGAATCCCATGTGAGAGAGAGAGAGAGAGAGAGAGAGAGAGAGAGAGAGAGACCATGCACTACACTCTTGTCCACTTCAACTCTTTAAGCTTACAACTGGACCAAATCAAAAGAAGCTCGTGATTGGTCGAGTCAGGCCGGGAGAATAATACACACGAGGAGGAGAGATAACAGCCAAACGCCGCCCATCCATTATATATTTTTCCTTCTCGCTTTAACATATCTACGTTATCAGTGAGTTCCACGCGCTAGTTTTTACTGCCACGGTTTCGGGTAACATTCGAGATAAACAATTGTTAATATTACTTTGAACTGCAGAATATAAAGAAAATAAGGTAAATAACGAAGAGTTCTGGATTCACCCAAAGCACTTCATTCCACCAGCCAATCAGTCGGCCAGCCAATCAGTCGGCCAGCCAATCAGTCGGCCGGCCAGCCAATCAGTCGGCCGGCCAGCCAATCAGTCGGCCAGCCAGCCAATCAGTCGGCCGACGATAAAGAGAGCGAGGCAACTACAGGCAACCACAGTGGAAGGAAGGAAGGAAGGCAGGCAGGCAGGCAGGCTCGGGGGAGGTGAGTGCCGCCAGTTGCCGCAGTCCTGACCATGACACTGTCGCCGCCACCCATAAACCAAGGCTGGTGGTGGTGCACGTCGCCCTGCCGCCACCCACACCACCCAACACGCCACCCATTACGCCACCCACACAACCCAATAAACCACCCACGCACACCGCCCATACCACCCACACTGCCCACACGCACCGCCCATACCACCCACACTGCCCAACACACCACCCACACACACACCGCCCACACCACCACCCAATTGACAAAACCCATCCTGATCAAATCTAACCAGTTTTTACCTAACCTATCCTCACGACCATCCACTATCCACAATGGGAGGGTGTGTGGGGGTTGAGTGGGTGTGGGGAGGGCGAATGTGTGAGGTGGAAGGGAAAGAGTGACAGAAGAGTGAGAGGAGTAACAGATGAGTGACAGGAGAGTTGGAGAGCGAGGCGAGTGACAAATGAATTGGTGGAGTGACATGATTCGGAGGAGTGACAGGTGAGTGGGAGGTGTGACAGGTGAAAGGAAAGAGTGAGAGATGAGTGGGAGAAGTAACAAGTGAGTGAGGGGAGTGACATGAGTGGGAGGAGTGACAGAAGAGTAGGAAGTGACAGGCGAGTGGGAGTAACAAAAAAGTGGAAGGAGTGACAGGAGAGCGGGAGTGACAGGAGAGCGGGAGGAGTGACAAGAGAGTGGGAGGAGTGACAGGAGAGTGGAGGGAGTGACAAGCGAGTGGGAGGAGTGACAAGCGAGTGGAGGGAGTGACAAGCGAGTGGGAGGAGTGACAGGAGTGGCATCATGTTCGAGATCCATCCCAACAGGAGCAGAAAGTGGGCGGCAGACACGCAGCAGACAGTAGGTAGCAGTCACTGGCGCCAGACACTAGGAGGCAGACAATTGGTGGCAGACACTAGGCGGCAGACAGTGGCCGGCAGACACTAGGCGGCAGGCAGTAGGTAGTATAGACACAGGGCGACACAGTAGGTGGCAGACACTATGCAACAGACAATAGACGGCAAACAGTGGCCGGCAGACACTTGACGGCAGACAGTAATCGGCAGACAGTAGGTGGCAGACAGTAATCGGCAGACAGTGGCCGGCAGACAGTAGGCGGCAGACACTTGACAGCAGACAGTGGCCGGCAATAAGTACACCAAGATGAAACAAATTAGCGGTCGTGTCCACAATTCCCCTCTGGGCTGATCTAGCGGGGAGTGGCGACCAACCAGCACAACACTCCCTTATGTGTCTACCACTAGTGTAGTAGCTGTGGTGGTGGTATGGTGGTGATAGTGTGGGTATGGTGGTGATAGTGTGGTGGTGGTAAATTGGTGGTGATGATAATGGTATGGTAATATTGATAATGGTGGTGGTGGTGTTAATGGTGGTGGTGTTGATGGTACTAATGGTGAGATGGTGGTGTTGATGGTGATTATGGTGTGGTGGGGATATAACAGCTACCACAACTAATATTAATGTCACTGGTCGGGGCTGGTACACCATGAAGGCGGCCAACCCTCCGAGAGACCTCCCTCCCTCCCCCTCCGCCTTACATAATCTCTCTCTCTCTCTCTCTCTCAATGAATTCCACAAGTTATGTTTATCTGACACCAATGTATGCAATCTGAACACAATGGTGATTTAAACAACACTGGATTAATATACTCGTATTTCAACAACCCGTATAAACCCGTACATCAAATGTGACGCCCAGTAGTAAAATAATTAATTAACTTTATATACCGTCATATATAGATCAAATCCAACAATGGTTTATATAAAAAAGTCAATCAGATCTTTTACATTTACCAAAACACCAACATGACACTGATATAGGAGCCCCAGTGGAGAGGCCAGGAGTTACGTAATGTTCAACCACTATCCTCCCCAACCACCACCACTACTACCACCCCCTACCACTACCACCATCCTCTACTACCCGCTTCACTATCTTGAGTGTGTATTTTTACGAGTTCTAAACGCTGTAATCTGATAATACAATAGTGTATACTGTATCACACACCAGTCCTCTGAAACTTATGACTGTAATTACTGATACTGAATTATTATTATTATTATTAATCTCACCTGTACCTGTAATACTCTCCCTTAATTAACACTCACATTCACAGGTATTGTGTCCTTCATTCCGTCTCCTGAGCTAAATGAACGTATCTAAGGTCGAGTCTCACAGGAGTTCTCGATGCCATAGTCGATAAGTTTGTGATCAGGCTTTCGTTGCCCGCCATGTCCCCCCCCCCCCCCCACCCACCCGCAGTTACGAGGAAATTTTAACGCCAGAATCTTCAGGCACCGCGCACCATGCAGGGACTCTCGAATGTGAGGTGATACCGAGGCCTGTACAGCTTGAAGAGTGTATATACTGTGCTGGTTTACTGAATACGGGGCAGAGATACACACACACACTGACAGACTGATACAAAGACGGACAGACTGAAAGGCAGATAGACAGAAAGGTAAACTAACAGGCGGCCAGCCATAGAGACAGGAAGGCAGACATACGGCAAGCCATACACAGACAGAAAGGTATACAAACAAACGGCCAACCATACAGAAAGATAGCCAAACAGACACAAAGACTAAGACCCCCACCACCACGACTCTCACCACACCACCACACCACTGTTCCTCTCAGTGTGTTGCTGGCTGCTCCCATGGCGGAAGTTCTGGTTGTTGTGTTGGTTCCTTGTCAATATATGTGTGTGTGTGTGTGTGTGTGTGTTGATAATTTTGCATGTTTCTCTATGTGCATGGAGGTGCTTTTAACAGTATGTGATCGTCTATGTATGTATGTAATAAAACTCCTTGAATGCGTGTGTGTGTGTCTAGCACGTACAGTATATACATAACAACTAAAACACACACAAATAAGAATGACGCACAACTACCCAATTGACTGCGTTAAGCCCCACTTAGAAAAACACCACCACGCACGGAATAAACTATCCAGCAGTCAGGTCGAGTTAACCAGACACACGACTGAATGAACGCGTTAAAAATGAACGCATGTACAAAATAAGTATAAGCCATATTAACGCATGGTAAAAATAAGCCAACAAACACTAGACAGATTGAACTCATGCTAAAAATGAACACAAGAACCATCTAAGCACAAACTAATCAGAATGAACGCATGATAAAAACTTTCTAACTGCCTACCAATGAAAAAAAAAACGCTTGTAGGGTAAAAATCATAAAAAAAAAGCTTTCTTGAGTTCAGGTTCCGAGTCGCCCCTGAGTAACGCGGCCTGTGCTGTTTGGCTTCTACGATTGACAGGCGTGAGTGATTGGGGAACCATTAGTTGTGCTAGCAAGTTACACACAGCATTAAGGAGACCTGATAGAGTTGAGGATACCGACGTGGTTCTAGTGTGTGTAGGAAGGTCAGGGAATATATCTGGTTGAGGGAGAGTGTTTGAGGACCACGGTTCACGAGGCCAGATAGTGTCAGTCAGAGTAGAGATGACTCAGAGGTGGGCGAGTGGCAGCTGGTTGTGATGAGGCTGGGATAGTGGCAGGTGGAGAGGCGGAGAGGGGAAGAAGGAAGGGCCAGATGAGTAGAGGAAGAAGGAAGGGGCCAGGTGAGTAGAGGAAGAAGGAAGGGGCCAGGTGAGTAGAGGAAGTAGGAAGGGCCAGGTGAGTAAGGGAAAAAGGAAGGGGCCAGATACGTAGGGGAAGAAGAAAATGGCCATGTGAGTTGGGGAAGAAGGAAAGGCCGGGTGAGGAGGTGGGGAGGGAAATTGTGGTTGGAGTGGCTGCCCCCCCCCCCCCCGACTGATTATTAGGTGTTTAGGACATGACCGTGAGTCAGCGTCCTGTCCAAAACGCCCGATTGTCCCTTGGAAATAAAATTAAAACAAATACAACACGGTCAGCCAAGGTCACGGCAGAAGGTCAACTCGGGGCCCGCGTCGCTGGGAGCCTTCGGGATGTAGTTCTGAAAATGGTGGTTGTTGTTGTTGGTGGTGGTGGTTATGTCGTCTTAGCTATAACTACCATGGTTTTGATGACGTCAGACTATTGGTGTTGCCCTCACAGACAAACATATACAGACAGACCCAAAAAAACAAAGACAAGACAGAGAGCCAGAGAAACAAATAGACAACACAAATAAATAAATAAACAAACAAGACAGACACAGACAATAATTCAATCTAACGGTGGTGTTGATTCTTTTGCTGTCTGTTAAGTGTTCCTGCCGTCGCCTCCACCACAGCAGATGGTCAAACACAGCCACGAGTACCAGCGTTAAGGAGGCGTGTCAGCCAGCCACCTGAGCCCTGCCATGGCTCACGCCGCTGTAACCCAACACACCACCAACTTTTATCACACCACCAAGCTTGTCGCCCTCATTTTGGCTTTACCGCCCTTTCCACGTCTTCTGGAGAGCGGGTGGTGAGGGTGGGGGTTCACAGGCCACCAGACACCAAGATGAGATTCTGTTCCTCTGTCTAACGAAGCTGAAGACTTGAGAGGGTTGATATCATGGGTTAATACAATATTTACGTCTGCTACTACTACCTCAGTTAATCTGTGACAACCCCCCGACCCAGAACCTGACCTGAGCAACCCTCCCCTTGGCACAGACTAATCCGAGGTTTTAGTACGAAATTTCAGACCCGATTCTGGTTCCTGAAATTTATTTGCCCCTTTTATATGTATGGTTTATAAAGATAACTGTGTACAGTAGCTAAAACAACTATCTGTGCATACTATACTTTGTGGGAAACAATATGAGACCATGGACGATAAATATTGGTATACGAGGGCTGTCACTAGTCACACAAAATTTCGGAGCATGTCGACCCCCACCTGCACAGATAGCTGTTTTAGCTACTGTACAACGACTAGAGCAGATAAGGAGGAGATTGAGTGTGGGGGCAAGAGGTGAAAAACAAACAAACTACCAACAAACAAACACACACACACTTGACAGGGAGAGCGAGAGAGAGTCACTAGTGGGCGTGTCCCTCACCCGGCCATAACAATACAATACATGCATCAGGAATATCCTTGAAGCCTCTCTGTCATGCGCTCTGGCCGTCCTCAATGATTCATACACCGCTTACAGTCACAACGCCAATATACCTGCCTGGAGGAGCCCTGCAGGGAAGAGGGGGAGGCAGAGGGGGAGGGGGGTGCAGAAGGCTGGGGGGAGGGCAAACAGGGGAGGTAATTAACAGACACCATCCTCAAACAAGACCACTGTGAATAGATGTAAACTTTTTTCCTGAACACAACAAAAAAAAAATTAATCAGGACAACAATACCGAAGACGCCAACGTTGACAAAATCGTCTTCATTTTCTTAACTAACCGTCGACCTAAAAACACGTGAAACGCAAGAGATGTATTTACCTTCCATAACAGATGTATATACACCACCACCCCACAAGAGGTTCAATAACATACAAGGATGGATGAAAGGCATTAAGGGACCTCTAGTGATACGCCTAAACTGTAAGCCAATAAAGGTTTAAGTCACTTGCTTTACACCTGGGTGCATCCTCTCACCACCTCCTTCCTCCTCCATTACTCAGCCAACCAACACACTCACACCCCCCCCCCCCTAAGCCAACACAACCACGCCCCCTTCCCCCTCGCCTCTTTTATTAACTCCAACACACAGACAAAGACAGGCAGACACACACACCTTACTTAAATATTAACCTGCACTCCATACAAACTTCTCCCCAATCCTCTCTCTCCCTCACACACAAAGCTCTCCCCTGCTCCCTTCCCCTTGACTCTTCCCTCATCAATTTTCCCCCCGAATTAGCACCCCTCCTCCCCCCCTATCAATCTCTTGTCTCCCCTCCACTTCAATTTCCATCCTCCCTCCCAAATCTCCCCTCACCCCAACATATTTTACGTAACCTCCCCCCCACCCCCCAAAAAACACACAAAAATAAATAAAATGTTCCAGTAATGTGAGTTTGGTCGATCAGCACCAGCCAGGGACGCAATGGATGCAGGTTGACTGGGGATGGATGAGAGTTGAATAGGGATGGATGAGAGTTGAATGGGAATGGATGAGAGCTGGCTGAGGATGAATCACCGTTGATAGGCAATGAATAAACGCTAACTGGTTATGTACAGTATGACTATTGACTGTACCAAACATCCATACAGACATGAGCGGCGTCAATGCCAGTAAGCAAGCACACACACACAGTCAATGTATCGACCACTATATTCAGGGGGAAACACGTCAGTTCGGACACTCAGCCATGGCTCACCTTCTAAAACACCTGTACCACACCTCCACCACGCCACCACTACCACACCTTCACCACCTATACCACACCTCCACCACCACCTGTACCACACCTCCACCACCACCTGTACCACACCTCCACCACGCCACCACTACCACACCGTCACCACCTATACCACACCTCCACCACCACCTGTACCACACCACCACCACCTGTACCACACCTCCACCACCTATACCACACCTCCACCACCACCACCTGTACCACACCTCCACCACCACCTGTACCACACCTCCACCACCTGTACCACACCTCCACCACCACCTGTACCACACCTCCACCACCACCACCTGTACCACACCTCCACCACCACCTGTACCACACCTCCACCACCACCTGTACCACACCTCCACCACCTATACCACACTTCACCACCACCTGTACCACACCTCCACCACGCCACCACTACCACACCTTCACCACCTATACCACACCTCCACCACTACCACACCTTCACCACCTATACCACACCACCACCACCACCTATACCACACCTACACAATCACCTGTACCAAATGCACAGACGTGAGCGCGCGCACCCCCCCCCCCCCCAAAGCCGCCACCGTCACCATAATCAAATTTAGCATGAAGCCCAGCGAGACACACCGAGCATAATTTACTCTCACACAGACGAAACTGTCACAGGGAAACGAAACAACCAAACAGATCCTGCCACTGAGGACGACACAATCACTGCACGTCACTCCCTTCCACTACGACACACACAGTCACTACGAAACAGCCACGGTCACTCCGAAACAGACACGGTCACTACGAAACAGACACGGTCACTACGAAACAGACACGGTCACTACGAAACAGCCACGGTCACTACGAAACAGACAAAGTCACTACGAAACACACAGTCACTACGAAACACACACATCAGTTTAGAAAGTGTACCCATAGGAAATGAAGCACAATAAGACGCCTGGTAGAACACTTTACTCTACGAATGACACTTTAAACTCCCCAACAGACAGCACCCAGTGACCTTACAACACACAAAACATTGATACAGCATAAACAATCCCTCCTCTTTTTTGTGAACGGTCTTGGGCAACGCGACACTTAAATATCACTTTTTAAGAGGGGGGGGGGGGGCGTCCTCCTCCTACCATACAATACTGTCACACAATACGTCTCCCACACAAACTCCCAGGTCACTTTCCGTATCTCTGCGTCACAACACAGGTAGTGGGAGAGACATTTACACCTTGATGTTCTCCTTTATGTTCAACTGGACGAGTTTTAGGAGCCTCGGACATACAAAGCTCACCACCAGTCAACACGTAGGTGAGAGTGGGGTGCAGGAGAGGTGAAGTGGTAAGACCTGGGTGTGTGTGTGTGTGTGTGTGAGGGGGAGGGGGGCACAGGCAGAGATCCAGAGGAGGAGGATTGGAGTCGTCAGGGGTGGGTGTGTCGCCGGGTGAGGACACTCGACAACAGCCACAGAAGTTAGGTGCCAGGGTGACTGAAGGTGTGAAAGGCCCAGGGTGAGGAAGACCAAATACCATGTGGAAAATTCATGGGACGGGGAACAGTGGGGAAGGAAGGGGAGGGAGAAGGAAGAGGAGAAGAAGGAGAGTCGTGGAGAATGGGCGTGTCACTGAGACAGGACGTGCCAGTGGTCCGGCCCAGACGGCGGCGACGTCACTCACAAAAACACTCGAGGTTATTTTCCACCTGGCAACTTGCTCTCCCTCTCACCTGTATACACCATAACAACATAATCACTTCACTCTCACGTACAGTACACCATCACTTGTGCTAACCGCCAGTCACCACCGAGTCACTAACACACAGATGAGTTACCGTAAGTGTTGTCCTTCACTGTGCTCACCATAATACCTCAATCAGCTGACACTTGTCAACTGTCAACACAACACTTTTAAGTATCATCACAAGTGACAGCTGTTACAGGGCGTTACGCTATACGGGACTTACCACGGGGGCGTTGTAAGGTAAGGCACTGGTGTTGAGGCGTGGGCGGGCGCCATGAACGTTGGTGGTGGAGGTAGTGTTGGAGAAGGTGGATGTGGGGTCGAGGGTAGGATCTGAGGGCGAAGGTGGCTGGTGCGAGGACCACGAGCACAGGAGGGAGCGGGTGAAGTCGAGGGAGCACATGGGCCCGCCATGTACTGCACCAGACTGTTGTGTCCCACCATCCAGACCGCCCGCTTGCCGCGCACCTCCTCCCCGCCCCCCCACCCCACCCCTCTCTCACGCTCCGCCTCCCACCCTCACCCAGTCTCCCCTCACCTCATACCTCCTCACCCCTCCCTCCCTTCCCCTTCACTCTGTTTCCCCCCTCAACCTATTTCCCCTCACTCACCCTATCATTCTATTCCCCCTCACCCCCACCTTCCGTCCCCACTGTTTCCCCGGCCCTTCACCCTGTCCTGCTCAGTATCACCTTCGTCAAGTATGTCGTCTTCTATAGTGTGTCCAACCCACTACCTCCCCTCACTCCTTCCCCAATCATTACCCCTATCCGGCCCTACCCTTCTCCTCCCCTTGTCATTTCACTCCAATAACCAGCACCCCACTCCTCCCCTCCCTCACCTACCTACCTAGCCACCCACACCTCACTCACCACCCACACCTCACACCCCACTCACACCCACACAAACTCCACCTCATTAACCTCACCTCCCGACTTCCACGCAACTCATTCATTCCACAAGTTTCTCTGTGGTGAAGGAGCCCAGCGTCTTGTGTGTTCCAGGGCGCACACGCACACACACGCACTCAGACACGCACTTGCTATATCCCCCTTACTACCTCTCTACTCCACTGGGACACTCCTCACCCCCCCCCCCCCCCACCTTCCTCACCACCTCTAGCCCAATGGGACAGTATTTCGTGACTGACTCTCCCCTTCCCCTCCCTCCTACCTCCCTTTCCCCTCCACTCCCCCTTCCCTTCCCCTCCACTCCCCCCTCCCTCCCGCTCTCCCCTTCCCCCCCTCCCCTCCGCCCTCCCCCCTACAGTACCTATATCATCATTTATACATGACCCGGGGGGGGGGGGGGGGAACTCAAGGAGGAGGATGAAGCAAGGGGAAGAGGAGGATGAAGCAAGGGGAAGAGGAGGATGAAGCAAGGGGAAGAGGAGGAGTAGGATGAAGGAAGTACGAGGATGAGGAGGAGAAGGAAAAAGAGGGGGAGGAAGGAGGAGGAAGGGAAGAGAAGGAGGAAGGGAGGAGAAGGAAGAAGAGCAGAGGGAGGAAGGGGAGGAGGAAGAAGACCTGTGACACCCAGCATCTCATCTCAATATATTATAGAGCTCATTGTTTATAAAGGCACCGAGTGAATTAGTATGGATACAGATGGCTCACTTTGTTTAATACACAGCACTGCGAATTAGAGCTGCTGCTGCTGCTTCTTCATTTTGTTGTTCTTCATTTAGTTAATGTTGGTGTTCTTTTTCTTCATCTTGTTCATCATCACCATTTTGTTCATCATTTTTTCTTCTTCTACTTCATTTTGTTCATCATCATCATCCTCTAGTCAATGTCCCTTCCTCTTCCGACGTTTAACCTGCATTATTCTCCTTCCTCTTCCATCCATTTATTGAGGTTCCTAAGCCCACTTTACCCACCCTTCTCTTACTTCCTACGTTTATCTTCCATTAATCCCCTTCTTCCTCCTTCTTCCTCCTCTATCCATTTATTTATTTGAGATTCTACTTTACCTACCCTACATAAACGAGGTAGAGGGGTAGATGCATAATAGCTATACCAGTGAAAGGGTTGTGGTAAATGTTGTGGCTTGTGGTTAATGTTGTGGTAAAATTTGTGGTTTGTGGTAATTGTTGTGGTAAATGTTGTGGTAAAAATTTTTGGTAAATGTAGTTGTAAATGTTATGGTAAAAGTCGTGAGTGTGGTAAATATTGTGGCAAAAATCGCTGTAAATGATTATAAAAATTTGGGTAAAATTTGTTGTAAAAGATAAGGTAAATATTGAGGTAAAAGTTGTAAGTTGTGATAAATATTTTAAGTGGTAAAAGTTGTTGTAAATGTTGTGGGTTGATAAAAAATTGTGTTATTGCAAAAGTAAGTTGTGGGTGGTGGTTAAAAGTTGGGATAAAAGTGAGTGAGCTACAGGAGTGAAAACATATCGAACTTCAGCCAATAATTATGGGTTATATTGTTGAGTTAAAAATGGTCACTGTGATATGGGACGAACGGACAGATGGATGGACGGACGGACAGACGGATTACGATAGACAGATGTTATTTTTACTCTTGATCTCTCGTACCTAATTGAGTTCATCGTTGAGAATTGAGAAAAAATACAGGAATACTAAAAGCCAAAAACAAGGAGGAGGAAGGGTAGGGGGGAGGAAAGGAGAGAAGAGGAGGAGAGGAGGAAGAGACGGGTGGGGAGGGAGGCAGCCCAGGTAACCTTCGTCACCTGTCGGATCAAGGTGACACTCATTCCCACACCATACACCGTTGCTGCCCACACACACGCACGCAGGCACGCACACACATCTCTCTCAACCTGTAACCACCCCTACCCACATCCCCCTCCCTCTACCCCCTCACTTACAACCCCCTCCTTCCTAAAACCCCCTCCACCCTCCACTTCCTACAAAAAAAACCCACTTATAACCACCCCCTACCTATAACCACCCCCTCCCTCCAACGACCTTCTTCCTACAACCACGTGAAATAAGTAAGGGTGTGTAATCTTCAGGTGGTCGTAGCATGGGGGGGGGGGTGGTGGGTGAGGGGGTGATGGATCATGAAGTAACCTGACGAAGGTGGAGACAGGCAGGTGGTAAGATCCTCCAGGTGGGGGTGACAAGAACAGCCCCGGCGGGAACATTAACTTTTAAGACCACTTGCCCTCAATACGATAGGGTGGGGTGAGAGTAGGGGGAGATGGCAGTAAGACTCCTGGCATGGTGTTGGAAAAAGAGTGGTGGGGGTTAGGTTAGATTAGGTTAGGTTTTGGTTAGACTATGTTAGATTAGGTTAAGTTAGGTTAGGTTAGGTATGACTGGTCTGGTATACACATAACGTTGAGTCATTCCAGAGTAAATAAGATTCACTTCACGCATCATAAACAAATTACTATGTCAGCCATTTCCTGTCGCTAAATTTAGGGTTAATTTATTTTTTTTCCCAAGTTCGCTCATCAGTTACGTTTAGGCTAGGTTGTACGTAAATATTCCCCTAATGAATGAGACTACTATATGCTTCTTGTCGACACTAGTGAAGGTTGAGTGGATCTTCCTGGCAAGACAACGACAACATTTAAGACGACCGCTGTGGAATACGGTCAAGACAATGATGTTTTTGTTGAGGGGGTATAACTGGTCCCTGTCTCTCATAGTGTAGTGTGTCCTTGTTTTGTTTTTGTTTTTATGTTACGCCGCCTGAATACACTCGTGGCCATAATAAGTATTTGGAAGGTGTGACGATAACCACCACACCTTCTGGATACTCTGGGCCACACCTTCTGGACACTGGAGCCACACCTTCTGGATACACTGGAGCCACACCACAAGTAACATACAACAAACCTCATGTCTATACAAGCATGAAGGTCACCTCTAACACACACACACACACTGGGGCAGGGAGATCAATACAAGCTTATGACACGACTTGAATGACACCAATCCGGAAGTGAACTAACACAAGCTACTGACGACGACAACGAAGATAAAAAAAATCAACCAGCGAGACTCACAAACGTAACAGCATCACCTCAGCAGAACACAAGACCTTAAACTCATTGCCTAAATCTGTGGCGGCCATCATAAGACGCGCGTCAAACAAAATAACGTGTTTACATTACACAGCCGGAACCAAATTGAACCACTGAGGAGGGGGTAACTGCATGGCCTAGTCCCCCCTCCCCCCCCAAGCCAACACACCCGGAAGGAAGAGTCTTTGTGTTCACCTCAGTGCTGCTGATGGAGTCTTAAGTGTTAAATAATTACTAAAAATACCTGTAGTCAGTCTCTTCACCCATTTTTAAATCCATCTCTCAAAGTGTCACTGCAGTACCCCGCCACCTTCACCACCTTCTTCAGGGTGTTGTCACTGTCACACACCATCACGAACAAACTTGCCTTACGAGGAACTTACGTCATAATATACGAGAAGTGGTGACCATAATGCCGACTCATTCTCCGCCTTAATGATTCAAAATTAATACAGCAACGAGTTACGTCAACATGGCTACCACACAATTCAATAATTTAACCTCACAATGTATTCATAAACACGTAATCCTAACCAATAGAAAATTACCCGACCATAAACTAAAAACTTTATCCTTTAAATCAGACAATTATCCCCGTTTTATTTATCCTTACACTATAACCCTGATTTAAAAATGAATCACCTGAACATCCCCCCTCCCCCAAGCTTTACTTCACCTGATGATTACACACACCTAACACTACCTGGGGACTGGGTTAGGTTAGGTTGCATTAGGTTAGGTTAGCATTAAAATGGATTAATCTCAAGGTAAAATAAACTGATGGGGAAATTTAATAAGACTCCTAAATTAATTTATCCTCACCTGTAACAACACTAAATTAAATCCCACCTCAGGTAAAGTAAATTAATTAACACCTGATGAGCTTAGAGTAAAAGATGACTCGGGGTTAAGACTGGATTTCTTTCAGGTAATATCAGCCTTGATTAGGCTAGATTAGGCTAGGCTAGGTTAGGTTAGGTTAGGCTAGGCTAGGTTAGGTTAGATGCTGGCCCGCAGTACTAATAGACCTCCCAGCCCTCCACCCACCTACCTTTACTGCACCAGCGGTATTGAAGCCCTTAGTCCTAGTGCTAATGGACCCAGGTACTGAAGGGGCTGAGAGAGAGAGAGAGAGAGAGAGAGAGAGAGAGAGAGAGAGAGAGAGAGAGAGAGAGAGAGAGAGAGAGAGAGAGAGAGAGAGAGAGAGAGAGACCCCAAAATCCTCTTCCCAACACCCTGACTTTACTCGCGTGAGGTGAATTCTGAGTGCACTGCAGGGTATATAATGTATATATAATTTTTGGGGGGTGTATGAGGAAGGGAGGGGGAAGAGGAGGGGGAGGGAGGGGGAGGGAGGAGGAAGGGAGGGGGAGGGAGGAGGAAGGGAGGGGAGGGAGGAGGAAGGGAGGGGGAGGGAGGAGGAAGGGAGGGGGAGGGAGGAGGAAGGGAGGGGGAGGGAGGAGGAAGGGAGGGGAAGGGGGAGGGAGGAGGAAGGGAGGGGGAGGGAGGAGGAAGGGAGGGGGGGAGGAGGAAGGGAGGAAGGGAGGGAGTTTTTTAATATTCATAACCACAATCCTTTAATCGATGAACAGCATAAGGGGTGACACACACACACACACACACTCTTTCTCTCTCTTTCTACAGTAATGTCATTGTGAGAGAGAATTACGGGGGGGGGGGGGGGGGAGATAAAAAAGAAACCGAGTATATTCAGAGAGAGAGAGAGAGAGAGAGACGGAAGAAGATACATACGTGTCCAGACATGGTCATAAAAGTGACCATACATGCAGACAGTGGCGTCCAACCGTGTCCAGATAGGAAACGCAACAACCCCAAACATACAAATTATATTCACAACAATGCCTAACCTAACCTAACCGAGCTGAACAAAACTTTATCTACCAACATCGTAGCAGCACCAGTAGCAGCAGCCTAGAAGCACCCAGCAGCAGCCTAGGAGCACCCAGCAGCAGCCTAGGAGCACCCAGCAGCAGCCTAGGAGCACCCAGCAGCAGCGTATAGAAGCACCCAGCAGCAGCCTATAGAAGCACCCAGCAGCAGCCTATAGAAGTACCCAGCAGCAGCCTATAGAAACACCCAGCAGCAGCCTATAGAAACACCCAGCAGCAGCCTAGAAGCACCCAGCAGCAGCCGAGGAGCACCCAGCAGCAGCATAGGAGCACCCAGCAGCAGCGTATAGAAGCACCCAGCAGCAGCCTATAGAAGCACCCAGCAGCAGCCTATAGGAGCACCCAGCAGCAGCCTATAGAAACACCCAGCAGCAGCCTATAGAAACACCCAGCAGCAGCCTATAGAAACACCCAGCAGCAGCCTATAGAAACACCCAGCAGCAGCCTATAGGAGCATCCAGCAGCAGCCTATAGGAGCACCCAGCAGCAGCCTATAGGAGCACCCAGCAGCAGCCTATAGAAGCACCCAGCAGCAACCTATAGAAGCACCCAGCAGCAGCATAGGAGCACCCAGCAGCAGCCGAGGAGCACCTAGGAGCAGCTGCCAACTTTTAGGGAAGTGGGTCACCCTGCACCACTATAAATTTTAAAGACGGGTTCCTAGGCTGCTGCTGGCTACACTAGCTCCCCCTTGTTTCCCTCCTTTCCCTCTCACCCCTTCTTTCCTTCACTCTCCTTCTCCTCACTCATCCCCCCCTTTCCCCCACTCCTTTTCTCCCCCCTCTTTTCTTCCAATTGTCGTTCTCTTTCTTTCCTCCATTCTCTTTCTTCCCCCCTCACACCATCCCTTCCTTTCACTCTCCCTCCGATCTCCTTCATTTAACCCTTCTCTTCCTCTCCCCCCTTACCCCCCCCCCCCACCCCTTCACTAATACCTTCCCCCTCATATCAGCCCTCACTGCCCCCCCCCCCCTTCTGCAGCTTACTATCATCCAGGCGGGCTGTTTACCAGATAAGAACCAGCGATGGCGACCTCTCTCTCTCTCTCTCTCTCTCTCTCTCTCTCTCTCTCTCTCTCTCTCTCTCTCTCATTACTGAATATTGAACTCCCCTGAGACCCCGTTATAATAAATCCATAATAGAGAGTTGGGTTAAGATCCGTCGCAATATGTCCAAGTTATCGAGGTTTTTATTTAATTCTCCGGACGATCGGTTATTATTATACGGACACGGACGACGAGTTTGTTATTCCCGAGAGAGAGAGAGAGAGAGAGAGAGAGAGAGAGAGAGAGAGTAGGGGAAACAAGGATAAATAGAAATAATGATAAAATAAAATAAGGAGAGAAAGAAACGGAGAAGAGAAAAGGAAAAGAAAAAGTGAGAAAAATAGAGTAGAGAAAGAAAGGGAGATAGAATCATATATAATCATTAATAGATAGACAATAGAAAGATAGAAGAATTACAGGTATTTCCTTCACCTCAAAATCACACTCATAATCTATCCACCAAACACACTTCCCATCCCCTCACCACTAACAGTCATTACCAGTGTTCTATCGATACCTCTCACCTAACCTCCCTCCCTCTCTCACTTACCTTACCCTCTCACCTTCACCTCACCCCCTCCCCCTCACCCCACAACCCCTCCCTCATCTACCACTCCCACTTATTTGTCACCAATTCGCAAAGTTCTGTGGGAAAAAACACCCGCCCCCCTACAATACACCTACACCACACCCACGCAGATATCTCATCCTCCACCCACGCCCTTACACGCCAGCCTACAATAACACACACGCCATGACCCATCCCAACCATTTTTTCTCGTAATTTTAGTCTAAATATAAATCAAACTTTGTAATTTTCACTTGACAAGGACGATCATATTTCTATTTTTATCTCGTCTGGTCATTGATGTTGGCCAGGCAGAGGACCATACGGGCCTCGCCTCATCTCCCCTCCACCTCAGCCTCCGCTACTTCAAAAAGAATTCTCTCTTCCTCTTCCCCTCACATTTTACTTCTCCCCTCGTCTCTTTCCCTTTCCTTCACCTCGTCCCCTTTCCTTCACCTCGTCCCCCTCCCCTCACCTCGTCCCCATTCTAAAAAAAAAAGAAAAAAATAGTTAACGTTGAAAACTCAATCTCAGAGAATGGCGACTTCAGGTGAGGGGAGATGCGGCCCCGGGCGCCAGTAAGAGCAACTTTATACAAGGGGACTAACCCGGACTATGGATAAAAGGGGAGTGTCAGCTGAAGGGGGGAGTCGGTTAGGTATTATACAAGGGAACTAATCAAGGAGATGAGAGAGAAAAAAGGGAGAGTTTCAGGTAAGGGGGTCACGGAAAATGAACTTTAAACAAGAGCCTCGAGGGAACTACGTGGGGAGAGGAGGGGGAGGGGAGGAGGTTGAGCATCAAGCATCAACTAAACGGGACGCAAAGAGGAAACTCGTCAAAGGGACAAGAGAGTTAAGGGGGACTCGAAAAGGGGATTCGAAAAGGGGACCTGATCACGGATGTTCAGGAAGAGGAACCTGAAACAACTCAGTTCGGTCAAAGGGGTGTAACAATTGGGGTCACGAACAAGGTCACTTCATCAGGGGTCACGAACAAGGTCACTTCATCAGGGGCCACGAACTAGGTCACCTCAGCAGGGGTCACGAACAAGGTCATCTCAACTGGGATCACAAACAAGGGAGGGGGGAGGTGATGATCAACCAAATGAGAGAGGAGCAAAGACTCACCACAATGTGGGAGGGAGAGACACATACAGGGTCGCCCCCCAGAGGGTTCCTGAAGCCCTTCCCTGATGCTATTGATGTGGGCACCTCGCCAGAACCAAACCCAACGTGCCATCCCAAGGGTCCTCTTTACTCCTCCTCATCCTCCTTTTCGTCGCCGTCGTCCTCCTGCTGGTAATCCTTCTGCTGATACCTATTATACTACTGCTGTTCCTGCTGCTACTTTTACCCCAGCTACATCTGTTCCTGCTGGTGGTATTTCTATACTCTTATTGCTACTGTTACTGGTATTCCTGCTACTGCTACCCCTGCCCCTCCTCCTCTTTGCCTACTGATACTAAAATCTGCTAATGCTACTTCTGCTGACACTCACCTCGGCCAGCTCTCCTCCCATACACACTTCACACCCTCAAGACAGACACCTCCGAACGCACACCCGCACGAACCAAATATCACCATGTTGTTGTGTATGGTGGTTCAACGTGTAGTATTGTTAGGAGCAGCCTGACGGAGAAGTATAGTGTTTATAATGGTGTCACTGTAGTAGTAGTAGTATCTAAGTGATTTGAATTTATGAGTTATGAGTAAATAATACACATGCACGCACGAACGCACTCACGCGCGGGGCTAACTATACTTTCAAATCTACAAAGACATACGAAAAACACACACACACACAAAAGAATATCCACACAGGCAAGCTCCAAACTTATGAGAACTTGTCGACATTCACACTGAGAAGCGGGAGACTTTAGGAGCCTCACTGACGGCTCTTCTAGCATAAACTTACTCGAACGTGAGGCAACGGCGGGGGAACACTCTGAAGAAGAAAATGGAAGTAGAAAGAGAGGAAGAAAAATGTAACCTGCATTCGATGAAATAGAAACAGGCAAGAAAATTTGAAAACAGCCTTCGAGAATTTACATGAGTTACAGTTATAATACGAGTCTTTCCAATGTGAGCCGTAACCAACCAGTACGATACGTGTGCTAGAGATGTACAGGACTTGACATAATAAAGGTGGAGCTCTAATGGCTACAACGTCATTGACAAATTACACCAATCACGCATTAATACGATCCTTGTGTGACGTCAGGCGTGGGTAACCATTGTGACATGTATGTTAGACACGTTTATGACTAAGTAACAAGACATGTCCATTAAAGGTTGAACGTGATCTTTGCTTGACAATTTATACCGGAAATAAGGAGGAATTTTGGCTGCCGTTACGCGTGACGCACCATAACACGTAACGCGTATATCTCATCATCAGGAGTGACGGACAAGACAGGAGTATGACGCATGACAACATATGACAGATTTCACGCAGGTAACATGTCAAAGGGATTAACTGTAAGACAAATGACGTACACAGCTGACAGGTGAGTGAGAGGCGAGTGAGAGGTGAGTGACAATTAATGAGGTGACAAGTGAGTAACAGTTAATGAGAGGTGACGAGTTACAGGTGCGATACAGTACACAAGAACATAAGAATGGAGGAAACTGCAGCGGGTCCATTGGCTCATACTGGGCAGTCCCATTTACACCCAACCCCTATCGCTCACATATACAATACATCCAACCTACTGTATATTTGACGCTATCCAGTGTATTCGAGTTAATGTTGTTTGGTAACTTGTTCCATTCATCCACTACTATATTTCCAAACCAATGTAAGAAAAGTGACAGTTAATGACAGGTGAGTGACAGGTGCCATACAGTAATCTGAAGTCTCATACGCTAAAATAACCTCCTAAGTGACAGACATTCCTGTAACATGGGTTGTCTCGGAGGTAAAGCACTAAACAAAAATCCAAAATGGCAACAAATTAACACTGAGACTCAACCTTTAACTTGATGCACAGTCATGACGGAACACAACACAGTGACCTCCGCTATAGATGCGTCACTCAAGGCGTATATCTCAATTTGCACAGACTATCAGCCCTCGTGAACGGGAAGGGGTGGGAGGGGGGGGGGGGGCTATCGCAGGTGGACTACAAACTTGTGTGTGTGGAGGAGAGAGAGAGAGAGAGTACTGCCGCAGTGCTGTTCCGACCTTGGCCCAGGACACACGCACACACACACTCTCTCTCTTCCTTTCACCAACATCACAACTATAGCGACGAATATAACAACCACTTTGTATTTTTCTCCTAATACACTATAACTAACTAGTGAGTCACAGTTCATGGTGACGTGGCTGAGGGATGGTGACATGGTTGGTGATAGTGACAAGAGAGGTCACAGTGATGGTGAGGAGAGATGGTCATGGTGACAAGGTTTTTTAATAGTGTAAGATGGTGACATGGTTGATGGTGATACAGTGGCGAGTAGGGGAAGTTAGTGAAAATGATAGTGCGGTGAAGAGGTTTACTTAATGTTATGATAGTGACATGGTTGATGGGTATAGTGAGTATGACAAGACTGACAAGGTCGGACACAGTGATAAGGTTCGTGATGGTGAGAAGATGAAAAGCCTGATATAACTGAGATAGTGAGTGATGGTGAGGCAGTAATAAACGAACACTGTTGGTGATGGTGTGTGATAGTGAGTGGTGGTGTGTGACTGAGTGATGGTGAGTAACATGAACACATCTGGTGATAGTGAGTGATGGTGTGATAATAACATGAACACAGGTCTGTTGGTGATGATCTGATAGTGAAAGTGATGGTGAGAGCGTGAGAGTGACGTGGCCAGGTATTCAATTACCTCTCCTCCTCTGCCAAGGTGGAAAGGTTGGGGGGGAGTGTAGGTTAGGGGGGGGGGAGTGTAGGTTAGGGGGGGGAGTGTAGGTTAGGGGGGGAGTGTAGGTTAGGGGGGGGAGTGTAGGTTAGGGGGGGGGGGAGTGTAGGTTAGGGGGGGGGAGTGTAGGTTAGGGGGGGGAGTGTAGGTTAGGGGGGAGTGTAGGTTAGGGGGGGGAGTGTAGGTTAGGGGGGGAGTGTAGGTTAGGGGGGGGAGTGTAGGTTAGGGGGGGGGAGTGTAGGTTAGGGGGGGGGAGTGTAGGTTAGGGGGGGAGTGTAGGTAGGGGGGGGAGTGTAGGTTAGGGGGGGAGTGTAGGTTAGGGGGGGGAGTGTAGGTTAGGGGGGGGAGTGTAGGTTAGGGGGGGGAGTGTAGGTAGGGGGGAGTGTAGGTTAGGGGGGGGAGTGTAGGTTAGGGGGGGGAGTGTAGGTTAGGGGGGGGAGTGTAGGTTAGGGGGGGGAGTGTAGGTTAGGGGGGAGTGTAGGTTAGGGGGGGAGTGTAGGTTAGGGGGGGGAGTGTAGGTTAGGGGGGGGAGTGTAGGTTAGGGGGGGGAGTGTAGGTTAGGGGGGGAGTGTAGGTTAGGGGGGGAGTGTAGGTTAGGGGGGGAGTGTAGGTTAGGGGGGGAGTGTAGGTTAGGGGGGGAGTGTAGGTTAGGGGGGGAGTGTAGGTTAGGGGGGGAGTGTAGGTTAGGGGGGGAGTGTAGGTTAGGGGGGGGGTGTGGTGGGGGGGTGTGGGTGGGGGGGTGTGGGTGGGGGAGTGTGGGTGGGGGAGTGTGGGTGGGGGGGTGTGGGTTGGGGGAGTGTGCGTGGGGGGAGTGTGGGTTGGGGGAGTGTGGGTGGGGGGAGTGTGCGTGGGGGGAGTGTGCGTGGGGGGAGTGTGGGTTGGGGGAGTGTGCGTGGGGGGAGTGTGGGTTGGGGGGAGTGTGGGTGGGGGGTTGGGAGGGGGAAGTGTGGGTGTTCGTGTGGATGTAGAAAGACCCACACACTCTTCATATTCTCATCTCAGTTAACCTTGAGGACAGTAAGAATATTTTAGTCTCCACGCTGGTTGACAACACTGTGTAACTAACGGCTGTAAACACATCAGAACAGCAGTGTGTGTGTGTGCGCGCGCAAGAGTGGTGACTTGCCTCTGTGTGTTGGGTGGTAATGGTGAAGAGTGACTGTGCACTAACTGTGGGCGGCGGTGGGCGGAGCAGGGAAGTGCTGGACAATCGCGATGGTCGGAGTGGTGGTGGTGGTGGTAGATGGCGGGTGTGGTGGTAGATGGAGGGTGTGGTGGTAGATGGAGGGTGTGGTGGTAGATGGAGGGTGTGGTTGTGGTGAGTAATAGTAGTAGGAAGTGGTTGTTGGGATGGTAGTAGGTAGTGAAGGGGGGGGGTGGTGATAGTGATGGTGGTAGTGTTTGCATAGGAGATAACCAATAAAGGTATGGGTGGGTGGGTGGCTGGTGGGATGATATCTGGGCGGTAACAATCACGCCCACATCACTAAAGCCACGCCGCCCCCCAACCACCCTCCACCAACAAACAACCACAATCCCAACCACCACAGAGCGCCAAGTCGATGATGCTCTTCTGACCTTATAACATTAATAGTGTCCAATCAACCAACACCCCCCCCCCCCTGGCAGAGAGAGAGAGAGAGAGAGAGAATGACTGGGAGGTGAAGGAAGGAGTGAGGGGGGGGGGGGGGCGAAAGTAAGATTGTGAAGGAGAAGGAGGCAAGAGTAAGGGGGTGAAGGAGTAAGGAGGCGAGAGTAATGGGGTGAAGGAGTAAGGAGACCAGAGTAAGGGGGTGAAGGAGTAAGGAGGCGAGAGTAAGGAAGTGAAGGAGGAGCAGGCAGGTGTGAGGAGACGGTACAGGTAAAAGAGACCAAGCTGGAAAATCTCACACACACACACACGTACGTACGTCCAGTAGCGAGGCGTAAAGTGTGTGGAAGGATCAAGCTGTCTCCACTACAGTCGGTCCAACAGGAAGGAATAGGCAAGACAAACACGTCACTAAAACTTAAGCTTACCTCCCCTCCCCCCACCTACACCCCCACCCTCCCCACCCACATCAACATTTATATATACACGCACGAACGCCCACACAATCATTGGGTTCACACACTCTTAAGTCCAGTTACTTTACAAGAGTATGTCATTTACTCAAAGGTTCAATTACTAAAGGACTATTTACTTAAATTTCCACTTACTTTAATCCATTCCGCTTAAAAGTCCACTTCCTTTAACCCATTCCACTTAAAGTCCACTTACTTGAAAGAATAACTACAATATCCAGGTAGTTAAGAATATCCACTTATAAAAAAATCCAGGTAATTTAATCAAGTTTAAAAAGAATCCAATCACTAAAACACCAGGTAATTTAATCAAGAGAATTACAGGTGCAACTTGGAGTCCTCATCAACTTCCTGAGACAGAATTATCGGAAAGTTTCAAGTCGATAGAAAATCTTAACTTTTTTTTTTCTTCAAGACCACACAAGGAGGCGACGGACGCAAGACCTCTGAAGACCACGGTGAGCAACCAAGCTTCACCAAAACCACGGTGAGCAATCAAGCTTCACCAAGACCTCCTGAAAGACAATTCTGAACAAGACTGCACAAAGACCATTCTGAGAAACCACACCCAGGAAGACCCCCTCGCTACAGTTAAGACCCCCACCACTACCATAAAGACCCCCTAGCAACAAAGTTAAACCCCTCACTTCCATAAAGACACCCCTCTCCCCTCCCCCCCCCATCACCTACAGGAAAGAGCCTCCTAAACGGGCCTCCTGCTACTGCTTCTCCTTCAGCCGTAGAGCCAATAATGCCTCAAGGGATGACGCCCGCCCGCCCACTACATCACACCACACAATACACGCCCATAATAACCAACATGGTACCTCATCAAATGGTCCCCCATCCCCAAGGCCTCTATAACCTGCCCGAATTTAACCACAACAACAGGACCTGCATCGTATTGACTGAAGGTTAGGTTAGGTTCAGTGGGGTTAGGTTAGGAAGAAAGGGGGACATGGAGGGAGGGGAAAAAAAGGTTGATATGAAAGGAGAGAGAGAGAGAGAGAGAGAGAGAGAGAGAGAGAGAGAGAGAGAGAGAGAGAGAGAGAGAGAGAGAGAGAGAGAGACCTACATACTCTACAATTACCTTCTGTTTTATTTTATTTTTTTGTTACCCAACCTTCTTCTATCCACTACTGTTATCCCTCCCCCTTCACACAAACACCACCCTCCTCACACACATCATCCCCCACCCCAACCACACACCCACACACACCATCCCTCCCCCTTCACACACAAACACACCATCCCCCCACACAAACACCACCTGCCACCCCATTCATACCCTCAGCTTGCTCCACGCCACAGTAAACAAAAGCGAATCCTTCCTCACCCACATTCGCCCTTCACCCACGACTCTACCCAAATCGCGATGACCTGAGAGGAAACAGTTAAAACAGTTACCTTAACACGACCTGAGAGAAGCACCAGTCACACGAGGCACACTTACCCACCAGTCAGCCCCCGCCATCACTCCCGGCTACACACACCGCTACTCACCTGGAGAAAGAAAGAATTAATTAAAATCACATACGATAATTTAAACCATTGTAATTTATATAAAGGCTGTAACGCTATATAAATACCTGAAACATCTGGAAATAATAATAATAATAATAATGCACCCATCATCACCATCATCATCTAAATAAACTTGACGAAATACCCATAAATTAAATACAAATTAAATTAAAATACAATAATATAAAAAACTAAATGGCTTCAGTAACATTAAAAAAAAGTGAACTCTTCTCCCAAAACCTGGAAAAGGAGTCGTAATTCAACCAGGCCTCCGCTCTGAAGACAAAACACGATCTAACTTTTATCAATAATAACCTCGAGAGAGAAATTGAAGTCGCGTTCGTGTAAGGCCGGCGTTCGTGTAGGGCTGGCGTTCGTGTAAGGCCGGCGTTCGTGTAGGGCTGACGTTCGTGTAAGGCCGGCGTTCGTGTAGGGCTGGCGTTCGTGTGATTACTGAGCGAACTACCAATGACACGGCGTCCTTGTACACACCTAGTATGTCAACAAGGTGTAGTATGTCAACACTAATTAAGGACAGGTGGAAAAATCTGAAGCTTTGTTTATTGTTTATGGGTATTGGGTCCCTACTACGTGAAGTTTGTAAAGGAGTTGTCGAACGAAGAGGAGCGGAGGGAGGGAGAGAGGGAGAGGAATGAGGAAGAGGTAAAGAGGAAGGAGAAACGGAGGGAGAAAGAAGGAAGAAGAGGCCAGAGGTAGAAACGAGAGAGAAGGGGAGAAAGGAAAAGACAGTGAGAGAAAAAAAGAAGAGGGAAGAAAGGGAGGGAAAGAGGTGGAGTAATGGAGTTACAGATGGGAGGGAGGAAACCGGACCAGCCACCACCGATCGCCCCCATAGGGAGAAGAACGTCTTCCTCAGTAGCAAAAACAGGGAGAGTTGCCCCCTCCCCCCTTCTACACCACCACCCCCCCTATACCACCACCAGTTCCCTCCCCCACCACATAAACCGTGTGGTAAACGACCCCGGCCTTAGTCTCCCTGATTTATACGTCTTACCTACTAGCTCTCAACATCATCCCTCCCTGCCGTAGTTATTCCTATCTTCCTCGTCTCTATCTATCATCCTATTCGTCTATTTCTTCATTTCCCCTTCCTCCTATTCTTACAGTTAGTTATTCCATCGTTTCATTAGCCTAAATCTATCCCTC